>OY101448.1:75461386-75868535 GCA_956483635.1 Panzeria rudis | reverse complement strand
TGAACATACGATATATGCATTCTACATTTCTAATTAGTAAATTTGACTCATACTGATGAAAACAAAGGGTTCAGATTATATTCACTCAAAAACTGTAGTGAAGCCGTAGTGCCATTTTAAAGATATTTGATGTTAAACGTTAAAACCGCGTCTTCAAAAGTTAAGTTTTGCTAATACGACATCCGTATTGTTTCGTTCCAATGTTTTTCATATGAAACATACTATTTTGTAAAACTTCTTTTCGAAACTTAATAGATGTTAGGTATTTTTACTCGTTTCGCGGGCAGGGGGGGGGGGGGGGAATATCATTAAATCCGCGCCTCCTGAAGTGTGTTGAACGGAAACAAACATACTCTTTCATGTAAGTTCAGTTCAAAATACTCGTATGTGTGAGGACAGTTAGTTGTCCTTATTTTATTGACAGTACGAGAGTTTGCTATCCATGTTAACAGTGCGCTATGGGCCAGGATCCCAGAATTTTGGTCATAAATAGAATATTGATTTAGTGCCTTTATAAAATATTGCATTGGTTTCAAATCTGAAATGTAACTTTTAAACATCAAGATGGCGGTCAACATTTTTAAAAAATCAACCTTTAGATTTTTTAAAAAAGGAAAAAGAAACTCTAAGGATTTGTGATAGATATTATTTAAACAAATGTTTGAACATCGAAATGGTGAAATCAGTATGGCGACTATAATACTGTTACCTTTTTATGAGATCATAACTATTTTCTAATTACTTTAAGAATAGGAGCGACAGATGTTAGTGATCAGGCATACGGAGGGTTTTAAATCTGAAATTTTAATTTTTAAATTTAAGATTTGCGGATCAAATATGGTGGTTCAAATGTTTAAAAGCTCAATCTTTTAATTAAAAAAAAGCAAAGGAAATTATGGGAGCCTGCGATAGGTATTTTACAATCACAACACTGATATTTAAGGATTCTAATCTATCAGAGCACACACAGAGACCACAATCACAAAATATTTTTGCGGTAATATAACTTAAGTTGTCCTCTTTTAGGTAGAACAAATAAATTTTGCATTTTCCTAAAATATTTGAATCTTCGCCCATCGTGCAATAATGTCAGTTGCTTTGGTTATAACGTAAATTTATTTCTAAGATCCAAATATTATTGCATGAAGATCACTACAAACTGATGAAATGCCAAAAATAATGAAAATTCCTTTCGATAAGCGGGTTGAGATTGTAACGAATTTTAAAATGGATATATCGGCATGGGAATTCGGCAAAAAAGGATGGAGTAGGTTAAAAGACTGGCTATAATATAGTTAAACAATAAACGCACATGATCAGAACTAATCGAAAATATAAAGGGACCAATATGAAACATCGTTCAATTGTTAAAATAGTCGCTAAAACCGCTGGTCTCAACTCAACTCAGTTGGTATAGAGACAAAAAACATCACTGGAAAAGAGCTTAGTGAATCTACAATAATGAGAAAGCTCAAAAGTGATATAAGCTCGTATATCATAAGAAAAAAAAAACAAAAAGGAGACGGGTTTGCAATGGAGTATGCAGATGAGCCCTGACATTATATCCAAAGGATCATTTAGGAAAACTTATGTGCATCTCTTCAAAGAATCGAAACATAAAGACGTATAAACTTTAAAACTTTTTTGTAATGTTTTTGGATTTGTCGCATACAAAGGTTTTGGAGATCTGGAATCAACTAAATACACTATCCGCACAAAAACATAAATGTGAAAATAAGGCCAAGTTCCTATCCAAAAACTTCGGCCATATAAAGTACTGATAGCAAAATGAGGACCAAGTTCTTGATAGGTGCAATACCATCTCATTTGTAGGCAACCTGTAAGCTTGGGAATATTTTTTTTTTGCCTTTCTAATATGTTAAGGAATTATGGGAAAATGTTGCACAATAATATAGATAAGACAGTCAGTGATTGAGTGAGTGAGCGAGTGATCCAGTGAATAGGTTCTAAAATATTTACTTTGTACACCTTAATATCTCGAGAAGCTTTTACGGTAGATTTTAACCTATGAGGTTACCTCTGTAGAGAGACCTTATGTTTCAAGTTTCATTATTTTATCATTAAGTGGAGCAAAGGTATGAGGGGGTAAATGCTCGAATGTTCGAAGAGTTTCGTCTAAATATACACACTGTGTGCTTGGATAAGCTAGCCAAGATGCTTCACATTTTTAAATGATCATGCTTTTACTTCCGATCACATTTTTTGTGAAATTTGGACTCTGAAGCACGATAATGCTCATGGACTGAATTATGGCTTAGAAAAATGTTTTTAATAGAGTTGGGCAAGCGGCCATCCCAGAGCCCCCCCAGTCCTAACATTATACGAGGGAGGGTCGATAGTTCCGTGACTTTTTGAACTTTCTCTTCCTGCTCCTGTCAACATGCATATGTCAGTTGACTCCTATCAAAAATTGAATAAGTTGCGTCGTTTAGTTTGCGTTTAAGTGGCTGGAGGTATTCATTTAATAAATGCAATATTTGTCAATAGATTCCTATGATATATGACTCATTTTGTTCGTAAGACAGTTGTTCTTAAGAAGAATAGCTAAATGTTAAGGGTTTTGCAGTTTAAAATTTTGTATAAGCTTTAAGAAAAAAAAGAAGTTGGTTAATTTTGCATAAAAAACACTTTTTTCGATTCTAAATTGTGAGTCACTACGAAAGCATTAAGCAAATTAAAAATTATATCAAGATTGCTTACAGAAAATTTTGTTGCGCATCTCTTGGTGTTTTATGGTCGAAATTGGCAGCACCGATCTCAAGTTACAATGATATATACTAATGTACCTATCGAAAATATTAGACAGGCCCATTAAAAAAATCTGTAGGTGCTGGGCAAAAACTCAGGACACAGTTGCTATGTTAAAAAAATTTTTTTTCGTTGCCCTGTGTTAATATTAACTAAAAAGGTACTTTAAGTAGAAATTAAAAAATAACTTTTTCTATAAGACTCCATAACAAAGAAACTAAAAGGAATATAAAATAATGTTGTTACTATTTTCCAATATATATTCATGTATTGCAAAAATTTACATTAAAATTTTTAAAAAATAAAAAAACTAGAAATAACTTTTTTATAATGTGAAGAAGCAACTTAGCCTATTTGAGGCTAAATTAATAATAAAAAAGGATAAAAAAGCCACGAAGATGAAATGCACGAAGGTTAAATCTAGCGTCGAAAAGTTTACACTGGTAACGCTGGTTAGAACAGGGGTTTAATCACGTCATTCGATATTGAGTACACTATCGCATCGAGTAATATTTCGATACATGTCGAGTAAGCAAATCAGCGCATGTGATATAAATCGAATCGTAATTTTCTAGCCAATTGTAATAGACTTACGAACGCTAGTTTTTCAAAGGTAAACAAATGAAAAAAAAAATTGTTTTTAAATTAATCTAAACTGTTTTAAAAGTAATTTTTTGTGAATTTATCTTCATCAAACAAGGAATGTGATACACATTAGGAAGGAAATAAAAGATAAGAGTCACTACTTGTCTTTGCCGGCCGTACGCTCTTCCACGTTTAGACTTAAAGTGTTAATCATCTCAATCGTGATTAAGTGCGAATCACCACAAAAACGAGAGGGTTTTCCACACACATAATCACTTCAAATTGATATTATTTAATTTTAATCATTTCGTTAAACACATAAATTTGCCTGAACATACCTTATACAGACCAAGGTAGATCAACACCAGGTAGTCGCAAGGGAATTCGCCGTGGAGAATTTACATTTGGGCTGTCAAAAAAGCTGATACATTAACACTGCTTACAGGAAAAATGTGTATACATTTACGTAAACAGCTGGGCTCTTGCGGCCACCTAGTATGAATTCGCCTTGATACAGACTATAGTGTGGCAACGGCAAAATAAAAAATTTTGATATTGTGAATAATATTATGATAAAATAATAAAAATTTAAGATATTTAAATTAAAACATTAAACAAATGAAAAATTAAATATTCTTTTCCATTTTTAATAATAGTAAGAATTATAAATTTGTTGTTATTTACAAGAAGTGGGCTGTGAATGTGTCAATTTTATCATCTTAAGTGTACTGTGAACGGGTTTGACTAAATTTTTAAACTTTTTTCTTAAACACGACTAGAAATTCAGGTCTGAACATAGTATTATACTAATAATGGATTACTCTGAGTAGTGCTTGTCACCAAAATTTAGGACAAACACAATTTGTTAAAATAATTTTGATCAACTTTGGATGCTGGGTCACAAGTTCTGCCTTTAGCTCATTTTGCATTGTATTGTAGAAATATTTATTATTCATTTTATTTTATTAAAATTATATATCTCTTCCCTTTTTTATAAAAATAAATTCGCAAACTAATAATTCTTAGAAAATTTTCTCGCTAAATATTAGATTATTGTGTATATGATAGACTCTTACCTATCGAATGACAACTAGATAGATGTAGACGTTTGATTACTCAATGTCGAACGCTATCATCTCAAATTACGATACTTTTTATTCGATATCGAAGGCCATGATGCCAAAATTTATAGTTTCGATCAATTCTGTTTGATATCGTATGCGGTGATTAGACCCCTGTATTTTAAACAATACGTAATATTAATGTTGCAATTAAATATTAAGTATACGTATTCATAGCTATATGGACACCCTAAAGTATGCAATACTTATTAACTAAAATGACCGTACTACTTTCGTATATCCTACTCCCTCTACTATCACGCAATTCTTGCGATGATTTTTTCCATGTTTTTTAAAACATGATTTTTGAAGTCTGATGGCGAACGGTGTAGAGAAGCAAACGGGGTAGAGAAAAAATCACATTTTAATTTTTCGGTGATTTTTTTCATATTTTTTCTTTAGTTCTATTTGCATTTTCTCTCATTGTCTATCTCGTATGTAATTGTGTTAGGTTTTTGTTGTTGTGAAAGAGCAAATGAAGCAAATTATAAGAGTAATTTATAAAAAAGACATGCAACTAAAAATCATCGTATGAATGCAAAAGGTTTTTGAAAGCAACTTTTAAAGAGAATTAATAATAAAACATGATTTTTAAATCAGCGTATGATTTGGGTGTAATATTATAAATGAGCCTTCACACACGAGAAGAATTGTGCTGGCATAAAATTATATCTTATGGGCAAGAGAGTTGCAGAGAAATTTGTTTTTTGGCGTAAAGTTTCAACCGGCTACAAGCCCGCATTATCAGCACAAAACCAATATGTATATCCACAATTTGCAAAAACAAGAATGCAAAAGCCAGTAATGCACACAAAGCTGTGAGTGCGTATATATTTATGCCTTGTATTTCGAACAGAACAAAAATTTTACGCTTAAAAATTGTTCTCGTGTGTGAAGGCTCAATGAGAAAGTTTATATGTTTGAATGTTTGATACACTATCACGCCAAAACCGCTTAATAAATTTGGATAAAATTTAATAGACGGATATAATATGGCCAGATTAAAATATAGGGTACTTTTTAAGAGGTTAAGACGGGCTAAAATTGGCACCCTTGGCACTTTTAATTTTTTTCAGCAACTCGCCGCCGAAGTCGCGGGTAAATTCTATTGTTTAATACAGACTCTACCCGATTTCAATCAAAAACACATAACGATGCATTGCGAAATTACGTTCAAGCTGTGTTAACATAGTGTTTTTTTGATTTGCTCAACGCTTTCGGAACAACTCACAAATTTGAATGAAAAAACGTATTTTCTTATGCAAAATTAACAAATTTTCTTTTCTGAAAACTTAATGGACCCTTTTTAAAAGTTATTTATTAGATTTCTACAAAATCTTTTTAAAATTTAATTAAAAGATTTCAAACTAAATGTATGTTAACTACTTACCTATTGTTACGATAAAAAAAAATTTATAACAAGTTTTCACTCAGTTATTCCCCCTTATTATGCAAGTCATTGTCGCCGCGCCGTCATTTCCAAGCCGCTGTCATATTGAGCTGGCGTCACATCACCTCAACACTAAATCGGGGTTTATTAAAGGTGTTGTGTTGACATCGACATGCTATCGATAATATATAAGAAATAAATTTCATCCATATACATATATTTTGTGCCAGTTGCTTCATTTTAAATTAAATTTTGTATGAGAAAATGTTTGTTGTTGGATTCTAGTGAAAGTTCTAATGATGAAGAAAATAAAGAGCAACTCAAACCTAAAAGGAAGGTTATGAGGCAAAGGTCAGATATTTTCAATTTACCGGATAATATGAAATTGACGCGTGGATGAAGTGACCTCTGCTCGGATTTTAAGGGATTATAGAAGGGATAATAGAAGAATTTTTTGCAAATATCGAAATCGCCTGAAAGGTGTAATACGTAGAGAAAAAAGGCGCATCTTTTTCCTAATTTGCTTAGTGGAGAGTTTTAAGGAGTACTGGTTGTGTTGCTGATCGTGATTATTTGTTTGAACATAACGCTGACTCAATCAACAACTTCTTTGTTTGTAGTAGCAATGGTACTATTTATGACTCATTTCATTGTGGAGAGTTGGTTGATACTGATTCGAGATTTTCTATCCGATGTGTAACTGAACCAGAAGTTTTTCAAGCCTAGCGTATGGTTAAGTCTAATGCACTTGATATTGACAATATATCGATTAAATTTATTAACTCTTTTACCCTTACTTATCTGGTCATTTTCTTTCCTTTATTAATAATATTTTTACTACTTCTGTTTTTCCCACGGCTGGGAAGACAGCACGTGTTGTAGCTATCCCTAAGTCGAAGGTGGTTCATAGACCTGAGGATCCTTTCTGCCCTGTCCAAAGTGGTGGAACATCTGTTGAAGTTACAATTAGCCGATAAGGTTCTACCATCTCTTTATGAATCACAGTTTGCTTTTCGTCCTGGCTACAATACAACTTCCTTAATTCTATGTATGACCGACCTTATTAGGGAAGTCCTTAACGTTGATGAGCTTTGTGTGGTAGTTTCTCTTGACATTTATAAAGCCTTTAATTCTATTGACCATTGTAAAATGGTTATTAAACTTAGAAACGAATTTAATTTTTCTATATCGCGTTGTAAACTTATCTGGTCTTACTTGAATGGTAGGTCCCAATTTATTTTTGTTAGTGGAACTAGCTGAAATATCAAATCACTTGGTGCAGGTGTTCCTCAGGGATCAGTTTTTGGCCCCCTATTGTTTATTATGTATATGAACAGTCTTGGTGATTGTGTCAACTCCCATATATGTAGAGCTTTTATATATGCAGATGACGTTTTCTTACTATTTAAGTGTGAACGTGATTTCTCTGATGTGCTTGAAAGCAATATTAATTCCGGTTTAGACAACGTTCTGCAATGGACTCTTTCTAACTCGCTTCGTTTAAATATTGCTAAGACAAAAGCTATCGGTTTTAGTAGATCTTCACGTTTTGATTTCAATTTTGATATAAGCTTAGATGGACTCGCTATCGAATTTTTTGACAACCTTTTGGTGTTGGGTGTTATTGTAGATAATAGGCTTTCCTTTATTCCACATTTTAGCTCTTTGCACGGTAAGATCCTTGGAATCTTGCGTAGGCTATTCTCGACAAACTTGTTTTTACCGCTCTACATTAGAAGGAGACTGGCTGAATCACTATTAATGCCCCTTGTCCTGTATGGGCTTGAGGCTGTTTCGGGTGCTAATGGAACCAACTTGTCAAGACTTAAACGGATTGTTAATATGATAGTGCGTTTCGCATACAATATTGATTTTCGTGACCATATCTCTGATTATGTATGCCAGTTTCTAGGCTGCTCGTTTCAGAACTTTCTTGATTTTAGGAATCTGGTTCTTTTCTATGGTGACATTAGGAACGGCAATCTAATCACCCTTTGTAATAGGTTTGCCTTCTCCCGGTCAGTAAGAAATCCACAGATTATTATTCCTCGAATAGCTTGCTATGATTTTGAAAAATCATTTTTGATTTGTGTTGCGCGATCTTTTAACCGTTTGCCTATTAACTTAAGAAATTTTTCTTACTCGGTTTATGCATATCGTCGAAAACTACTAGAATTTCTTTCGAATCTGTCAAACTTGCCGACCACTACTTAGATGGACCTTGGTTGTTATTGTCATCAGTATTACATTTTTTTTTTAATTATTATGTTTAAGGCTGGGGAGCCATGAAACTAGTCCTTATATTTGTGTACATACGTATTCATATTTAGGTATTTACTTAGCGAATGATACTGAATTTTATCTACTTTAGTAGTATTACTTGTTTTTTTTATATATTTATATAGCACTGTATTAATATAGTACTATTGTAATCTATTAATGCTATCCTTATGTAATAAATCTTCGCCTTTTAGGCTTTCTTATTACTGAATTGAATAAATAAATAAATAAATAAATAAATAAATAAGCACGTGAACCAAACAGTTTGCTAATTATTGATTTATTGAATCTTTTCGACTAAACAAAACTGCATTTAAATTAGGTTTTGGCAAAAATAGAGCTTTTAATGAAGAGTATGTGTGTGATCAACATGCATTTCCAATACATTTAAATTGTCAAAAATATTGCGGTTCTTTGCACAAGTTGATCATCGATGAATTTTTTTTGTACTTCTGGTTTTCTTTCCAGTTCCGCAATTAACATTTTTATCTCTTTTTCATCTTAAATATTGTCTTAAGTATTAAACAGAAAAAAAAACTAAAATTCGAATTCTATTAGTGAATTCATAAATTCGTAAATAGGAACTAGCACAGAATTCGTAAGACTAAAAACTAAAATTCGTAATTATTTAATAAAAAAACGCATCTTTTCTATTAAAATATTATAGTGATATATTTAAAAATCAAACAAAAAACAATCAAATTTAAGAACAAATTGAAACACATGATTGTTAAAACAAAAACCTATCTTAATTTTTTCTGTGTAGGATTTTTAGTTTAATTTTTATCCATTTTTAATATAATCCATATTTTTTAATATAATCCACATTTGATTTTTTAATAAAAAGAGTTTATTTTTCAATTGCCGACTCCCTCCGTTAACACGAGTTACCTATGTTACACATAGTCACCAACCAAACCAACAACTGCAGCAACAACAATAACTACAACCACCAACTTAACAAACAAACCAACAGCAGCAACAACAATAACTACAACCACCAACTTAACAAACAAACCAACAGCAGCAACAACAACTACAATCATCAACGTAACATTACCAATAACATTGTTAACTAACATACTTATACAAATTGGGTCAGACATGAATAAGCATTTTTATTTAGGTTCATTTTATTTAATTGTATTTTATTTTATTACTTCCTAGTATAATTCTTAGAATTAAATAATATTATGAAAATGCAATATTAACATATTAATAATTTAATTGTATTTTATTTTATTACTTCCTAGTATAATTCTTAGAATTAAATAATATTATGAAAATGCAATATTAGCATATTAATAGTATAAATATTAACAGACAATAAAATATTATTATTATTAATCAACCACACATAAAGTGAATCTCGTTGTTCTTTCTTTATCTGGCGCAGTCGAACGGCGGTTTTTGTGGAAAAGTGAAAGTTGTACAGAAAAAAATCTCTGAGGAAAAATTTAAGAAATTTAATTACAAAAAAAAAGGAAGTGAATATCATACTAATCAGATAAAATAAAGGAAATACTATATATAAAAAGGGGGAAATTCCTGTATCGTACAGGAATACTGTGGAAAATATAGTGCAAAAGAAAATATATAAATAAAAAAAAAGAGAACTAAAAGATAAAAATTTTTCTGGGGGTAGAATATGAGCGAATATCATATTAATTGAATAAACAAACGACGATACGAGTAAAATCGTGGAGTTTGTAGAACATAAAAGAAAAATAATATAAACTGTGAAATTAAAGAAAAGAAATTTAAATATAAAAAAAAAATCAATTCCTGTATCGCACAGGAATACAAGTAAAATAAAGGTGACAAAAATCCCTGTATCGCACAGGAACACCAAATAAAAATTCTTGTATCGCACAGGAATACGTTAAAAGCATATATAGTATCAGGCAAGGATTTATCCACTGAGAAAATATATGATAATATTCTTTTTGTATCGCACAAAAATAAAAGGATAAAAATATAAAAAAGAAAACAAATAAATTTACAAAACTGTTATATCACAAAAAAAACAAGGGAAAATTTTTAAAAGGAAAAGAAAAATATATAGTGACTAAATATCCACATAAAAACTTAAAAAAAAAAAAAAAAATTACTCAAATACATTTTTGTATCGCACAAAAATATTTAAATTTCTCAGAGGAAATCTGTGTAGCTTCACTTCATCTACAAACTCCGGAACCTACTGGAAGAAATAACGAGTCAAAGGGATTAATAATCGCACCACGCAACTGCTAAGGGACATGCTGATTTTATTAATATTGCTGTAAGTAACAAAATTTTTCTTCATTTTTTTAACATTGTTATCAAGCGAAAATCTATCAGAATATTTCGTCAGGAGCTAAATTAGGAAAGTAAGAGATAATTAATGCCAAAAAACAGGGGTTCACCTTATAGCCTTCCGCAAATATTTAAAAGTAGGAGCTTAAATTCAATTCCTGAGGTAGAAGATTCAGCTAGGATGAATAACGATTCACGGGAACAAAGTACTTCGGGCACGGTCCCTCCTGCTTCAACAGCAGTACTAACAGCACAGATGGATGTATTCCAGTCGTTGAGAATACCCGATGCCATCAAACAGTTACCGACATTTGATGGTAACCCCAGATTGTTATATGAGTTCCTCAATAACGTTGAGGAAATTCTTTTGTTCATACGGGGAACAGATAAAACCCCATACGGGCAGATTTTGTTGAGAGCCATACGCAATAAAATTGAAGGACAAGCGAATGAGGTGCTCAATATGTACGGGACCCCATTAAATTGGGATAACATAAAAACGAATCTAATAACATACTACTCAGATAAACGTTCAGAGACTTCTCTGATAAAAGACCTTCATGCCCTGAAGCAATTTGGAAAACCATTTGAAAAATTTTATGGAGAAGTGGTAGAATTGCAATCAGCTCTATGTAACAACATTTTGTTACACGAAGCAGACCAAAATGTGATATATGCTAAGAAGTCACTTTATGAAGAAATGTGCCTCAACTCTTTTGTGACAGGACTAAGGGATCCATTGGGAGCAACAATTAGAGCTATGAGACCTAACACTCTAGCGGAAGCATTAAATTTCTGCATCAAGGAGCAGAATATATACTACCAACAGTCTAATGGGTCTTACGGTAAAATTAATCAAAATAGGCAGAATAACTATTCATACCAAAGAAATCCTTTTCATAATAAACCTCATTATAATTATCAGCCTAATAGGAACACCTACAATTTGGTGGCACCATCCCCACAGAACATGGCTTACAGGGGGGGTAGTCGCAATGGCAACCAAAATAACAATTCTTATAACCAATATCGTCCACAAGCATCTTTTAATAATAATCAACTCGATAATTTTAATCAACGAAAACAAATGTCTTTCAATAATAATATACCCCATAACAATGCACCCTTCAATAATAATATGACCAACACTAACGTACCCAAATTTCAAAAACCGGAACCCATGGACACGTCAAGTGGGTTTTCCTACCTGAGGAACAGAGGCTCGTTCCCAAGCATTAAACAGAGCCCAAGTGCACAAACAAGAAGACACCCAAATACTGAAGTTAACAATATAATAGAAGAGGGGGAGTATAGCGAATTAACTAACGTAGAAGAAGAGGTAAATTTTCTAGACCTTGCCTCCCACAACCAACGGGATACCTAGACAGGGTTAAACATGGGTCTGAATTGGTTTACATTAAAATCCGGTTCCCTGGCAATAAACTTCTCAAGTTCCTGATAGATACTGGGGCTTCAACTTCATTCATTAACCCGGAACATGTGGACCAACAACAACATATCAAATGTAAACCTACGATAATAAAAACTAGTTTGAATGTAATTAAGTCATTAAAAACCTTCATTAGTACTTATGGGATTCCGAGGAAAATCATATGTGACCAAGGAAAGGAATTTACGGCCATTATTTTTAGAGACTTTTGCAAACAATTCAATATAGATCTACATATAACTTCATTTCAACAATCTTCAAGCAATGCGCCCGTCGAAAGGTTGCATTCGACTCTAACCGAAATATATCGGATAATTATGGCTAAAAGGAAAGAGAGCAAACTTTCCACGGATCACGATGAAATTTTCTCGGAGGCTCTTATTACCTATAATAATTCGATACATTCAACAACGAAACTAACTCCGTATGAAGTATTCTTTGGCAGACCACACATATTTAATGAAACAATAAAATTCAATGGAGAACACGAGTATATCCAGAAATTAAACGAATACCAACAAATTATCTACCCCAAAATTAGGGAAAAATTACAAACTACTGTAAAGGACAGAATAGATAAACTGAACGAGAATAGGGCACAACCTGCACCATTACAGGCCAGCGATATAATATATCGAAAAGAGAACAGGAGAAATAAGATAACACCTCGATTTTCTAAACACAAAGTACAAACTGATAAAAAAGTTACCTTTATTTCAGATAGAAACCAGAAAATTCACAAATCAAAGATTAAAAGGAGAATAAAGAAAAATTCTAAAATACAATAATATAACAAAACTAATCATTCTGTTTTTCTCCCTAGGTTATCTGTGGTCCACTCCCAAAGGCTAAACACACAACAAATAGACAATGAATTGGCTATTATCGAATTGAGAATGGGTAATGCCAAGGTAATAAACCATTATCAAAATTTAATCCATGTAATAGATCTTAAAGACTATGTTAATAATTCAGAGAAAATTAAAGAAACCTTAGACGTATTTGAACCAAATAGTTCAATCAAAGATTCATTAAAGATCACGAAACTTAAATTAGATCAATTAATGAATAAAATTAACAATTTACTACCTTTTAAGAGGCAAAAAAGAGGTCTATTTAATGGATTAGGCTCAACAATTAAATATATAACTGGTAATATGGATGATAGGGATGCGGGGAACATAAATTCTCAGCTTGAGGAACTTATAAAAAACGAACATATTTTCAACAACACGGTAAACAAACAAAGCATATTAAATACGGAAATGATCCAAAGATTTAACAACATTACAACACACATAAACACAGAACAAAGTAGAATTACAGAAATCTTAAAAAATACACAAGGAACTATGTACAATAGAATAAATAAAGAAGATCTTATAATTTCACAAATACAATACTTGAATAGAATCAATTACAATATTGATTTGCTAACGAATCAAGTTAACAATATAGCCGAAAGCATTGTATTTGCGAAATTAAATATTATTTCTAAATTCATCTTAAGTCATGACGAAATAGAAAATATTTATAATATACTAAATAATCAAATACACAAAATATATTCTGTAGAACAATTATATGAAATACTAGAATTACAAGCATATTATAACAAATCGAATATAATATTTAATGTAAAAATTCCAAAATTTAAACAAGAAACTTTTAATTTTTCTCTCATTATACCCTTACCAATAAATGTAACAAGACAAATATTATCATCAAATTATATAGCTTATAATAAAAATTCTATTAACTATTATCATGAAAAATGTTTGAAATTAATAGATATTTATGTCTGTCCCAATCCTACAAGAAGCGAACCTATGGAACAATCACAATGTATGGGTAAACTGTTACGAAAACTACAACCAAAATGTAACGTAAAAGACGTGGGACGATTGGAGTCTATTTCCCAGCCAGAAGATAACTTCTTACTATTTATTAACGTACCAACAACACTTGTACAATCTGACTGCAGTAAACCGTTCAACGTGACTAACACAACAATCCTATATTACGAAAAATGCACAATCAACATTAATGGGTTAACATATGAGGGCAAGGCACAAACATACCGGGAACACATCAACATAACATTACCTGAATTTGTCGAAATAATTCCTGAAACCGTCATTGAAGAACTCAACATGCAAAAATTAAAGTCTTATCATTTCAGTGACCACGACTTGATGTCCGCCTTGAAAATAACAACAACCACTCACCAGTATATCACATACTCATCGATTATGATTATCATTCTAATAATTATCATATCATCAATGTGCTTAGCAAAACGAATTAGAATTTCATACACACCAAAATCGTTTATGTTTGAAAGTATCGTTCGTCCACCTACAGATTCCTTGTGGCCCTCACTATACTCTAAGGGGGGAGGAGTTACCTATGTTACACATAGTCACCAACCAAACCAACAACTGCAGCAACAACAATAACTACAACCACCAACTTAACAAACAAACCAACAGCAGCAACAACAATAACTACAACCACCAACTTAACAAACAAACCAACAGCAGCAACAACAACTACAATCATCAACGTAACATTACCAATAACATTGTTAACTAACATACTTATACAAATTGGGTCAGACATGAATAAGCATTTTTATTTAGGTTCATTTTATTTAATTGTATTTTATTTTATTACTTCCTAGTATAATTCTTAGAATTAAATAATATTATGAAAATGCAATATTAACATATTAATAATTTAATTGTATTTTATTTTATTACTTCCTAGTATAATTCTTAGAATTAAATAATATTATGAAAATGCAATATTAGCATATTAATAGTATAAATATTAACAGACAATAAAATATTATTATTATTAATCAACCACACATAAAGTGAATCTCGTTGTTCTTTCTTTATCTCACGCACAGTATAACTTTTTTCGTGCCGGCCGAAAATAAATTAAAAGAAACGTGAAAAATAATATGTAATTACGTATGTAGGGTTGCAAAACGATCAGTCACAAAAACAATGTATGTTTTCTTTTTCCTTTATGCCTTTACACTTTAATTATTTCTTTTAATCACAAAAATGCAATTATGTAGATACGTGTATATATTGGAAATTTATTTTACACACCTTTCATCTAGTTTTAATTTTCCAAATAATTTAAAAAAATGTCGGTGACAAGAATTGTTGGATGAAAAAAAAAATCAAAACGATAAAATTTCTCTAAGTGCAAAGTGGTAAGAAAAGATTAATAATTCTTTCAAATAACTCTGAAATTCGGTTCGAAGGACCTATTATTATTGTGTACAAACGGTGAAGAGAAAAGTGAAATACAAACACAATATATTTAATAGTATATATTAGATAAAAATCTCAATATTATTTAATCCAAAAAGTTTAACTTACAAAGTAGGATAATGGCGACCAAAGTAGGATAATGGGATTAAAAACTCACAGAAGAAGTAATATAACAAATTAAATTTAAAGATGGCGAAAAACAAAGCTTTATCTAACCGTTAGCGGTTTACTCGTTAGAATCCAAATAAATACTGCGAAAATACCAAGCGAATACACCGAAATTTAGATCCTAACAGAGTGAGGAGTCAAACAAAACGTTGGAGTCAACAAAAACAAAGATAGAAATTTAAGTTTCATATTAACCAAGTATCTTTTAAATGTCTGGGTGTATTCACTTAATTGCTAATAAAATCAACATTTGCCCATATGGAACTAAAAAGACTATGTATATATAAAATTGAACAAAACCATATATATTTTTTAAATTTTAAAAATATAAATTTTTGAAGATAAAGTGATTTTAATTTCCTGATATATAAAATTATCTTTATGTTTTTAATGTGTCACAAGAAAATATTTAAGCACATCATTGTTAACGATCTATTGCTGATCTCTGTAACTAAACTATTTGTAACTAAGCTTTTTCAGTATATTTTTCAAGTTTTGATAACGTCATATCTCGATAACTAGACGACCCATTTTATATCCGTGTTTTTACTATAGTGACAAAATTTTATACCGAATTTGATTAAAATCAGAAAAGGTTATGTTTAATTTTATAAATGTATTCGCTGTATTAAATAATAAAATTTTAAATATCAAATTAACAAGATTGTTTCGGAGGTTCTGGAAAAAAACATCGAACCAATACTTTTCCACTTTTTTCCATCTTTGTATGGAAAGAAAGCACTATGAACACTTCAATGTTAAGCTGATTTCAGAAGCAGTAAGTAAATGTCGCACACAAAATTTAATAAGCTAAATTTAATAAGATAACTGAATTTTTGGCAAATTTCAAAACTGCTGAAAACTATTTTTTATCCATGAACAAAAAAAGTATATAAATGACAGTCTTATCACGTTTGCAAATTGTAGCATATAAACACAGAGAAAAGCAATGAAATATATTTTTCTAAAACAGCAAATCATAAAAATATTTCTCATTACAACTATTGTGTCATTGTCTGTGATTCTACAACTAACTACCACTGATAGCAAGCCATAAAAACGTGTTGTGTTTTTCATATCTCAAGTTAAAAAATTTCTCAAATTAAAAAATGAAAAATGGTACAAGCTAAAACTTTAACTACAAATAAATAAGTGAATGCAACAAGGCGAACTAAATACATGTATTTAAAAAGTAAAAAAAACACGACGAAAATACCACAGAGACCACTTGACACAATGTTGCACGAGTCGCTTTTAGAAATAACAAAAACTACACAAAAAGTGAAATTATAGTAGAACAAGCATCAGGTAGTATAAAAAATTAAAAAAAATCTAAACAAACATACAAGGACAAAGTGCCAAAAGATGTACAACATCCGGGCAAAAAAATCATTCTAAGGTGCAAGGACTGCGAATAGTAGAAAGCGAAAGATGAAAAATGACAAGAAATCTGAACTAAAAACCAAAACAAATCAAGGAAAAATAAATTGAACAAAGAACTACTGAAACGAAACAGATCTAAGTGTTTCTTAAAGCGTTAAACTAGTAAACGGTGGAAAAAAGTGGAGGCGGCAAAATGCATACAATAAGAAGCATTAACCCACACCAACTCAAGTACAAACTAAAGCTTTAACTACAAAAGATGAATAATGCTAAATTCTCGAAAGGCAGCAAAAATTTCACACACATACACAACACTACAGAATGTGTAAATGTGAAAAAAGAAAGAAAAAAATGGTTAAATGTGTTAAGGGAAAATGGCCTTATCAGCATTTCCTGTCGAAAGTTTTTCACACAGACAAAAAAATATATAAAAAATGCATAAAAAAAATAAACATTAAAATAAAATAAAAAATTCGTACAAAAAATAATACAAAAAAGAGCAGCCGAACTTTGTTTCTATTTATGTTACGTTGGAAGTAAATATATCTATATCTTAATATAGTTTTCTTCTGTACACCCTACACAATATTAGAAATTGAAAATATGTTGTTAAATCCGTTGCGGCTTGCGAAAGTAACAAGACTTCTAAAGATTTTCACGTATGATACGAATTGATAATTTCTTTGAATTTTTAAGAAAAAAGATTGAAGTTGCGGTTATTGCTATAACCCACCAATCGAAATAGCTGCTGTGCTCTGGAATGATAATTCAGTTGTTATAGTTGATTTACATTCAGGGTGATGTTTCTGCGATAATGCTTACATTCTCTTTTTTAATCTCTTCTTAAAGACTGTTCCGTTGCATCATTCTGGGACTTTTTTACAAGTGTTGCCATAAACTAACTAATTGGTAATTGGAAAGATTCCATAAGAATTAAGCAGAACATAACGAACACCGGCTATACATAACAAAACAAGAATACGAAAGAGAGAAAGATGTAAAAGAGTCAAGCTGTCATTTCAATTTTCATTTCATGCATCTTTGACTACACCGTTATCTTCTCTACCCCTCTCACCATCAAGTACGAGTCGCCAGATTTTGTCGCCAGCAGTATCACTAGGGTATTCACTCGACTAATGTTTGCTCGATTATCGAATAATGGAAGTCAAATAATGTTCGATGAAACAAAAAAAATTTAAATTAAATGGCGTTAACGACGCCAATACATAACGAACCATTTTTTTCATATATTTTCAGTTCTAGTGCTGAAAATGTCGATGATTTTCAGCGCTTCAAAAGGGCTTTTATGAGCAAAAATGTAGTACTCCAATTCGGGAACTTGCCATACAAAAATCGGCAGCGATATCAGCAGGTTTGTCAGCGCTACTTTTATTCCATAATAGTAGAAACCTGCTTTATTGGAAGCAACTTTTTTACTGGGTAGTGTAATACTTTCCTTCTATTACAGATAAAAAATATATCAAGCAGAGTGCGATTCATGATTGTAAAGTGTGTAGATCTGGAGCTATTAATAGGAAACAAATTAAATGACGACATCATGGTTACTAGACTACTATCTACGAGCAAATTACAATTAAAATCACCAGATATAATAATTTCTGAGTAAGATACAGATAACAGCTCTAAGCAACTAGTTTATCGAATTTTACAGTTCTATCTGGCCTATATACACATCCAACTAACATAGTGGTCCCGTTAGAGTAATTATTTTTACTTCGCATTGAATATTATATATTTCCTGATGCTAAATTTTCTCAAAACGAAACATTTGAATAGTGAAAAAAACTATGTATTTGAGCTGATCAGTTTATGATATAATTTATGAAGAAATATTTTTTTCTTTTGCTTTCGTTATTAATATTTATAAAACGCGAAAAGTTTATTTGTTTTATTTTTGTTCACAAAAATGTGCGAAAGCCCGAGTAAGTTCAAAAAATTTCCGATTAAGTCGAATAATTTTTAGTAGTAAAACTTACTCGAGTAGCGGCATTGAAACAAGCTAAACGATACGGCCAAGCCGGTTAAAAGGCTAACTAGAAAAATTAGCGGGTTAACCGGGTAGCGTATGTAACTTAGCTGGCTTAATTGACTTAAATGGCTTAGCTGGTTTAATCGGTTTAGCTCTCTAATATGGCTTAGCTGCCTTAGCCGGTTTAGCTGATTTAATCGGCTAAACAAGTTAAACGACTAATTTTTTTTAGTTGTTTAACGATTTATAATAACATAGCAAACATAACATGTTATGTCATGTTATGCTATTTTATGTTATGTTATGTTATTGTAAATCGTCAAACAACAGAAACAAATTTAGCCGTTTATCTTGTATAGCTGTTAGGAAATTTAGCCGGTTAAAACGGCTAAGCCAGCTAAGATGGTTAGCCAACTAAATCAGCTAAGCCGGCTAGATCAGCTAATTCCGTTAAGCCAGCTAAGCCGGTTAACCGGCTAATTTTTTTAGCTAACCTTTTTAGCCGGCTTGTCCGGCTAAACTGTACAGCCCTAGATACGACCACAAAAATAAAAATATATAAACATTCCAATGCCAAACGCCATCTACCAATATAATCTTGTTTTATGCCCAAATTATTCATTGAATTGAATTTATAAATTGAACTAACAATAAGTATTCAAATCTTAAATCTTAAATTATTAATAATAAGTTCAGCCAGTACTAAACAATATATAATGTTCAATGTTATCTTCTTTAGTTGCCTTACGTCTCTCGTATCCGGCTGAGAGCAAGATTGTCTCTCCTTCTCAGCCGAGTGTTGCCTCTAAAGTTAAAGATGTTGCGGGCTAGGGGATTAGGGTGCAACTCAATTATTTTATATATCTTCTTATATGCTTTGAAAACACAGTCTTAACCATCGGAACATCTAGATCTTTATGAATATATAATAAGACAATGGTTGGAGTTTACTTATTTGATAACACGATGAATAGTTATCGCATTTAAGTTAGAGGTAAAAAATAGAAAAGTCCACTTCTTGGCAGCCTAGGCGCAGCTCTCCTAAGTACTTGGAAAATGCATTTTGAATTGAGAAAAGAGGGAAAGAAAGCTGCCATGTCGTGAATGGAATTTATAATGTTTGTCTTTCATCTCTACTATAGCCTGTTCGAACTGATTTTCTTGATAGAAGAACGCGCTGTCAGTGATGCAACAGTCAAACTTTTTATGCATGTGGAAATTGTAATATAGCTAAACATCTCAAGTGGTTTGATGGTTATCCTAATTAAAATATATTATTTTTTTGGTTTTTTGATGAATTCAATCTAATTACTTTTATTTTTAAAAAATTAGCAAAAAAATTTCAAATTTGCAAATAAAGTTTATGTCGTTAAGGGCCAGAGGTGCGTTTTCCCAATCGATTTCATTTTTTAAATGTTGTTCGTATCATTTTAAGACGAAAACAAACACATTCTGAGAGTTTCACCGACATAGTCCAAAAGATACTATTGTAACATTTCCCGAATAAATCTTTGACTCGTACTAATCGTAATTAAAGTAGCCGATCACGAGAAAACTTATTGTGTTCGTTGCGAAGTAGCTTCGCGGATTGTAAAATTTTCCGAATATATAATACATTCGTACTAATCGAGTTAAATCAGCCGAACACGAGAACCTCCAAATAGTTCTTGTGTTCGTTGTAAAGTAGTTTTGCCGATTGTAATTTTGTCTTACCAGAATCTAAAACACTGAACACATATTTAGACCGCCAATCAAATTGTTAGAACCCTTCGCAACCGCTGCACCGTTTCATCTTCCCTTCGTCAGCTGTTTGCCGCCAAACCTCATAGCTTCAACTTATTCCTAAATAGTTTAAGTTTCGTTAAATATAGCTTTGTTCCATATATATACTTTTAACATCTAAAAGAGACACGGTTTTTATTTCAAATGAAGTAGACCTTTGATACAAACCTGCACAGACTGAGTTATAACTCGGATGGAAAAATAAGCTACATTCGAATTTTCAAAAGATATTCTTTATCAATTATGTAAAAATCGTCATCAGAAGTTGACATTTTTTATAGAATCCACATAAAATGTTAAAATTTTTGTACTGTGCAAACAAGATAATTCAAAGTAGCGCATGGAAATTGTTCATACTTACAAATATTTCTAATAGTTTTAACAAAACTGTATTTTCCTCCTTGCTGTGTTTTATTCATGTTGGGTGTTTAAATAAAAGCCCGGAAATATTTAAACATTTTTCAAGAAAAAATATCATGCTATTTTTCATGAATTTTGTTATTGTCATTTCTGTTGTTGCTGCTGTTAAATGATGCACATTTAGATAAGAGTGTTTATGAAATAAATAAAAAAGAGTAGCAACAATACCGATATGTGTTGAAACATAATGCAAAAGTATAAACATATTTTCCAATATGCAAGTATTTATTTAAAAGACAAATATATCTTTAAGATTTTTTGTGATTGGAAGATAATTTTAGAGATGGTTATGGCAAAATTAGAAAAAAAGTTTAAAAAATTAATGTAATCAAAGCAATGATCAAGTAGAATAGACACAAGATACTGATGAAGTAAGCAGAGATACAAAGAATAGTCGGTACCCTGCATACTCGTACAATTTATCACATTCAGAATATTGGTTTTAAGAAAGATTAATTTAAAGTAATATTTCAAGCACTTTGAAAATGAGTAACATCCCCTATAAATCTGCTAATATTCAATTATTGTGGAAATTATTAAATAGTTCAACTACTTTCTAGAATAACGCAGGGGAACATACTTTTTGGTGCTCAAAGTTCGCGCAGATTTTTGTTTTGTGTTGAAAAACCCCTTATTACAAGTTTGCTTAAGTATAAGCTACGTTTTTCTGGGGATCTTTAAAGTTTTTACCTAATATTTAGAACAATTTAATATTTAAATCTATATTGAATACTTCAATATTTGGGTCGTAGCATTTACATGAATATACATATACATTTGGGTATTTAAACTACACTGGGCAACAAAAAACGTCTTTTAAACTTTTATGCAGTTATGTTTAGATAACAGAAATAAAATTATAATATTTTAAGTACGAATAGTTTTTTCCTAAATAGATTTTTATAAGTTAGAAAACCTCCGTTTCTATCAACAAAATGAAGGCAATTCATTATAATGTAATATCAATCTAGTATCAATTTAAATTTATGATTTTCTTGTGTATTTTGTTTCACGAATGTTTATTTTTTAATGTCCAATAGTATTCCGCACAGTGGGTCAGAATCAAAATAGTTGGAACATAAATCAGCAATTACTAAACGGATAGTTCTATCGTAATAAAATTTCACATGGAACATTTCTATTTATATTTTAAATATGAACTCTTTTACTTGCTCAGGAGCAGAGGTGTGAAGCCTCAAATTAGGGCACTTCGACCATGTAAAATTTAACTCCTGCTTGCCATTTCTTGTTTCTCATCCGATTTCAAACTTTTTTTACCTTAAAAAAGTCTAAAAGATACATGTTTGGTTGTATACTTATCTTTTACAGCTAGTGAGTTATACTCATTTAAAAATTAAAAATTCTAAATTTTTCAAAACTTTGGCACAGTATTTGCCAGATATCGGCTCCAAATATCACTCGAACTAAAATTTTTTCCTAGTTAGTTAAAGAAAAATATGTCAAAGAGTTTTACAAAAATGTCATGCAATTCTGCCGTCTGAGTTGAAATATATTAAATTTTTAAATTGAAATTAAGAAAAATTTTGAATTTTCGATCATTTTTGATAAAAAAAATCACCATCACTCTTTCACATATACATAAATATATAAAAAAAATTATTTTGGAGTGTATGGCAAATGTAAGCTTATCTGAAAGATATTTCTACAGTGTGAATCGACCGCAAGAAAATAACAGAATTTCCAAATATAGTTGCTCCTGGGCACATCCTAATACGACCTATTTTAAATCGAAATTTTGAATTTTTTCCATATGTTCTAAGATCCAAGACCATTGCAATTTCTGAAATCCATTACGTGTACGTAGTTACTTGGAAAAGTGTTAAATGGGGGTTGTATCAACCGTGGACCCTACGGACAAAATTGTTTAGAATTGTATTTAATGGATTTCTTGGAACGTTCTTAAGAATTCTGTGATTCTCAGCAAAAAGACTTTGTTATTTTTTCTTTCCTGGTATTTAATACATAAATTCATTTATAACTACGAAATTTCATTCGAAAATATAAAGAATCAACGATTTTATAGCATTAAAAAAATTAATATGCAGAAGACATCACATGACATAGTTTTTCCCGTTGTATTGCAAAAAGTCTTTCAAAAGGCTTTATATTGTTAAAATCTCAACACATTATTAAAAACTACACACAATTTTGTAAATTTTGATATATAATATGTATACGTTCCTCTTTTATACGTGTAAAATTTATTGACTTATGAGTAAAAACCCGTTGTGAAAAAACTTTACATGGCCTGAGATACATATAATTGACATCATGGCGTATAATTAATATTTAGTATTAAATATTGGTCATACATGTGCAGTGTTACCATATGTGAAGATTTATCTTATTTTTGAAGTTTTTTGGTAAGTCGAAAAGATGAAAAGATATTTACTCCTAAAAACGATTTTTATATATTAAAAAATTTTTACAATGGAGTTAGTTTTAGGAGATATATAAGTATTTTTATAAATCGAAATATAAAAGAAGTACAATTAACTTCGATCCTTTTTCAAAGAAAGAATTTAGAGCAGTCCTCAGCACTTTGTCTATTTGTCTGGTACTGCATTAGATTGTTTGAATGTTTCACATTATTGAGAAATTTTTTATGAAATTTCAGCATATCCTTACAAATAAGCTTGGTTAAATCTGAACTAGGAAATATATTTTTAAAAACAAAGTCGCTCCATGTTTTGGAAGCTATTTTACTCAAATGATCGTTCATAGTTTGTTCACAAAATTTATTTTTTGAGCGGTCTATCTTTTTTTAGATTTATTCGATTTGTTCATTAAAAAATATCAAAATATGCAAGTTACACGAAGGTATTTATCTATTTATCGTATAATTAAAAAAAAAATTTAAGACGAACATATTTTTTTTAAAGTCTAACAGCGTCTGAATTTGATAAATTCCTTCCTAAATGTAAATACTTCATGTTTGTTAGTTTCACGTTTATATATTTCTCGCCTTGTGTTTTAAATAATATAAATTTTATTTTAGTATTATTAGGGTTTTCCCTAGGCTAAATCAGCCTAAGGAAAACCCTGATAATACTAAAACAATTCATTGGTCATTAACATAATAACACTCAATATATATTTTAGCTGAAGGGCAATTTTTGAGGGAAAAACAAGATTTTTATTTTGTATTTAGACTATTGCTCAATTTCCCTGAGAAGGGAAAAAGTAAACATAACACTGAATAATGTTACCACCGCACTATACAATTTTCTTTATTGTACAATAAAAATCAAAGGTCCTTTGATTTTTGCCAATATATTGTGTCACCTTCGAATATGACATACACATTAGCGATATTATTGTACAGCACGAAAACTTTTTTTAAGAAATTGTTGTTTTAAACTTTATATTGCAATTTTAAAGGTATTTGACTTTCAGTTTAAGTGAAGCTTACTCATTGCATTTGAAAAGTGTCAAAACAGTTAATTGTTTTCGCGATAGTGATAAAAGTTTCAAAAATATCAATATGGAAATTAAAATAGAAGGTTTATTCTGTCAGTGCCAATTTTGTAGAATGTATGTGCTTGATATTTGGAGTTCTACAGCTGGTAATTATCATTCGAAAGCAAACAAAATATTTCAAATTATGGAGGAAAAATTTAATGCAGAAAAAACTAAATTCGACCTTAGCAATTTAACAAAAGTTTTAAAAAGCCTTTGTAAGCAGATTGGTAAGCTTTGGACGAAAAATCATCGAAGCAAATTAATTATTTTGAAGGAACATAAAAAATGGTTTGAAAGTTTTGAAACTATTCAGCTAGAAGCAAAATCCCTTGAAAAAGAACAACCTGCACCTAGCCAAAAGCGTGGTCGTCCTGCTAAGGAATTTTTTAAGTGTTCAAACAAAGAGACGTAAAATGTCTAATATTAGTCAAGTTTAACCGAAGTTTTACAAAACCGTAACTTTCCCCCGACACACAATGTGGAGGATTACGAGGTTTTGGCTCTTTTCGTTGAAACAAGACTTACTAAGCGACAGTACTTAACTATAAAAGATTTTGTGAATAAAAAAATATCTAAAAATTTTTTCCCAGGCTCTAAAAGTATCTCGGCAGCTAAGAAAACTTGTTAACCAAGCACAGAAAACATTACTGTTACAGAGTCGAGTACAGAGGTCGATCTACAAGCTCTCCTTGATCATACGGCTAATCGAATTGTGCAATTGCAAGATCAAGTTCTTGATGAAGCAATAGGCCCAGGAGAAAAACACTTAACACTGATTGGAAAATGGAGATTCGATGGCAGTTCTGGTCATAGCCAATTTAAGCAGAAGTCGAATAGGCTTATGGATGACAGTTCCCTCTTTGTGACATCCTATGTTCCTCTTCAACTTGTCACGGAAAACAAAACTATAATTTGGAAAAACCCGCGCCCGTCATCCACTCGTTATTGCAGGCCGTTGAGGTTTCAATTTAAAAAAGAAACTTCCCAACTGTGTCAAAATGAGGAACGTTATTTTAAATCGAAAATTTTTGCACTTTCTCCCACCGAAATAAATAAAACAAAACTGACCATGGTTGACGGTAAAGTTTGTAACGCTCTAACGGAAACTTCTTCTGCAAAATGTCACATATGTGGTGCCTTACCTACAGAAATGAATCACATTGAAAAATGCCTCGAGAAAAAAGTAGATGAAGCTCGTTACGAACTCAGACTGTCACCATTACATGCCAACATACGATTTTTTGAGTACTTCTTTCACTTATCGTACAAATTAGAGCTAAAAAAATGGAAGACCAATAAGAACGAAAAGTCATGTGTTTTGAAGAGAAAACAATTTATTCAACAACGATTTCGGGCCGAAATGGGACTTTTGGTAGATAGGCCAAAAGCTGGTGGTTGCGGAAATTCGAATGATGGCAACACAGCGCGGAGGTTTTTTCAAAATGTAAACCTTTCATCAAAAATAACAGGAATCGATAAAGATATTTTGCAAAGATGTGCCACAATTCTCCAAGCTATAAATTCTGGATTTCAAATTGATGCCGAAAAGTTTGAGGAATATGCTGTAGAGACAGCAAGTACACAAACTTCTTATCCATGGAGCTGAGGTAATCAAGCATGCATTAGTGTCAACAGGTGAATTATCGGAGGAAGCAGCTGAAGCGAAAAATAAGGATATAAAACAGTTTAGATTGCAACATACACGAAAAATGTCGAGCATAGCTACAAATACAGATCTTTTAAATCGCCTCTTTTTAAGTTCAGATCCATTTATTTCTGGCACCCGAAACTTACCAACAAAGAAAAAAAAGTAGTTTAAGTCAAGGAGTTTTAAATTTGCTTAATATTTGATATATATTACTACTATTTTACTTTATTACCTTATATTACTTAATAATACCCTATATTGCATTATTTAACTTTGTTTAACTTTTTAATTTAGTTTTTTTCAGTGTATATTTCGAATGAATTAAAATGAAATAAAAATTTACAAAACTTGTTTAAAACAACCAAATTTTCATATTAAAATACTTTATTTCAAACATTTTTAAAACAGATCTATAAGCCAATTAACCCTTAAAAGATCAAATGGTTACTGTGGCTACAGTTGCTAATATTTTTTCCTAAAAATTTGGTAACTTTAAGTTCTTTGGGCACGAAATGAGCTGAAACATTTGGAAGAACCTAGCTTTTTTAGTTTTGAAGATATTGATTTTTGACCGCTTTTCCATATAAGGGAAACCACTGTGCAGCGCCAATTTGGTTTTATAGAGGCTTATAAAAAAAGTTGACAACATTCTTGTAGATCATAAAAATTAATTCAATGTGTTCAATAAATATGTACAATAATAATAATAATAATAATGATGAAAAAGTATTTATAATGTAGTTAAATACATGCATATTACTATATTCATCTAATGTAAGAAGCATTTCAATGTTATTTAGCAAGTACTGCTTTAGGTTGCCTTTTATTTCGATAGAAGTATAAGCTTAGAAATGTCTGATTTAAGATCCAAACATTTTAATTCTGCCTCACTGTGGTCCGTCAGCATTCGTGAACCTCACTTCCCCTAATATCGTTTTTCTGTGTAGAAATATCTTGGTGGAATCTTTCACCATGTTCATCGCTGACGGCCCTCAATTTAATAGGAAATAAATCTAGATGCGAATGTAGAAAATGTACTTTCAACAAAATATTGCAGCCCAAATCCTTATAAGTAGATAACAGCTCCACGACAATACTTTTAAATTCACTTGATCGGTAATTTCCAAGAAAATTTAAAGTCACTTTCATTAACGTCGAGGGCACCCAATAAGCACCAAAGCGGCTAGCGGCAGAGCGGCGAGAGGCATTTGTGAGCGGCAGAGCGGCACCGTTCAGGATATTACTTGTTCTAAATGGCAAAAATGACTTGCAGTTTTTAAAAATGTTAGTGCCATTCATGGAAAAATGCACAACATTTGGGAAAAAATTAAATTTGAAGAGAAAATTTTCTGCTTGTTTTTTAATATATAGAAATGAGATCATATGTCAATATTACATTGAAAACAATAATAAAATATAAAAATCTGTTTTTGTTTGCAAAATAAGCTGTCGATCGATAATTTCTTTGCTTTTTTCAAAAATATTCAATTAATATCCAGTAACTTGATCTACACAATAGATGCAATAAAATTTTATGATCCAAACAAATGCTGCTAAGTAATAAGCCACCTGCCGCTCAAACTCCCTGCTCGACGCTTTGCCGGTCATTGCGTAGCCTCGGCCTAGGGACTCCCAGGCTGATTTTTCCAAATCACTTAGCCTTTCTTTAAATATTTCATCTTTAACCAACTGCCTGATTTGAGGACAAACAAATATGCTTTCTTTAATTTTTAAATCACTTAGTTTAGGAAATTGTTCTTTCAAATATAAAAAGAAATCATCGATCCTATCCATAGCTTTTATGTAGTTTTTCATGAGCCTAAGTTTTATAAGTAAAGCAGGTAAAAATATTTTCAATATTTGGCCCATTTGGCTAGTCTTTCTGAATATAATGATGTTTCCGATGTTTTTCTATACCATAGTTGTAACTCTAAAATTAGCGCAATAAGCTTCAAATCTCCACAGACTTTCCAGTTATGTTCATTGTATTGAATTTATCCACGATAAATTTAATAGTTTCATAAGTTTTATGTTAGAAACTTTACCTAATGGTATGGAGGAAATATCATTGCCGATATGCAAAGGAACATCATTTAAATTTACTTTTGAACCATCGATAAATGAAAGTCACTATTCTGCTTTATCATCCATGTCACAGAATACCATTCCATTTCAATTCCGTAAGTTGCTTCTTCAGAAAACGAAAAACTGAAATTTTCTTCGAACTCAAACTTCTTTTAAATTTCAAAGCGAAATTGTCAAACCCTTTTCTGCTAACTTAATTTGCACTAAATACTTAAAAACGTGCATACTTTTAGGAGCGTCAAATAAATATTTGGTCATATGCTTTCTATGTGAGCTTTGTTTCTAAAAACAAGAGTAAACAAACGCATCAAGGTATAAATCACAGTCATGCAAAGAGAAAACTAAATATATAAGGAAACATTAGTTGTTTAAGTGTGTCGGTGTTTAATTGCATTGTTCATAGGTATAAATGACTGTTGTGCTCTTGTTGTTGTTTATTTTGATTGGTTGTGTTGTGTACATGTAAATTGTCGGCTGTGTACATATAAAATTTAAAAATTGCCAAAAAGTAGTCGAAAAACGTAGTGGCTCATGGCTATACATCGCCTGCGCCTGCTATAAATACATTATTATTGTAAAATCGAAATACAAAATAAACGGAATCTAAAGCACCAAAAATTAACCTTTTCGGAATGACATCTACGGAATTAAAACGGAATCTGTGACAGTTATAACCCCATAAACATTATTACAATATGCTAGCTGATCATCTTGTTAAAAAAAGCTTTGAACTCTTCCTCGGTTGCGATAGTAACATACACCTATTTTTGGTTGTAATAAATTCCATCCCTTTAATCGAAAGATCAAAAATTTGTGCCTGGTACTTGTACAAATTTAAGTCGCGTACCAAATCATTGAGATCTTCTTGAAATAGTGGATATGGCTCTTTATATGAGAAAGCTTCTAGCAAATAAGAATCTAATGATTCATTTTCGATTGCTTCTGGCGTAGCGGACCGATCGGAACTTTGAGGTAGTTCTGGTACAGGTAGTTCTTCACTATGAAGGATGGGTCTTATAGATGATAAAAATTCAGTATATTTAATTGTACATTTTTTTTAATTTTAATATCTTTGTTATCAATCAGTAAGACAAAAATAGCAGTCATATGAGTGGTTCGTTGGTTCCGTCCAAATCGTTGGAGAGTTTAAAATCGTCACAAATGGCAGCACTGGCTGTAACACAAAAACTAGACCTAATCAAATCAAAGTAGATATGGTGTTTGAATGAGGGCAGGTAGATAATTCAAAATTAGTAGGTACTTTTCTTGTTACAAAATTTTGTTTACCAGTGTTATCAAATCATTGAGCAATTATTTGAAAAACTTCCAAGAGCAAGTGACAAAACTTGCACTGTAAATTTAACCTCACAAGTCTTACTCAGACATGCAAAACCATGCAGCCAAAAAATAAAATAAATTAATATAAAATAAAAAAAAGAGTATCTACCACACACGAAAACTTTCCTGAACTGGTAATTAGTAATAAAGGAAACTAATAATGAATAGAAATTTTGTTACAAAAAATAAAATAAAAATTTAAATCTTTAATATGAGTTTAACATATATGGCAAGCTGAACGTATGATTTTTTTTTTTTTGGTTTAACAAACAAATATTTACTAATGAGTTATTCTAATTGAAATCCACGAATAAAAGGCTGGCTATAACAGATTTTGCTTAAATTTTAATGAAATGTTCCTTCGAATCCCATAGATACATAGCGACGGCATTAAATTATTGGAAACGCTATTCGTGGTCCACGCGAAATACATAAGAAGTAGCATTTTTAAAGTTTGCGGCCTTGGCTGTAAAATCTTTTCTATAAGGGATATCCTTTTAATTTGTATGACTGTTTAGAGATTAATATCGTAATTTCTGTGGAAAAATAAACATTAGAATAATTTACGTCAATTTAAAATGGTATGACATTGAAAGTACATGCTTTCGAGTGAAATTTAGTGATTTCCCCTTCCTTTTATCAGGCGCGGATCCAGCCTGAGGTTTTGGGGTGGTGGGGAACGTCTAAGTGAAGCATACTATTTTGCAAAATTTTTTAGAAACTATATAGAAATTTACTCGTTTGGGGGGGGGGGGCACATCCCGTTCACACCCCCGCCCCCCTTATATCCGCGCCTGCTTTTATATTCGAAGGCACTGGTGCTACTTACTATAATAAAAAATTAAAATCATCTCGTTCCACCTACTAGTTCAGAAAAAGTCGTGGTTTAAGAATTAGTATATTAAAGCCCCTGATTTGAGCATGTGGGACAAGAGGCACGAATATAAAAATTACACGAAACTTGTTTTCGACCATCACCTTTAAAAAAAAGTTATAATTGGAATGACATTTTGTACACTGAAAGAAGTTCTCTTCACAAATCCAATGAAACAGTTTCGTTAGATTTTCTTCACAAATCTAATGAAATATTTCACAATTCTAATGAAATGTCACGAATATTGTGAAAGAATTTCATTGGAATTGCTTCATTAACTTTCATAGTTTCGTTAGAAAATTTCATTGGATTTATGACGACAGCATTTTGTCATTTTATGGAAACCTCTTTAAGTTTGGACAAAATATTTTAACCGATACTTAAATTTCTTGAAATATATGCTATAAAAAATTAAAAAAATTTAAAAATTGTATTTCTTCGAATATCATAATTTCAATGAAATGTATTTCATTGCATTTATGAAATAAATAAATCACAAATATATTATCTTTAAAAAAAGCATACCCTTATATATTTCAACAGTTGGCAACCAAAAGCGAACAAAAAAAATAGTTTTATATATTTTTTGTTGTTGTACTCTTTCTTATTATTATTATACACTCATTGACACATTGTTTTGACAGTGCTGTTGGCTGAAGTGGTTAAGCCGTTGTCTATAAAGCAAATGATGAGAATCTAGAGTCTACCGTACATATTTCAACCATGGAATTGTCAACAAATTAAAATAGTAAATAAAACAAATAAGTTAATGGGGCTACTAAGTTATGTAATAATTTCATTAACACAATGAAATAATTTCATTAAAATAATGACAGAATATCATTAAAATAATGCAAGAATTTAATTCAAGTGATGAAATAATTTCGTGGAAATAATAAAATAATTTTATTAAAATGATGAAGTAATTTCATTAAAATGATGAAGCAGTTTCATTGAAATGATTAAATAATTTCAACAATATAATGGAATATGTTCATTAGCTTAGCGAAACTCTTACATTAGTGCAATGAAAATATTTCATATATTTAATGAAATTTTCATTAAAATAATTTTAACGAAACTTATTTCATTAATCCAACGAAATGTAAAGTTGGTTGAGTTTTAATGAAATTTTTCTTTGGATTAATGTCAAAATTCACAGATTTTACGAACAAAATTCTTTCAATGTACTACTTTGTAAGTATATGCGTTCAAAACGAAGTATTTTTCAAATGTACAATGTTTTTTATTTTAATAATTTTAAAATGTTTTTAAATATTAATAATTACCATGTTGTTTGACTATGAATGTAAGATAATGAAAATTTTTAAAACTATCAAGAATAACATATAAATCAAATTAAATATGAATACTACAATCAGTTTATATTAGAAATTAAATTACAATATGCCCTTTTTGAGGAACTACATTTTCATTGCTTCCAAAGAATCGATATTCAAAAATGCAGATAATTAGTAGAAAAGCAAATCAAAATTTATTTTAGTCACACACAAATTTGTAATTTCTTTATAGTTTTAAAAAATTCCCACCATACTATTTAAAAATTCGATTTTTTAAAGAAATTTATGTATGAACTAGTTTTCTTCTAAAAATTAACATTTATTTACTGAAATTTAAATAAAAACACCGTTTTGCGTTTAAATTCGTATAAAAAGAAACAAGTTGCGAAAATGTGTAACTTTGTGCTCTTTTTCCTAGAGAAAAATATTAATCTAGAACGCCAAATAGGAAATATTTCTTGACTTCGCTTCCAATTCGGTGATTAGGAATCGAAAAAGAGAACTTATTGCAATGACAACCCTATGTAAAAATCATTAGATATGATCCAAATTTGCACTACTTCCGGATCGCAAACTCTACATTTTCATGACTTCTTTGGGGTGTCTTTTTTTACTGGGTAGCTAATGCTGATAAATTATCTTTTGTATTTGAACTTTTGCAATCATATTTATGTTGTTTTAGTCTTTTCTCCAGTTTTTGCGTTGTTTCACCAATATAAACTGCATTACAATCTTTACAATCCACTTTATAAACAACATCAGACTTTTGTCCCTTTCTTAAGCGTTGTTTTAGGTTTTCAAAAAATTTATTGCTCGACTTTAAAGTTGGTCTCATGGCAAGTTGGACACTCGGTATAAAATATCGACATGTTTTGGATAATTTTTCTGATAAATCAGGAACATAAGTCATAGATGCATAATTGATTTGTGGTGTTATCATAGAATTATTGTTAGCTCTAGTTGAGAGATAAGGGTAACTTAACTGAGTTGTATTCATATTCCTATCTCCATTTTTTTGTTATCGAACAGAAATAATAAGTCGTTTAATAACATTGTTTGGAAAATTATTCTTATCGAGGTCTAATGCGTTCCAAATAATTTATGTGAAACTGAAAACTTTTTTGATTAAATTTTTTGCCGTATTTTCCTTCATATGAGAAGGATGAGCTGAATAATAATTTAATATACGATTGGATGCTATTTCTTTGTGGTACCAATTAGTTATTATTTTTTCATTATCTTTGCAATGAGTAGTCGTATCTAAGTAATTTAGATGCTTATTTTCTTCAATTTCTATTGTAAACTTAATCTTCTCATCATACTCTTTCAATATATTTAATACATCATCTACATATGAGTACCAAAATATTGGAGAATAAGGAAGCTTTGACATCATATTATCAATAGCATCTTCAAGAACTCTCTCTACTAAAATCGGCGCCAAGCTAGAACCCATAAAAAGGCCACTTAACATGCGAAAAGACTTTCCTTCATAGCAAAAATAATTACATTCATTTAAGCAAAACTTAAGTAAGTCCATAAATAAATCCTTTGGAATGTTAGTATTTTTACAGATATTTGTGTTGAAATCTCTTGATATAATTTTTAGAGCAATATCTGTCAAAATGTTTGTAAAGCAGTTTACAACATCGAAAGATATCAATGAAAAATCATCTGGGACATTCATCTGTACTATTTTCTTCACAAATTGCGTAGAGTTTTTAACAGAGTATTTAGGCTTAAAAGATTTCCTTAAAACTGAAGCCAAGAAACGAGATAAATTATATGCAACTGATTTAATCGTTGACACAATTGGTCGAATTGGTCTGTTATCTTTATGTATTTTTATTTGACCATAAATCCGTGGAGGAATTGATGTATATTTAGTTAAAAATTGTTTTTGTCTTACTGTGATAAATGGGATTTGTGTGTTGTTTCTTTCATACAAACGCTTGATTAATTTATTATGCTTCAATTTTAAATATGATGTTGGGTCAGATTTTAATTGTTCAAAAACTTCAGTATTATTAAGAAATTCATCCATTTTTTGCTGATACTCAGATTTTTTTGCAACTATTGTAATGTTACCTTTTTCACTATGAGACACATATATTTCAGGACGTTCCTTTAAAAACTTTGTTGTGATTCTTGCAGCTGTAATAAGGATTTTTTGAATACGATTTAGCCGTTTTTCTTTCTTTGAATGACTCGTGGTTAAATATGTAAGATTTGCGCGCATAGCTTGTCTTGTATGCTCATTAGCAAAACGTGCTATAATAAATTCAATATCTGCTATAAGATCAAGTACTGGTATTTCTTAGACAGGTAATTTTGGAGCTAATCCTAATACCTGATATGTTTTTAATAAATGATTCATCATATTTAACATCTTGAATTGGATATTGATCATCTCTTAGTGTTGATAGTTTAAAATGTATTCGCTTATTGTTAATTTTTAATAATTGTTGATAATCACTATTGCTTTTAGCATCAATTGATTGTTTCTCAAGTTCCGTTATTAATTGTTTAATTAAGAAATTAAAATCATGAATTTCTGCATTTAGCATTCTTATGTTTATGTCATTCACCGCATTAATAACTATTTTAATCGCCTTTTTACATTGTGATATAAAGTTTGTTGGTAGTTTTTGTGTTTTTCTCTTGATGAAATTTGGTATAATTTTCATACGACGACATTTAAGAAGAACAAGTCTAGCTTTCTGTTGTGCCAATTTATTGATGTTACTATTCACAGGTAAATTAATTATTGGGATGTTGTTCATTATATTTATATTAGTCAATAATTAGAGGTTGACAGTATTAATGATATGATGATTGATAAAAATCAATCAAAGTTTTGTGTTGCTGAATCTTGATAATTTGATTGATTTTTATCAATCATCATATCATTAATACTGTCAACCTCTAATTATTGACATAGCAGTCTTTGATACTATACGCCTCAAATCTGAACTTATTGGAGGAAATTTTTTAAAAAAATTTTCTTACAAAAGTGTATTTTATGGATGTTCCAGCATGCCATTACATATATGGGTAATTCCATGTCAAATCAACTAATAGTTGGACATGACCCCTTTCGATTTTGGTGAAATTTGTTCAGATGTTTTCTTTAAGCCTATAACGAACTTATGCCAAAAGGAAAAAATAAAAATGTTTATTTCAGAAGTTATGACATATCCAAAATATTATTATTTCGCCAAATTTACCAAAAGCGTTGAGTTTAGTTTTTAAATTTCACGAAAACTATTTTATATACAAGATTGGTTTGTATGTCATTTTAAGCAGAATATTTGGAACTACAAAATATGTATAGGGCATAAATTTTTTTTGGAAAAATTACTTATCTGATATATTTTGAAATTTTCAAAACTGATTAAATCAAAAACCTATATTTTTTTGCTGAACTATTTTTATATAATATTTCTAAAGATTCTTAAAAAATCCTGAAGCTTTTAAGGAGGTGCTTTTTTTTCTTTTTTGAGATATGACAAAAAATGTACCTTTTTAACACAAAATTTCCAACATAAAATTTCACCGAAAAAACAAATGCACAAATATGTCAATGTTATTACTTTTTCCCCTTCAGAAACTTGAAATTAAATTAAATTTAATGCACACTGCTCAAAATTAAAAATTTAAATTATTTTTGATACTATATTGTTGAAGGTTGCGAAAGAAAAAAATCATATCTCAAAAAAGAAAAAAACACCTCCTTCAAATTTTCACGATTTATTAAGGACATAATAATACCTCTATTATATTATAATTCAGACGATTTGATTTAGTCAGTTCTGAAATTTTTCCAAAACAAATTTTTGTTCTATGTACTTTTTGTTGCCCCAAATATCCTCTTTAAAATGGCATAAAAAAATTAAAAACTAACACATTCTGTAAATTTGGCGAAATAATGACATTTTGAATATGTCATAACTTTTGAAATAAAAATTTTTAATTTTTTTCCTTTAACATAAATTCGTTATAGGTTGAGTGACATCATCTGACCAAATTTCATCATATGATATGTCTGAAATGATCGGAAGAAATTTATTATAAGTACTTTTTTTAAATTTTGTAGTAAAAAATGTATGGATGACTTTTAAGGAGCAATTAGTCGCCCCTGGCACATATGCCCAGCATATGACAGATATCTGAATCAATTTGAGTTAATATTTTAAAAGTAGTTTTCTTAAAAAACACTGTAAAAAATATGTGGATGCGTTCCTGGCACATATACGAAGCATATGAGCTACAGCAATGTATTTTATGGTTTTTGTAGCTTGGTCTGATTAATATATATCAGATATCTTAAATGACCTCCACTTTATGAATGTTGTAGCAGATATCTGATATGCTTGGAAGAAATATTTTAAAAGCTCCGTAAAAAAATTTATGTATGACACCAGAAATATATGCCCAGCATATCGTCACCTTAACGTGCAAACGTGATAAGTCCTTTTTTGAAAATTTACAGGAGAGACAAAAAATTGTGTTACTTTTGTGGGCTTAATATTTTTTAAATCTGTAAACGCAGTTTTTTTCCTCGATTTATCGCTCATTAATATCAGTAATCAAAATATTTCAAAATAATAATGTTCGCGATGAGATGTCTTTTTTGTTAGGACTTATCACATTTGCATTTTATGAATTTGTTTTTTTAATTTAGACTTAGACCATTTTCTTATTATTTATATTTCGTTTTATTATAAATAAATTACTTCTTTTTTTTATTAGATGAATTTACACCTAATCGATAGTGGTTAAGCGCGTAGAACGCATGTTATTAATATTTCTTTTATGATCAATCTTATTAATGGTAACATATGTTCTGAATTTTTGTTGAGTAACGTAACTTTTAATATTCCTCAGCGTCCACTTCGTTCTTTTAACCCACTATACGTCAGAATATGTCGTTTTAACTTTACTATGTCTGATCCATGTGGGATTTTAGGTCAGGGCTAACGAGAAAGGGAGTTCCAATTGGGCAATTTCTGAAATGATCAACCTAATGGCCAATTGGAATTGAGTATCGGAAGCACTCTCCTCGCAGCGTCTGTTCCCATATTGGGCGTCTGTTCTCCAAAGGGGCGGCTGAAAACCAGAAGGAAGGGTGCTAAGAATCCCCGGAGGTAAAACAACTCAGAAACTTAATATCGGAACATGGAATGTCAGAACTCTCTACGAAGCTGGAAAGCTGAACAACACCATGAGTGAAATAAATAGACTTAAAATAGACATACTGGGTATAAGTGAAACATGGTGGAAAGAAAGTGGCGAATTTAGATCAGAGAATACTAGAGTGTATCACTCAGGAAATCAGGATGATGTCCACAGAAAAGGTGTGGCAAGTATTGGCAAAAGCCATATAGCTGACTGTATAAGTGAATACGTTCCCATGTCAGACAGAACAATGATGATAAAGATAACGGGAAAGCCAACTAATATTAACATAATCCAAGTCTACGCTCCTACATATGATGGAAATGCCGATGAAATTGAATAATTCTACGATGATATTGGAAAATTATTTAAAATGACGAAGCCACATGAAATAACAATTGTAATGGGCGACTTTAACGTGAAAGTCGGAAGGGATGAAGTATTGGGCGTCACCGGGAAACACAGATTGGGCGAACGAAATGAGAGGGGAGACAGACTCGTACAATTCTGCCAAGAATACAGGCTGAAAATAACAAATACCCTATTTCGATTACACCCTAGAAGACTATACACATGGAGATCACCACAGGACAATAAAGGAAACATTGTGAGGAACCAAATCGATTATATATTAATAAACAGAAGATATTGCACCTGTGTGACAAAATGTTCAACGTACCCTGGAGCAGACGTACCATCTGATCATAACCTCCTGCTATCAAATGTCCGCATCAAACTTGCTATTATTCGAAAACAGAAGCCACAGAGCAAAATTAATATTGCAAAACTTAATGATCCATTAATAAAAAAAGAAGTTAAGGAAAGTATAAATAATAAACTTGGAGATGTCGATGGAGAGAATGTAGAAAATTTGTGGAGTAATGTAAAAAATATTATAAATACGACTACGAGAAACACTCTTGGAAGCAGCATAGCAGCAAAACAAGAGGAATGGATGACAGATGAAATTCGCGAACTTCCAATCGAACGAAGCAAATACAAAACTTGAACTACGAAATCTACTGGGAATTGAACAAAGACGTCCGAACTGCAACCCGAGCTGCCAAGAATGCACTACTAAATCGTCAATGCCAGGAAATTGAAATACTGCAAAACCTACACGACGATTTTAACCTACATAAAAAACTCAAGGAAGCTGCCGGAGTATATAAAAGGACATCTACAACAATTCTGTTTGACGATAATAATGAAGCTGTATTCGAGATGACGGATAAAAAACGCATTTGTAGAGATTATGTAGCGAAGTTATTTACTGATGATGAAAGGTCGGTTTATGATTGTAACGCAGATACCTCTATATCTGGAACACCAATCACTAGATGTGAAGTTGAGTACGCGATCAACTCGCTAAAAGACAAAAAGGCAACAGGTCCAGATGAAATGCCCTCCGAATTCTTAAAACTTATAGATGGTGATAATACACTTTTACTTGTGACACTTTTTAACTACATTTATGATACAGGCCTATACCCACACGAATGGCTCAAATCTACATTTATTACCATACCAAAGAAGAACAACGCAAAAAGTGTGGTGAATATAGACTGATTAGCCTAATGTGCCATGCGTTAAAAATATTTCTCAGAATAATACACAAGAGAATATACGCCAAATGCGAAGTAACTATGGGCGAGTCACAATTTGGCTTCAAGGAGGGAATGGGCACTCGAGAAGCGCTACTCGGTATTCAGGTACTTATCCAAAACTGTCGCGATGTCCAGAAAGATGTCTTCCTCTGCTTTATTGACTATGAAAAAGCCTTCGATACTGTTCAACATGACAAGCTAATGGAAACTTTAACATCCATTGGAATAGACGAAAAGGAAAAACGATGTATAAAAAATCTTTACTGGAACCAGTCAGCGCGAATTTCAATAAATGGTGAACTCACTGAAGAAATTTCCATCTCAGAGGGAGTAAGACAGGGGTGTATATTGTCGCCCTTGCTTTTCAACATATACTCAGAAAAAATATTCCAAGAATCAATTGAAAGAGAAAGAATAGGAGTAAAAGTACGTGGAATGTTTAATAACATACGATATGCTGACGACACCACGTTATAGGCAAGCACTATAACTGGCCTACAGAAACTGATAGACAAACTTACCTCTGTAAGTGAATCATATGGCCTTAGAATCAATATTAAAAAAACAAAATATATGGTTGTTAGCAGAAAAGATTTACACGACAGCACGATACTGAAAATAAAAAACGTAGAAATCGAACGAGTGAAAAATTTTAAATATCTCGGAACCCTAATAAATGATCGATGGAATGCATCAAAGGAAAGAGATGGCAAGAGATGCATTTTTTAAATACAGCAAGATATTGACCAGCCATGATATTAGTCTGGCAACAAAGTCACGTCTTATCAAATGCTACGTGTGGTCCGTGTTATTATATGCAGTAGAAGTATGGACAATTAAAGCAGCGGATGAGAAAAGATTAGGAGCTTTTGAAATGTGGATATACAGACGTATATTGAAGATATCATGGACTGGCCGCGTTTCAAATACCGAAATATTGAGAAGAATGAACCAGGTCCGACAACTAGTGAAAACTGTGAAGAATAGGAAAATCTCGTACTTAGGGCATATAATGAGGAACGATAAATATAAACTTCTTCAAAAAATTCTCAGAGCCAAAATTGAAGGAAGACGTCCGAGAGGCAGAAGAGAACTCTTCTGGTTGCAAAATATTCAAGAATGGACAGGATATCGTGATGAACTAAATCTACTAAATGCTGCAACAAATAGACAACAGATTAATTTCTGAATTATAAAATTAAAAAAAAGAAAAAAAATTATATATAAAAGTTTTGTTAAAATGTATATTGTTATTCAAAATTGTATTTGTATGATCGCTTACATCCGAAAACCGGATTTGCAAATAAAAGAAGCAGATATCTGATCCACCTAGGAAATTGTGCTGTTGTTTTAATAAAATGTATAATTTTATAGACTTTTCTCTGAACACTAATATCATTAAACGCAATGTTATATTATTTTTAAACCAGTAAAGTTTACTAGGTTCTAGAATCTGTATTATTTTAGACAATAAATACAAAATACTTAATTATGTTATTACATTTAAATAGTCTGTAAGGAATTTATCCATAGACTTTAACAAAATAAATAAATAAAATAAATAAATAAGCATTTATGAGATTTCACTTTGTTAAATGTGTTCAATTCTGAATGTTTATCTAAATACTCTAAAAAAATTAATGAGAATTAATGCAACGACATTAACTAATCGGTTCACTCAAAAATCTTTTGTAAACAAACTTGGTACAAACTTGCATTCCTCTTGCTATGATTGTTGTTGTTGTTATTTGTGTTTAATTTGCGTTCTAAATAAAAGTCAAACAAACAATTCATAGATTATGGACAGAAAATTTACTGAAAATTAAATTTATTTTTAGACAAACTTTTGTTTGAAAATTTTTGGTGATAATATTTTCTGTATGTAATCAATGATATTTCTTTATTTTCTTACTTTACCATATGTTACACAGGCAGACTTTTTTCATGCTCTATTTGCAGATGTAAGAAGGCATGCAGAAAAATAAATGTAATAACACCAAAAATACAAACAAAATTTATATAATATAACAGGTGTTTTTTGGCCGGGTGCTGCCTTGTTTTAAATTAGTGATTTTTTTTATTGATATTAAGCTATAATATTGCTCAGGCTTCTTATTTATTTAAGTAAAAGTTTGCTACAATATCTTTTCTATGAGATTTTTGGGTAAAGGCTCCCTGATGATCTGCATTTAGCACCCGCGAATTGCGCATAGGAACTAGCTAGGAATTAATATTCTAACTAGGAATTAATATTTTACTGAATATGTAAAATATTAATTTTGGGAAATAGTGTGATTATAAATTTAAAAAACATAAATATTAGCAATCCCAAAAAAATCACTAAAAAGAGTATATTTAAAAATAAACTACATGGATGCATATGTTGGAGCTTTATCTAAGGCTGAAGATGCATTCAAATTTGCTCCAGTAACATACACTGATGTCGAATGTGTTTTTCCATGTATTAAACTGCTATGGGTAATAATAAAAGATTATTTATGTTTGCAAATATAAATAAATACACATGATTGTAATGTGCAATCAAAATTTAATCAAATTTAATTGTGTTAATATCTTGATATTCTAGTTTTATTTTATGCCTTTTTGTGTAATTTTTAAAACTTTTTTGTGACAAGTATGTAATTTTTAGCAAATTTTCGTACCATTTTGAACTTGAACTTTTGATTAAATAGCAAATATTTTAATATGTGTTAGTCAAGAAAAAGCTAGTTTTGTGGAATTTTAAAAGTACCACGTATTTATTTAAAATATTTCTCTGGCGACAGCTTCCCCCAAAATTATTTCTTTATTATTTCTGCTTACATCATTTTCAAACCAATCAATATGGATCAATAGTTTCGAAAACTCATACAAAAAGAACTAAAACTCGTATTCTATTTATTACTGCATTTATAATTTAAAATATTTCTTTATGGAAATAGTACCTACCGCAAAATTCGTAACACTTAAACATTTAGTTATATAATAAGAAAAAAACATATTTTGGTTTGTATTAAAATATTGCATTGGAATATTTGAAAATAAAAAATTTAAAATAATAATATTTAAAAACTAATACTTTTGAATATTTGTAATCTATACAAAGCCGTCTTTCTTTTGGGTATAATTTTGATAGAATTTGTTTCAGGATAACTAACTGAGATTTTAAAGAGTTCCAAAAAGTAATTTTTTAGCTTTATCCGCACTAATTTGATATGAACATACTTTTTTTTTAGCCATTGCAGCATCAGGCGTACAATAACCATACATCAGAACATATTTTAGTAAAAATATTGGAATCTCTTTTAAAAGGTGCAGAAATATTTAGAAAATAGCTTAAGCCTTTCCCATCCAAACGATACCCAAGAATTATGTGGTCATATTTTTATAGCGATAAGTAAAAATACAATTATTTTTTACACATCTTACAATTAGTTAACTGGACTCAAATTTGCCATCATATGAAATTGAAATCTTTGCTATAACTGTTAATTTAAGCCCAGGCAAAAAATCATTAAACAATCATGTCTTAAAAATATATTTTTATGTCAACATATTCAGTTCTATTGCAATTTTAAATATGTAACAAATGAGATGGATTTCGATTTTTGTTTTGTTTTATTGGAGTGTCTAGTTTACGCATGTCATTGAATTTGCAAAAAAAAAATTTGTTCATATAAAATGCATAGGAATAGAAACGAAAACAGTACTTTTTGCAATTCCTTAAAATGTCATTTAGTTATACATAATCATATTCCTACAAAATTATATGCAAAAGAAAGGTACGTTTGTACAGATTATGATTATATAAAAAGATTTCATTAATTTTAGGTTGAGAATTGAAAAATATAGTGAATAATTAAAAAAAGGAGCAAGCCACACATAAGCAATAAATGCATTATAGTAGCAAATATGATGTGATGCCAAAATTTTAATTATTCAGTTTTACTATGTTTTATGTTGCTAGTAATAATTTCACATTCTAAAGCCAGATACATTTAAAAGTTGCAAATTATTTGTGTAGAGTAAACTTAAGCGGCATTTAATAGCAACAATTTTACTTTAAAACAATAAATATATGAAATAATGCTTGATTTTTAAATTGAAAGCAATTTCATTGTTGTTTTCCATGCTGTTGTCATACCTATATATTTACATATGCTTTACATATAATGGCTAACCTTTCGTTCACTTGTATTGTTATAGTACCATATACTAAGATCCCACTCTCTACACTTTTGTGGCTTGTGAAACATTTTGTTAAATGTTTAGTTAAACAAACCACAATAATATATGCAACAATAGCAACAATATCTACAACCAAAAGCAATGTACAGTTTTTTGTACTGCTTTATTGTCAGTTGTTAGAAATTGACACTGCTATTTCTACTTCTGCCACCTGAAAATTTTTAAATAGAAAATGTAAAAAAACATACAAAATTTAAACAAACGTATCACCATGTGGTGTTTGATATTTTTTAGTTTTATTTTCAATCACGTACATAGCAAAACAACAACTAATAAAAAAGTAGTCGTTCCTTTTAAATAGCAACTACAAACATGCAGTTAACGAAGAAAACAGAGGTAGAAACCGAGTAGTTGCATAGCCGTAAAATATATAAACCTGCTCATATAAATCGAAATTCCATACTTGATGGTATACAGTGAAAAATAGAAGGAGTACGGATGCCTTCTAGAAGGCCTCTGTACTCCTTCTTTTGGATAAACAAGGCCTGCTCGCTCCAATCCATACTCATATCTTTTTTACACACGTTGTCATTCCTTCCGGTCTTCCGTTTGCTAGTTCTTGAAGGAAAAAGGTAATTGTGAAGGGTTTTTAAGAAAGGTCTATCAAAAAGCAAATGAGGTTGCATTTTTTTAATGATTAATGTGATTTTTTATTTCGAATCATTTCCTCTCATCTAAAGTAATTTTTATACCAATGTATTTATTAAAAAGGATTTGGAGATGTGAATTGTTTCGCCGATAGAAGTATAAGTTAATCACCTCCATCATAAACGGTATAATACCAGCATGTATGATGTCTCTAGTACGTAAATTTCAGCTTTGTATACAAATTACTTGCGAAAAAATATATGAAAATGTTTTTCGATGCTTTTCGAACTGTTTTTAGTTTTTTTTTTTACTTTTCCACCCGAAAATTTTTAGAGTTATTGCTCTGTGCTTTTTTAATCTATTTGTTAGTGCTTCTTTTTGTGATGGTGGCACTAAACCTAAAATTCCAAAATAAACTTCTAAAAATATTTTTTAAGGGTAAAATTTTTTGTTAATATAACTATTTATTAAACATACTTTTTTGCAGTCTTGCAGAAATATAAAACTAGCAAATTTATATGAAGTACATTCGATCAATCAGCTGTGGTTTATCTTTTGTCTTTTAAAAGCGTCAAAGTCCACATCGAAAGTATTTTTGTACGTATTTCATTTGTTTGATACTCAAGAGTAATTTAAATAATTCTGTCCAAAAATTAACCGACTTCAATCCAAATATCTTATTGAAACGATTTCAAAACGCACGCAATTTTGCGTTAGATCAATGGTGTGTTTCTCTACAAATGGGTTGTACGCAATTTTTCATAGTACCTAAACTTTCATGTTCTTTCAAATGAAGTATTTTGCAAATCGATCATGAAATGGCGATAATTAATATATCGGGCTACCACTTAGTCTGCCCGATTTTTACTTCTATTAAAGCAAACTTCAAGCAAACCCTTTCAAACAAATAAAGAATATTGAAAATCGGTCAATAAATGGAGGATTTATGCCCTAATAAATATTTCCAGGGGATGCAAACACTTTCAACCACAAAATCAATTTTGAAAATTTCTCCAACGATTTTCCAAAAAAAAAAAAATATATATATATATCTGCTACCAAACTGCAGGCAAACCCTTTAAAATAAAAAATAAAGAATTTTGCAAATCGGTTGATAAATAACAGAGTTATGCATGGGGGTGGGGAGTAAATTTCCCCTCCGATTTTCGTAACAATATTATGGGACCAACATGCAGGCAAACCCTGTCAAGCAAACAAAAAAGAATTTTGAAAATCGGTTGACAAATGACAGAGTTATGCATGGAGGGGAGTGAATTCCCCCCTCCGATTTTGGAAAAAAAATACAGGACCACCCTACGGGCAAACCCTTTCAAACAAAAAAGAAATTTTAAAAATCGGTTGACAAATGACAGAGATATGCATGGGGAGAGCTAATTTTCCCTCCGATTTTCGAAAAACAAATTTGAGACCAAGCTGCAGGCAAACCCTTTTAAACAAAAAAAGTATTTTGAAAATCGGTTGACAAATGACAGAGTTGTGCCTGTGCAAACATAAAAAAATACACAAGGATTGATAACCTCCTTCTTTTTTGAGGACGGCTGAAAATAGTTTATATTTTTACCCTAATTGATTTCAAGAAAATTCGACATATATTATAGGTGGCATGCATTAATGGTCATTGAAATAACGTCCACCGGAGAACTTGAAAACTACGCACAATAGACCCTTGTCAGCTAAATGCATTCTGATAAAATAATATAGAAAATTATATACCATATTTCAGGATACTTAAGGATAAAGATGCACTTGCAGCAGGAAGCTATGCCATTTTTAATCAATACTTGTTAACAGAAGACTAAAACCTTTCGAATGACACCAAAATTGTCTGATGACGCGCTCTAAAGCTATTCAATTTTAAATATAACAAGCGGCTCAATTTGTATGGAGGGAAAAAACGAAATAATCGTATAGCAGAAACGTAATCTACGGGTAATTTAAAAAAAATTTCTCCAAGAAACCTTATGTCGGAAATGAGTTTCTATCCCGCGCAAATCAATATGTAGCTTTAAATGATGAAAGCAAATAAAACCAAAAAAACAGTTTATTTTTTCCTTCTGATTTTTATAAAAATGTAGTAGGAATGATGCCTCTGGTGTAACTAGTATTACAGCAAAATCTTGACCCAATATACTTTCAGTCTCGCGAAATATAGAGACTTGAAAATTTTAAATGTCATCAAAAATGTATTAAGCCAAATGAAATTTATTTGCTGATGGCTAGCAATTGTCGATATGGTTTTCATTGGTGCTTTATCAAATCGTCATTATACTTCAGCCATACTTTTGAACAGTTAAGAGATGTGTAACTATTCAAAAATATGGTTGAAGTCTACTGACGATTTGATAAAGCACCAATGAAATGCATATAAACAATGCTTAACCATCAGCAATTAAATTACATTTAAAATAAAATTATGACAATACAAGTCGGAAGTCATTATTATTCGGGTTAAGTTCAATAATTGAATTAATGTAAATTCAAATTATTTTTATGAGTGGAATATTAGAATATCTAATCAGACTAGCAGAACGGAGTAGTACTTCTAATTTCGACAGCTGCTACACTATTATCAGCAGCGTTCTTTGTTCACTTTTACCATGTTTGATCGTGGATACTAGTATTAATGAAACATCAGCTATTTAACGAACATTTTTGACCCAATAGAATATGAGTATCTTTTTTTAATTTGCATCTGATATTTCAGTTTTAAATTAGACCGCAGAAACCACACATGTATGCAACTTTTTCATATTTGTACATAATTATTATTCGCACTGAAATAGGTATAAGTCGGAAGTTATTATTATTCGGCTTAACTTCAAATATTGAATTAATGTAAATTCAAAATGTAGTTTCTGCGGTCTAATTTAAAATTTGACCTTTGAAGATTGACAAATAAAATCATAACATATGCCATCTTAAAGTGTATTTTGCACCCTTTAATATGACACCACAATGGAACGTCTAGGATTAGTAGGTTTAAATATATACATAATTTTGTAAAATTGGTTTAGTATATTTTTGTTGAATTTTCTATTCTCTAATCGCTATATTTCACGAACCAGAAAATATATTGTGCTGAGATTTTTCAGTAATACTACAGTGAAAAAATTCCATGCAACATATGCACGAAAACGCTCGTATATATTACGAAATATTTCGTAATTTCGCACCACGAAATTCTTTTGTAAAATATACGAAATGTACGAAAATAATCAAAAAATAAAGGTAAAAAAAAGTATGGCTCAACCGGGGCACGAACTCGCAATCTTCATATTTCAAGTCATGTACTCTACCCACTGAGCCACTTTTTACTTATTTTATAAGACCTAAAAATTTGTTTTATAAAAAATAATTTTAATCAATTTTTTTATTTCAAATATATTTATTAACAAGGAAAAATGTTTACGAAGGTATTCGTTACTTTCGTAAATTCAAAAAAATATTGCCTAAATGTTTTTTCGTAATATATACTAAAGTTTCGTATATTCTACGACAAAAGTCATTACGAAAGTTTTTTTCGTAATATGTTGCATGGATTATTTTCAGTGTAGAATATCCATATATGTATGTAGACATTGTCGGAAATTTTTTAAATACTCAATATAAGAATTTTTGTATATATAATGAAAAATATAAATGTCAATGCGTTGTTTTCCTTGTTTTAGTGCTTTTTAAAATTGAAAAGTTGAGAACGCTGAAAAAACGAATTTCTTTGTTTTGGAAAAAAAGAGATAAAAAATGCTACACCTTCTCTTCTCCCTTCTCATAGAAGCGAATGTGGAATGTGTATCTTATCTTTTTACCGAAGAGCCGAGGCCTTCTGTAATGCATTCTTTAGCAGTTAGATAGGAATGGTAAATAAATAATAAAACTGTCTAAGCATGCCTTTATTAAGGCCTGAAGTAAGAAGGTGTTCTGAGTTTTTCCGCTAACAAACACTAACAATCAAAAACTAATACTATGACCTAACACAGATGGCATGAATAAGAATGGAGTGTGTATACAAAGTAAATAAGCGTTTACTCTATAGTGTTGTTTATAAATATTTTGATACAGTAGTTTTCATAGTAGTAGTTCTAGTTCTTCGGTTTATATAGCGAACCCATTTAGCTCAATTATTAGAAAATAATTATTTCTTGTCCGCGACCGTTTGAGTACTCTCTATGATGGAAAGAGTATCGGCAAATATGCCAAAAAGTATCTTTCGAACTCATGGCGTAAAAATTGTTCTAGCGGACCTAAATGTAAATATATGTTCTACAGTATTCTACATCTTAAAAAAGTAAAAAATTGAGAGTCTAAGAACGTCGAAAATTACCACTCAATTGCAATTTGCATTGGACTTTCTAAAGTAATTGTAAATTGTATAAACCAAATGTAAAACCAATTATTGTCCAATTTTCACAAACTAATTGCTTACTCTGTATTGTTTAACTAATTTTTTAATTACGTCAATCTTTATTTCAATTGATCGCTTTTCATTTAAAATAGTCTTATCTACAGATTTTACATCAATATTTTATGAATTATATTCAGTTATTTCAATAAACTGCTTAATGCACATTGAAAGGAAAACTTTCATATATATAATGATTTTTTACGTTAAAGCAATGATTTTGTCATTGTTTTTCAGCCAACGTAACGTTGCATTCCTTTTATGAAAATTGCTTCATTAATTACAAAAATTTCATAATTAAAATGATAGTTTTTCGTTCACATATGTACATAACCATGCGCCAGCAAGCATCTTTTTTATGTTTATTTAATCCTGTCAGAGACTTAATTTAATATTTTTAACACTTGAAAATTACTTACTTTAATTTTACTTCCTATAAATAAAATTTGTAAATGCTAGTCTTGAACTCTTGATCTCATATTTGTAAGCCAACACCTTTACTGCTTCAGCCATGTCACCATTTAAAATCAATAGTACAAAATCACTATAAAAGAAAAATGAAATTATACGATAAAAACGTTCATTTCCGACTTCTGTATTTTAAATTGCGCCATATTTTTATTTTTTTACTTTTTCATTTTCCTAATGAAAAAGTTTCATATTATTAATGACAACACAAAATGTATAAAATGTGCCTGAAAAAATTGTATACCCTTTGTGTAATTTTTCATTGCTGTTATGCAATATTTCATGCCATTAATTACATTTTTTGTTGTATTAATGTAAGTGGTTAACGTATTCGTTTCATTCCCATTGCGAACCGTTTACCTTTCAGTGCAGTCCTACACATTTAAATATTTAAAAAAGCTTTGAAATAAAACAAAATTTGCTCACTTCATGAATAAGTTTGCAACAGAAAACTTTCCCTATTGCAGAACTTAATCTGTATAGACTATGTTCTTTAGAATTTTTTTAAATAAATTTGCAAGTTCTCCATTAAAACCACGAAAGAATTTTATACATCAGTTGTCAAAATTATTTACAAAACCTTATTTCCTTTCATAAGTGCTAACACATACTTAAAAGTAATACAAAAAACATAATTAGCCAATTTACAAAGTGTACTATTTCGTCCTATTTGTAGTACTTCCTAAAATTTTATGACAAACATAAAAATTTTGTTGTTATTTTTCATATTAAAATATTATATGAGAATACCATTTTATTACCTATGTTTTTTCTGTGTGCTACTTAGTCAGCTGTTTTTTGTTTACAAATTCAACACAAGTTTTTATTTTCAATATTAGCTCCGTTCGAAAAAATTATCGAAAAATGAAAAACTGAAACAAAAATAAGAAGTGAACGAATAATTTTTATAAAATTTTTGTTTTGTTAACACAATTATATACCTTTAAAAAGGAAATAACATTTTTGGAAACCAATTGTTTTGGTTTTATTTGTATTACTTTAATTATTTAGTGTTGTGAAAATGCAAAATACTTCACTACTTGGTACCGCACTTGTCTTTAAGGTAATCAATAGAAAAAACAAATGATTATATACTCTTGAATGAATTTAAAAAACAAATGGGAAAGATTACGCAAAATAAACTATTTACATTTTGCTAAAGCTTTCATGTTATAACAAGTAATGTATCGAGTATGCATAAGAAAAAAAATAAATTGAGTAGTCAAAAGTGTCACTGTTTTCCAACTCTACATCAGTTGTTTCCCTAATGTTACTAATTTGAACAATTTTTCTTTTCACGTATTTTTATGGGCAACAGCTTTTTTGAGAGTAAATTTTTCAGTTTATTCAGTAATTACTCATTTACTGCATTTTAGTGTAACAGCAAACAAACGGACCTTTTATTTTATTTTACTTTTACTTTACCATATGAAAATTGTCATTTTCATATGGTAATACAACAGATCGTTTATAATAGTGCTATTTGGCCTTAAATAGTACTTTATTACTTATCACTTTAGAAGAGGTTGTGAATTGGCTAAATATATTAACCAGTAGCCGATAACATTACTATCAGCATTTATGAAGCTTGTATCCTATCTGGAACACATGCAATCAAATTGCGTATAAACTAAATTTCTAGGCGGCTCCAAAATTTTTGCATTTTCTGGATTGTTATCTCTTTTTTGCGGCCATTTTGCTAATTTTTTTTGCCGTTTTTTAAATGCACACATATTTATTATAATGTTAAGATTGGTGTTCTGGTGTGGTCATGGAAGAACAACTTGCCCAACGTCTTTTAAATGCGTTTTTCGTAACCATGATTCATTGCATAAAGCATTGTCGTTCTGCATATTCCAATTTTCATTACGAACCAATCTCTGATCTCAAGTAAAATCATGATCATTTAGAATATGTAGTCATCTTAGCTTGCTTAGAATGTCTATTGTTGATACCAGATCTCCAAATCCGTTGTATAAGACAAATCCCAAAATATCACCAAGCCACTTCAAAAAAAGTGCAAAAGTTGTACGTCCTTATGCATCGATTCTTTGAAAATATGCACATAAGTTTTCTTAAATGAACCTTTAAATTTAAAGTAGAACTTATCTGTCCATAATACATTGTGAAAAGAAAAAAATAATAAAGTTTTTTGAATTCAAATTGATTATTAGGCTAAGGTTCGTAACGTTGAATACGAGAATTAAATCACTCTCAAGCTGATATTAACTGCACTTTCCCAGCGTTGATATCAGTTAGTTTTTCTTCATTCCCATTTTTAAGACAAACTTTTTTGGTTTGATTTTATAAATACTTAAGTATATATGAACATGTAAATACGTGAAAAGCTCAAGCCAGTAGGTAATTGTTTATTAATATGATTATTTTGTACTTATTTGCTTTGTGAATCCAAATTGATTATTAAGCTAAGGTTCGTAACGTTATATTCAGAAAGAATTGGGCATGATTAAGGAACAAGGGATAAATTAACATCAGCTTAATTTTTCAACGTACACAACAGAACAGAGTAGCGTTACTTTCGGAAGCCGCTATACTTCCATCGTCAGTGCTCACGTGCTTGCTTGCCATCGATATAGTAAAATTTTCAACACTTTGATAGTAAATTTTCACAATTAAAATTTGTTGTTTAAGAGTGTAGCGTGCCATGGTTAAAATTTCCCAAGTTTTCTCTAAATGAATGCCAAAGGATGACAGCGCAATGCTTGACATTTCATCATTTGACAGCCTGTTTACTTCCTAACCTCAAATTTGCCCACCCTTTATACAAAATTATGAAATAATTTTTACTTCATTTCTTAAATTCGGATTTTGCATTAAAAAAAAACTTTTTTATTAAAAAAATTGGAATACTTTTGAGCTAATGCTTCTTACAAGTTTGGTCATAACTTCAAATCGAAAGAGTTTGTTAGTCTAATTTAAGTTTTTAAGCCATTTTTTAATATTTTCATATAAAATTTCCAGATATTGCCAATGCATTTGACAACTGTGGTGTAGTTCATTTCTATCAAAATATATTTTTTGGTATTGGTAACATAAAGCTTGCTCAGGGATCACAATTTACTAGCCCTTATATATATAATTTCATCAAACGAGCACAGAATTAACCGCGAGGATACGTAATTGTTAATGATCTATTTTTTATTTTTCACAATTACTTTCTATTGGTTGCACATAGATGATAGAAGCATTTTCCATTTGTATTACCGGTATTGTGGGCCAAGCAGTTTAACCCAAGCCCGCTAAATTTTGGAGAAACTGCTCCCACAAACAACAAAATATTTCTACAATTTTTTCCATTTTGCAAGCATCTTATAAATGTATCGTTTTGTACCTATACATATATCAGTTTGGAAATGACTATTAGCCAATATTCACTTTACAAACAGATTCATTCGCAATTCATATTAAATATGTAGGCGTACGTGTAAATTTCACCTTCAAGGCATATTTCTTTAGTTTGCACATTCTTAGCCTCACAAACAAACAAACAAGCAAACACGTACATTGAAAGTTTGTTGTTCGCATACTAGTTTTTTAACAAGCAGCAGCATCAACAAATGTAAAATAAAACAAAGAACTTGTTAAAATTTGAGCACGAGTTTTCAAAATATAAAGTTGTTTTTCAGCATGTCAGTAAATATGTATATAAATCTATATATGTATGTATGAAAATGTGCTCGTGTTCTTACATATGTGTATAAAAAAAAAGATTTCCCTCAATTTGTTTGTGTTGTTTTTTCTATCACTCCCGGTATCATTCTCATACAACTTCACCTGTGAGAAAATAAGAAAAAAAAACGTTTTTCCTACATCCGAAAGTGATGGTGGGAGTCTACGATTGTCGTAACAATTGTCGTCATTTTTTATTTTTGTTGTTTTATTGCTCACAATACAGATGCATGTACCTTAGGTTGGGTTGATTTGTATGAATGCAAAAAAATTAACTACCAGGCCCACTATGTCGACAAGATTCGTTATTTCTTACAATTACATTTAAAACAATAACAAAAATTTTTTAATTTGTTTTTGTTTTTAATGTAATTGTGCGAAAGAAAGAATCGAGTCGACATAGTGGGCCTGGTAGTAAGATACTATTGAGAATTTTACTTAGAAACCATTGGTCTGAAATGTATTTTGATCTGGCATAACATCCAAAAATGCCTATATGTTGCAAGTTCATATAAAACCAACCAGTGATCAGGCCAGACCCTCTCCGAATAGAATTACAGCGCAGTTTTGTGTGACTAATGTTTGACCAAAATGCTAGACGACTAGCGCCAAACTATGAAGTCTATATTATAGGAAAAAATGCAAAAAGTTCTTAAAGCAGTTAGTCTCAATACAGAATAGCGTATGAGTGTCATAGTTTAATGTATTGATAATATATTAAGTATACACCAATCAGCTTGTAGACCGGTGCTATCGAGAGATGTGAGTTTTTATTTAGTAGTTTAGTAGTTTGTGAGCATGTGTTAGCACTATTCCACTGTGTGCCTATTAAAACAACAAACAACAACGTAAAAAAACAACAACCTCTCATACAACTAAATGAAGTTGTTGTTTATTTTTTATACTTTGCAAACTGGTACTTCTTTAAGCGACTATGTTCTCGAACCATGGTTTCTAGAGACAATTTTTTAAGAATTTTTCGTAAAATTATATCCCGCCATACGATATTTTGGCAAAAAAAATTACCCACCCTAATGTACATACATATATATGTGTGTGTGTGTGTGGTTGTTAGTGTGTAAGTGTTGTGTATTACACCTTAAGCAAAATCTGTTGTTTAACACTTTAATTCGTAGACATTTAACACATGTCTTGCGTTGAAGACAGACACATATACCGATTTACATAAACAAAGACCCACACATGCTACCTATTCGGTATGTAAGCATATATGTATGTTTGTTATTTAGAGAATATTGTTCAAGTTATGCAAATTTACTTTCTATTTTCTTTTACAACTTTTAGTTTTGCTTTTGTGTATGGTTTTCTATTTTACTCGCTCTTCCAGTCATTTGATTTCATTTTCCTGTGCTTAATTTGGGTTCAATTAAATATTTGAAATAGATAATTAGTCAAAAATTAAAAGTTGCTTAACTTGATAAGGAAATTAGATATCCCATTATTTGATTAAAAAATTTCGAGTGGCACAATGCAAATTAAAACATTTTAACTTGATAATTTTTAAGAGAATATTGGTAAAATTACGTTTCATAAATTATATTCATTAATAAATTTTATGGTTGACAAGAATCAGAATAAACTAAATAGAGGAAAAAAAATAAATGTTACAAGTTGCATCTTATATCTGCTTACAAATGTTAAGAATCTAATTTTAATATTTTTTTGAAAAATTCTCATTTCAGAAATTTATTATTTGCAGAGTTGTGGAAAATACGCATTGAAATAAATAAATTCAAAATACAAATGGTTTTTTTTATATTTCTATTTCAAATTAAAAATACAAAATAGTTTTTAAACAAGTATTTGAAATAGAAAATACAAAATACATATTTTCAAAATAAATTTTCTTTTATAATTGTAATTTTAATTTAAAATATTTGTTCAATTTAATACAATATATGTTGTGATGGCTAATCAATTTTAGAGTTTGTTTCCAATTTCGCAATTTCTCGCGATTTTTTGCAATGTTTCCGATAGAAGCGATTTTTTGCAATTTTTCATCGTCTTTACAGCTGTAGCGATTTTTCATCAATATTAGATTTTGCTCTCATGCCGCTGTTACCCAGATTTCGCGAATTTATGTCATTTTCGCGTTTTTTGTCGAACATTTGGCATTCGTTACAGTTTTAGAAACTTTTTATCAGTATAATGGATTTTTTCAAAATATTGTAATTTTTCGCAAATTTTCGCCATTTCCGTAACAGAAGTATTTTTTCCAAGGTTTTTGGCTATATTAAAATTTTAGGTACTTTAAATCAATATTACACTTTGAAATCTTACCAATTTTAGCAAGATTTAGCGAATTTTCGTCATTTTCTCTATTTTGTCCAGGTTTTTGGCACTCCTTGCAGTTTCAGCGAGCATTATTCAGTTTTAGGACTTCTTTCTAATTGTACTATTTTTTTTTGCAAATTTTTGCCACTTCCGCAATAGGCGTGATTTTTTTGTATTAATTTTTCTTTATACAGCTCGAGCGACTTTTAATAAATTTCAGTACTTGATATCGATTTATGCTATATTTGCAGAATTTTAGTCATTTTTGCAAAATAAACAAGAGTGTGCAAGAAGACAAAGCTGAGATTCAAAATTGGTTGTTATATTGTTTACTAGTACTTTACTATCACTTTTCACTTTGTTATTTTTCTCCGCACCACATAAAAAAAAAATTTGTATTTTACAAATGTAAAATATGTATTTTGAAATGTTTAAAATAAAATATAAAATACTCTTGAGGCAAAGTATTTCAAATAGAAAATAAAAATGGTATTTTGTATTTTATATTTGTATTTTAAATAAAAGTACTTCAAATAATTCACATCTCTGATTATTTGACATATTGTCATAATTTTATTTTAAATGAAATTTATTTGCTGGAGTTTAAGCAATTGTCTATATGCAGCATTTCGCTGGTACTTTACCAACTCATCAATACAATTTTGAACAGTTACAAACCTTTTATCTTATGTACAAACTTTTAAAAACCATTTGAGAATTTACAAATATATAAATGATTTTCAAAAAATAAGAATAGTAGGTTTTGAAACTGATAAAAAACCCAGCAACTAATTTTTTATTCGATATGAATTTATTTTATTTTTCTACACCTTCATACAATTAGAAATCCATTGGATAAGAATAAAAGTATTTATAAGGCAAAATGAAAAATAAAATCTAAATTAAACCTTTAAGAAATTTATTATTTGACATATTGTCATAATTTTTTTTTGTATTTTGTTTTTACTTTAACTTTAACTATGAATAACTTTTGAACGAGTGAATTTAGCTAAAAATATTACTCAACTTTTTTTGTAGAGAATTTAATTTCCTTTAAGAATATTTATTGGCTTTTATCAGAAATTAATTTTTGCATGAATTACAAAATTCGAAAGTTTAAAAGTCAAATTGTAAAATCATACCAAGGTTGGGGGCATGGTTATAAGGAAACGTTTCATCTGACAAAAAATTTCACTAGGACCTTTTTCATAGAGCATTTAATTTCCTTCAATATATGTTCGGGTTAATTCCGTTTGGCTTGATGGTTTGGGAGTCAAAAGTCAAAAACTTGTATAGACAAAACAAATTTAAAATTGCGTTGATAGACCTCTTGATGTTAATATAAAGTGCTAAAATTTTTACAATAATTCTTTTTTGTCATCCCGAATAATATTTTCGATATACTTAAAAAAAACAAAAGTCAATTTTTTTAGCCCACTCTAATGTACTATAGTATATCGTCCCCTTAATAAAACAATAGTGTATAATTTTTTTGCCATTTCGAGATAATGGAGTTTAAAGTTTTTGTGTTATTAGACATATGGGAAAACAGTAATATTTCCGAAAATAATCGATGTTTTTAAGTTGTGATCATTTAAATATGTGATGGAATAATCAACCTACTGGTATATGATATTTCATTAATTTACAAGTGCTTTAATTGCAAATAAATTGGTTCAAAGTACCATGATGTCACATAGGCTATTTTATTTGTTTTATATTATGTATATTTTATTTTGTATGGTATACACTATTTTATTTGAATCTTTTACACCAATTATCACCAAATACTTTTAATTTGTCGGACAAATGTTCATGCAGTAAAACAAAGTATTCGTGCTTAACAATCCATTTTATTCATAATTCGCAGTAATTTTTTGGTATTTCAATGACACGTTGTTAATTGTTTTTCAATACAATTTTTACACAGTTTTAATTAATAAAAAAATACATGAATAAGAGGCAATATTTATCAATATTCATCCACGGAAATATCCTCCTCCACATCAGGCTCATCCAAGCAATTTGTATTTCCCCCGGGTTGAAGATAAAGATAAAAATAATGAAATTCTTTGGGAATGACATCTTTGGTACACATTGTACTTTAAGGAAGATATGGTAAGCTGTTGCTTAAATTTAGGGCACAAATCACAATTATAAGTGGTTGATTTCTACCTCTTTCGTTCCATTATGTCAATTGTTTGCCACTCGGAGAATTTTTGTTTGATATATAAAACAGTGTATAAGTGTCATACGTATTGACTCCAAATAATATATTGGTAAAAAAAATAGTGTATATCCAATATACATTATTTTCCGATTTTATTTTTTTATGAAATCATAACAATAATAAAAATAGTGAATAATAAAAATAGTGTATGCTTTTTATACACTATTTTTCTTTGAAATTATATTCAGAGTAACAACTAATTAAAACACCATATCTGCACTTACACAATTATTAATGGAAAATTTCGAACACGCAATTATACGCTAATATTTCAATTGATCTTTTGACCCAATTTGTGGAAGTAGAAGCTTACAAAATTTTGACCACATTTAGAATCAGTTATGTAGATTCTTATTATACAATAAAAAAAATAATGGTGTACATGCGTATACACTATTGTTTTATTCAAGGGACGATATTAATTTGGGACCCCATATATATGGTCTAGGGTCCTTCTAGATAGAAAATTCGAATTGTCGATGTTCGTCTGTCTATCTGTCCACCTGTGTGTACATGAAATCGATTTTCTGAAGCCCCAGAAAAGTTACAGATTTCGGATTTGGACTACTATACCAGGATTTGTCCCAAATAGAGAAAAATGTTCACTTGTCATTAGATATGAGTCTATGGTTATTGGTAAAGGTTATATAAGATTCGGCAATGACGAATATAACAAAGACTTTCACTTGTTTTGGCTTCAATTACTTTTGTGATCGTAGTTATAAGTGACTTTCTTGAGACGGCTCTTACTGGTTCACAAATTTGCACCTTTTTGCCATCACCTCAAAAATGGGATGTTTTCTAAGCTAATTTTGGGTCGCTAAACACATATATTACATTCATTCATTTTTCTCAAGAAGCGTTTTCGAGATATTCGCGAAAAAAGTGTTTTTTGCAGTTTTTAAAGCTATTTCCAAAAATTTTGAGAACTGCTTATTTGAACTACGAAAATTTGCCCTGCTGCATAATTTGCATAATAAATTGCACTACTGCATTTTTTCCTCTTTTAGTCCATAATCAAAATGTGCACATCGGATCAAAATTTATTGATATACAGGTCCTTAGATTTGAAAACATTTTATTTTTTCTACGTTTTTTTTTTCTTCAAAATTTACCATTTTTTTAATAACAAAGACAACCCGCGAAGCGATTAGCTTGTCTACGGAAAACACCCAGGGTCTATGGCGGGAGTTGAGCCCACGACATCTGAACTGACAGGCTAAAATCGCTACCACTCAGCCACAGGGGCACCCTAAATCGTTTTTTAAGTCGTTCCAGTAAGGCAAAATAAAATTTAAAATTTATTTTAAACAAATTTTTGAAATATAAACAAATTTTTGAAATATAGCAAATATTTTAAGTGTTGTGTTTTTCTTCCGAATGGGCTGGTTTGAATTTGAAACAATTTTCCGTCATCCCACGTCATATTTGGTTGATGAACAGACCGGCTTCGGCTGTGTGCCGTTTTCAGTGTTCAGCCGAAACCGATCTGTTTATCAACCAAATTTGACGTGGGATGGCGGAAAATCGTTCCAAATCCATTACTTTCACTCGTTTTAAAAATAAGGATCGACGTATCGCATATCAAAATTACCAAAATTATGTATAGTTTTCAACACTGTATTCAGATCTTAATAATTTAAAATATTATGAAAGACGTATGGCAAAACAAGTGGAAAAATGGTGCTATGTGGTGTTTAAAAATCGTATAACTGGCAAAAAGTCGCTCCTATCCCGAACATTGCGAAAATTCGCGAGAACTTCCAAAATCGAAAACAAGCCCTAACATTGATTAGAAACCGCCAAAGCCGCATGTTCGCGAAAAATTGCTAAAAATATTGAAGAAATCACTAATATTGTAAAGAATAACAAAATCTCAGAAGAAATTGCTAACATCGCGGATAGTCCAATGTATAGTAAAAGTTTTTGTTCTTTAATTTTGGTGTGAAATATTTTCAAATATTTAATATTTGAAGAGTTTTTATTTTTTCATCATTTGAAAATATATATAAATATTTTATTTTTTTTGTATAAATGAAAATACTTTTTCATCAAAATATTTATATGATATGAAAATAAAAAATAAAAAGTTTCCGGCTCTCTGAATTTAATTATACCAATCTAGGGTTAATATAGTTAAAAACATCACTGTGACACATTGAGAGACCAAATAAAAGCGATAATGAAAGAAATCTGGTAAACAAAATTGAAAAACATGCGCTCTGAAGAATCTAACGGCCGTATGCGTAACAAAAGCTCGGCGTACGTGACGAAATTAAACCGGGAATTGATTGGCTTTTCCATAATATTCGACATTAAAAACACTATATCTTGCAGTCCTAACTAGTGTTATCATTCGAATACAGAAGTAGATCCAGGGGAGGGAAAAGGTAGATATTTCCCCCTTTATAACGAATAAAATATACCTAATTTCTATGAAGTTTTTAAAAGAAATTTTACAAAATGGTCCATTTAAAAGTTCCCCTCCCAAAAGCTTAATCTGGATTCGCGCCTGTTCGAATAAGAATTATACGAACATTCGAATAACTTTTTTTTTCGTGCATATGAAATTTTTTCTTAATGCTATAAAATCGTCCCTTATTGATATTTGCCAATGAAATTTTGCAGTTATATAGGAATTTGCGTAATTAATACTCAGCAAGTATAGAAGCTTTGGTTTGCTTCTGAGAACCGTCAGAATTCCTAAGAAAGTTCCAACAAATCTCAGTAATAGGTCGATTGCGAAACGCTGCACGCCAACCAAAAATTGTAAATTCGACTAAGTTTTATTTCTAATATCATATATATGAAGATACCTTTCAGACATTATATGATCCTTAAGATACAATTTTTATAGAGAAAACAATTACAGTGCATTTTTGGCAAAAGTTGTCATAAATTCAACACTTTTCAATATTCAAATTAAAATTTGTATATTTTCCAACTTTGAAAGAATATTTCCATCGACTTTTTTTAACTATTCAAGATTTTGTCGTGTAACTAACAAAGAAATAGTTATGAGAATCGGCTGTTATTTGAACCCGATATCTTAAAAAAACTGGGCCAAAGATTTGAAAAATTCTGAAATTTTAATATTAAAATGTGTATACCTCACTAACTATACAAGATAATTGCTTAACTAAAGATAATTTTTAGAACTTTATAAGGTCTATAAGGACACAAGCAATCTTTTGAATCGACTGAGAAACAGAGAGATGACAAGCGAAATAAGTGCAATACTTTACACTTCTTACCTTTGCTCCTGAGCAATATTGAAAGCTCATCTTCCTAAACTAAATAAGAACACTACTCTTATATCTCTATGTGAAATTTTATGCTAATCGGATTATAGATTTAGAAATGATTGATATGTTTCCAAAATATTTAATTCTGCACAATTTTTTTATTAAAATTCAAATTCGGATGTTTTTACGAAATCTGTTATAACTTTCCAACTTTTTGCCCGATGTTAAAAATTTTACTTTTGTACGTTGGCAACAAAATTATATTTAAGTTATGGGTCAAAACAAAAATTTAGATTTTTTTGCTTTAATGGAGCATTACAAAATGCTGAATTTTAAAAAAACGCAAAAAAATTTTTTTTTCAGATATAAAGGCTTGTAACTCATTGAATTTTTATTGGATCAACACAGTAAGTAGTACCCAAGATTTTTGGATATAGCTTTATAAACTGCAAAAAACAAGTTTTCGCGAATATCTCGAAAACACTTCATAAGAAAAATAAATTAATGTCATATTCGTGTTCATCAGCCCCAATTTAGCTTATAAAACATTCAATTTTAGAGGTGCATTTTATTTTGGCATAGCGTTATCTGTAAAACTATCAAGGAAAAGTAAACAGACGCCTAATTGAAAGCGTAGATCCTGTTTCACACCAGAGAACATAATGAATATATTCACGTTTTTGCCTATTCATAAATTCATTGCTTTTGCATTGCCTTTAATCAGCAACAATAAAAATATATGCAGTTCTATTTGTAAATATCATTTCTATTTCTGATCGCCTTCTTCACAAATTTTTTATTTTTTATGCCATAAAAACTAATTTTTCGTCACTAATATCCGAATAAATCCAAAGCAGTTAAGAATATGAAAAACTATATACAGAGAAGATTTAAAGGTAATTTTATTTTGAATCTTTTATTGGTTTGGTTTATTTATTGAAAGCGGACAACCCGTTATCGAGTTAGGGTAGTGTTTTTATGGCTTAATTTATAAAAAGAGGACAGCAGAGGGAGAAAACCCGGACATTTGCTTATAAAAGTAGGACTTAAAAATAAAACGAAATTAATTTTTTTCTAATAATTTTACTACCAATAAAATCTTAAAGACATATCGATGGTGTTGCGCAAAAGGGAACGGCTCGCAACATTTTACATAGAAAATAGGCGCTTTTTACGCAATACCATCGATATGTTGCATTAAGTTGCACATAAGTATATACATATATATTTGAGAATACATATTTGCATAAATAGGAGTTTATGCTCTACATATTGTTAAATAAAAGGCAAAAACCCTTAACTAAAAAAAATTAAATTTTAATAAATTGCAATGTATTTGAATCGAAACACCCAGTATAGAGCGGATAAGGCCCTCATGGCTATCAATAGGTGTAAAAGAGCCATTGGTCGCAGATGCGGCATAGAGTCCAGAGGGATCAACTGGATCTTTGCAGCGGTAGTTAAGCCCATTTTATTTTATGGTGTATTAGTTTGATGGGAAGCGGTAGAGAAAGACTCTCATCGCAGAACACTTAATAAAGTATTTCGGCTGGCAGCGACCCTGATAACAGGTGCGCACAGGTCGACTCCAACGAAAGCACTCTTCACGTTGATCAACTGGCTTCCGGTGGAGGGTATGGTCAAACAGCAAGCTTTATTCTCGGCGATCAGGCTGAACGCTACATGCTCATGGTCACGAACTGATTATGGGCACTCCAGGATTCTCCGACAACATCAAGGAATTCATAGCAACATTGGTTATTGCGCACCGAAGCCTTACTTTGGTAGGCTATTCCTCTCACTTGTTCCCAGCAGGGAACAGTACCTCTCATCCCTCAACCCTGATGGAGCGATCAAAGTCCTTACGGATGGCTCCAAAAGGGGCAACAGAACTGGCGGAGGCTTCTATGTGGAAAACTTCAACGTAAGGGTCCCATTTAGGCTGAAGGACGGTTGTAGCGTCTTGCAAGTTGTAATCTCCGCTTTCACTAGGGCGGCAAGATGGCTTAGGTACTACAGGATATCGGAAGATATCTATATATTTACCGACAGCAAAGCGGCCATCGCCGCTATAAATGGTGTATACACCACTTCCTTGGCGGTTGTCGAATGCCGGGTATCTCTAAACGAGATAGCGAGACATTCGAGAGTAACACTTGGTTGGGTTCCGGGACACTCAGATTGTCCCGGGAACGATATTGCGGACGGAGTTGCCAAACAGGGCGTGACATTGAGCAACTCGATGATATGCTACTTCGTTGGCATCCCTCTATCACATTGTAAATCACTGATACAGCTTGAATCATTCAGGCTGGCACAATATAGGTGGGAACGAGCAGGCACCTGCTGCGTGGCTAGGTCCACGTGGACCCACTACGACCTCAGCAGGACACGAGATCTGCTCAGGCTCGTTAAAGGTCGAACGAAACTATTAGTAACAGTGCTGACAGGGCACTGTAATATTGGGACCCATGCCAGAAGGATGGGTCTAAATCATAACGACTACTGCAGAAGTTGTAATGATGAGGAAGAGGAGGAGACTATTCTCCATCTTCTATGTTAGTGTCCGGCTCTAGCCAGCTTAAGGACGAGAATCTTGGGTGCTAGCATATTTCCAGACTTAGAGAGTCTGGCTAATGTAGAGCTAGTCAGGCTATCCTCCTCCTACTTAGTTCAATCGGGATGGTTTAACACGGCGGCAGGGCAGTCGTAATTTCTATGCCCTGTCTGCTTTAGGGTAACACAAAGGGACCGAATCAACGGACCCAAGTGAGTCAGTTCTACAGTCGTGCCCTCCTTACCTAACCTAACCTAATGTATTTGACTAAAACACATAATTACTTATAATTACTATTTTCTTTCGGCCTTTTTTATGTTTAAAATTATTTATTATTGCATATTAAGCATTAGGTCAGTTTTTTTATAAAAAGTTTAATTAAGGTTAATATTTTTTATTCGAATAATTGTTATAATAATTTATCCCTGAAGAAGTTACACAAAGTGTAACGAAATATTGGAACAATTAAATAACTTTTTATAAAAAAACTGACCTAGTGCTTAATATGCAATAATAAATAATTTTTTACACATAATTACTTTAAAAAACACACTTTCCCGGACAAAAATAGCGATATAATTAAGAAAATATTAAAGGAAAAAGACCCGGCCAATTAGATTAGTATATTTATTGCTTCTCCTGTAAAATTATAAAAATGATAGTTATTTCGTTGCGTGTTTTGCATTTCAGGTGACAATATATTTATCAGGTCTTCAAATATCATTTAAAATGTTGAAAACAAATATTTTAAACTTATAATTTCATCATGTTTACTTTTCAAAAAAGCTTTATAGCACAAGAATTTATTAAAAAGTAGTTTTTCAGCAACTGAGAACCCGAAGGTAGTTATGAGTTCAATCGATTACTCATCAAATATCTCTAACGGTAGGGCTACCGACTTTAAATAAACTTTCATTGTTTGGTAAAAATGTCTTATTTGTGTATGACATAAAGACAATGAGCTCTAAAGAAATCAGAAAAAATGGGATTGCAGGCAAATAAACCAACGGTAACACTAGGAATCGCTGTGACAAACAGGTTAGTTAATATCAACTTAAGCGATTTAATTCCCGTATTAAATTTTCAAGAAGAGTTTGTATATATAAGAATTGAAATCAGATTCAAGTAGCGATAGGCAGTATACATACACATGAGCACTAACGATGGAAGTGTAGTGGCTGCCGAAAGTAGAAAAATTAAGGACCTGATTCAGACGAAATAACTTTATCAACAAAATATGTGTGAAAAATATTCAAACAACTGAGTGTTTTCGACACAAATTTTCATAAAGAAGTTGATATTCGTATTTGAGAATCAGTAGGTTAGTTGATGTTGTAATTGATTCTCTCTGAAGACCCCTGCGGTAAATGGAACTGACACCAAACAAGTCACGTGACCGGTCCCCAGGTGGTAGGGACCAGTCCGTGTTCTAACACTTCCTATGAAGCGGACCAGCCACTTTTATATGGGAATGGCCTAGGATGGGGTTAATTGATACTTTGTATACACCTTGTAACTTGTCTCTGAACTATCTTATGGAGTCCTAATCGGTGTAGAATAATGTAGATTATATGTAAATATTATTTCAAAATTCAGCTGTAATTATCGATGAATTTATTCTTTTATTGTTACAAATCCAATTAGAAATTGTATTTTAATTTTAAGCGATGTCTTTGATAGGATTCGAACCGACAACCTCCGGCATGGCAGGCTAGTACACTACCCACTCTACCACAGGGGAACTTCTATTTCACTGTTATAAGTACCAGTTAAGCTGGAGTTAATATCTGAATATAGTTACGGCACAGGTTCCTGAGTGTCATGGCAGTCTCATTGAAGGGAGACAATTAATATTTTATAGATACTATGTGATAAGCCTTAGATCCAGGTGCATCGAATTTGTTTAGTGCCGTTTACTACAATACTAGCCGGAGTACTAACTAAATTGACTGAAAATGGTTAATATGCGACCATTTACTCAATATGTCTTTTTTCACCAATCACTACTTATTTTTGGTACCAGTCTCATTTTCTCAAGTCAGAGGACAAGTACTTTTAGATCATTTGTCACCGAATTTTCCGCAGGGACGTTACGAACCTTAGCCTAATAATCAGTTCGGATTCACAAGCAAATAGGTTCGAAATAATCATATTAAATAAACTATGAACTCTGGCTTAAAGATATATTACTTTGGCTCTTTTTACGCAACACCATCGATATTTTAAATGCATACATACGTCATAAAATAACATACCACAACCCTCATGGACAGTATTTTTTACAAGATAAGCTGGACATTCAATGCCAATTATTGCACTTTTTAGCTTGTTAATATTTAATTTCAAGCAAAATAAAAGCGAAGATATATATAAATGTAAAACAAAAACTACGCGAATATGTATGGCCTCCCTTTTTTAGTCGGTAAAAACTAGGGCCTTTCCGTACGCTAATTTTTTCCCTGGACAGAGATAAAAAAGAGGACATTGTTCGGGTAAAAGAGGTCGGATAACAATCCTAAGTTCGGGTAAAATTTAATAACGACATAAATTTAAATTTTATGTAGAACTGTCAAGTTTTTGCTAAAAAGGCTGCAACGTATGTATTTATAGAACGAGTATGTATGTAGGTTATATTTTTTAACAGAAAGCTTACCATATCTTACTTTGACCTCGCTGCTTTTGACATTTTGAGAACTTTAGTTGTATGTTCATTACAAAAAGGACGTCAAACAAAGAACAGTAGAATATGTGATTGTTATGGGTGGCATATCATTGTTCCAAGAATATGTTTTGAAAAATCACTGTTTACACCTTCAGTGCTAATAACATAAATAGTACTTCTAATCTTAAGCAAAACTTAAAGATTTTATTTAACTAGCACCTTGGTGGCCTAATAAAGAACACAACAAGACAGCAACAAAACGAAAAGCTAAAATACAACCAACGACAACAGCAATTTATATACGTAAGTATATATGAAAAGAAAAGAAAAAGACAACAATCTCACTATATGACCTTCTTGTTTAGGCTCTAAATCAACCACTAAATCACATACTTTAGAGATTTGCGTCGGTCTCATACATCATTAGAAAACGACAGGAGTATTAGAAATACTAAGAACAACAATAACATTGAAGAGTGTGATAAGGGCAAATAAAAAAGAGCAAACGTACACAACACACTTGTACATTTAGTTAAACAATAGAAAGAAAAAAAACAAAAAATTTTTAAGCCTGGCACCTAATTCAGTCAACATTGTTTGAATGCTTCTTTGCTGGGAAGTAAATAAACATAAGCTAACAAATAATATATTAAGACAACTACATCGACAACAACAACCAATAACACCTTGAACATAACCACTTACATACAAAAACGTTGTGCTTAAAAACACACCAACTCCTACATATTGTTTTCGATGAACAGTGGTACCGATGATGATTGAATATGCTGTTAAATGAATAATGCAATACTTCTGTTATAATCAGGGAAAAAGTAAAATTTATTCTAAAAATGTTTTATGCGCATTAAATATGCACCAAAAACTTCAAAATATGCTCTCTAAAAACGAAAAAAATATGCTCTTAAAATAGCAAGCAAACTTTATAATTTCGTTTTTTAATTTGTATAACTCAGCAAAAGCTTTGCTAATTGGTAGGCAAAAAATTATATGAAGATTTAATGAAGACCTTGGTTCATACAGTCATTCATAACTGTAAGGCTTGATCGATTTATAAGAAGAAGCTGGGCCAACAGATGATGGCTGCCTAGCCTCCTGAAAGGACAACTTTATCTCGGCCGTTTGCCCACACAGGACTTGATTTTGCTGGTCCTTTCGAGATAAAATCCTATATTGGTCGTACGTGTCGAATAACAAAGGCATACGTTTTAGTATTTACCTGTTTCGCTACGAAGGCCATTCATCTGGAAGCTACAAACGATGGGTCGACTGACTGTTTCTTGGCTGAGTTTTTCCAATTTTTCTCTCGTAGAGGTTGCCCATCCAATATTTATTCGGATAACGGAACTGCCTTTGTTGGAGCAGTTAATATGCTAGGCAGGGACAGGAAACAGTTTCTTTATGATTTAAAGGACCAGATCTTAGCCAAAGACTCTTTTCAGTTAGTGCATTGGCATTTTATACCCCCTGGAGCTCTACATATGGGCGGCCTTTGGGAGGCTGTTGTGAAGAGTTTTAAGAGTAATCTTAAAAAGATATCGAACGCTCAACGTTTTACTTTTAAAGATTTCAAGACGATGTTGGCCAGAATAGAGGCCTATCTTAACTCTCGGCCGCTATGGCCAATGACTGATAGCCGGTCGGACATTAACTTCCAGTAATTTTTTGATAGGCAGTGCGTTACTGTCACCACCAGAGCCTGATTTATCTATTGAATCGTTAAATTATTCTAATCGATGGCGAAAGCTCAACGCTTTGCATCACTCCTTTGCTGGTTGTTGGAAGAACGAGTATTTAGTTGAGCTCCACAAACGAAATAAGTGGAAACTCGCCGAAAGAGTTTTTGAAGTTCACGATCTTGTTGTTATTCGTAATGGTAATTTACCCCCAAACGATTGGAGGCTTGGTCGTATCAATAGAGTTTATCACGGCTCGGAATCGAAAGTGCGGGTGGCCGAGGTTCGAACTGCCAATGGCGTTCTAACGAGGCCGATTGTCAAACACGCACTGCTTCCTAGTCCCAAGAACTAACTCTTTTTTCTCTTTCCTCTGTTTTTTGTTTTTATCGTCTATAGATGTCTGAAATACCACGTCGTTTAACAGTCGATCGCAGGGAGATTAAAGGTCTCGATGAGCTCAATACTACTGGCTCCCTATGCCGGCTATGTAAACAGGAGCATCCGTTAAGGAACTGCAAGATATACAAAAAGTTGGACCCTATCGCCGTCTCATTGCTGTTAAAAGGAAGAAACACTGCATCAACTGCCTAGCACACTCGCATTTTTTGAAAAATACCCTAAGCAAGGCGACGTATATGGTGTGCTTCGAGAAGCATCATACCCTTTTACATTTCCCCAATAAATCTGGCAGCAGGAATAGAACTAAAGGACAAAAGCAGAACAACACCAACATCAACATTGCCAGCAAAAACAACCGCAAGAGAAAAGCCCGCAGCAGTGATGTGGTATTAAAGAGCGTAACACACAACCAAGCTCCACCATGTAGTTGCCAGAGAAACTTTGTGGATACGTTTGCAGCCGCTAATAGCGCTAACATCGTCATAACCCTACGGTAAATGGAACTGACACAAAACAAGTCACGTAACCGGTCCCCAACACTTCCTAATACTTTCTATGAATTGGACCAGCCACTTTTAAATGGAGATGGCCTAGGATATGGTTAACTGATAGTTTGTATGCACCTTTTAACTTGTCTCTGAACTATCTTATGGAGTCCTAGTCGGTATAGAATAATATAGATTGTATATAAATATTATTCTAAATTCTGCTGTAATTCGATTAATTTAGTCGATTAATTTATTTTTTTATTGTTATAAATCCAAGTAGAAATTGTATTTTATTTTTTAGCGGTGTCTTTAATAGGACTCGAACCGATAAACTCCGGCATGACAAGCTAGTACCATACCCACTCGACCACAAGGGAACTTATATTTCAATGTTATAACTACCAGTTAAGTTGGAGTTAATATCTGAATATAGTTACGGAACAGGTTCCTGAGTGGCATGGCAGTCTCATTGAAGTGATGCAATTCATATTATATAGACACTATGTGATAGGCCTTAGATCTAGCTGCATCGAATTTGTTCAGTGCCGTTTACTACAATACTAGTCGGAGTACCAACTAAATTGACTGAAAATTGTTAATATGTGACCATCTACACAATATGTCTTTTTTCACCATTCACTACTCCTTATTTTTGGTACCAGTCTCATTTTCTCAAGTCATAGGACGAGTACTTTTGGATCATTTGTCACCAAATTTTCCGCAGGGAAATGTCTAGGCCAGACAATAACTTTTTTTCTTTGCTTTCAATATTTTTTGTTATCTTTTTTTATATATATATTTTTCTTAATACAAAATGAATTGTAAACTAATCTCAGAACACCTAACTCCAGCTTTTCCTTGTTGCATCCTTGGAAGGTGGGCGGGAAGTTCACGATGGCACCCTAAGCTTAATACCAATGTAGGCAAGATTTTATTAGACTTTTAGGATAGCTTAAAAGGTGTCAATACAAAGAAATGTATAAATTTTTAGCGTATAGAAATTTTCATCATTCTACTCAAACGGAGCATAAGTCACACGAAAATAAGAGAATTACTGAATAAAAAAGCGCATTTATGTAGCTTATTGCTAAAGCAAAGTTAAAATACAATTAAAATTACTGTTGATATATCTTGTAGTGCACCAATTTTGAACTAGATGATGCTAGTACAAAATTAAAAGTTGACAGCTTTGTTATTTGAGATGGGTGGCACAGCTCACATGAATCATCATGAATGATCATGAACTTTTTCCTTCAATCAATAGAGTGTGCATGGAAGTATATATAAACAAGTTCAGTATAAGTGAGTGCTCATGAGTATAGTTATTGCGTTATTGTTCTGTGATGGGAATGGCATGAGTATTCGTGACAGATTTTCTTTATATTCCTGGATGAACGTGAGCCAATTATACGAGTACAGGTGAAATATTAGTTTTCCGTGAGCTCGCATGATTTTGAGTTAACAAAAGTTACTTACGATAGCGTCACTACATGTTACTTATAATCTCTTAGGGTTAAGCATATGTTATCCTGCCACAGCACAGTGGGGATTTATGAAAAAAATTGAAATAAATCCGCAGTTTCTAAGAACGCAGTCTCAAATGGGTCACCTTGGGCTTCTAAAAAGTTTAAACCTATGCCAAGCTGATGGTTGTCATTTGATAAAAAATAGTTCTTGCAAATAGATTCTCCTATGCAAGAGGTACAGAAAGTCTACTACATATATAAGCTTCAGCTTACAGTTTAGGAGATATTCGACTAAAAAAATTAATACTATAACTTTTTTACCCACCTTGGCCAACAGTTTTGCTAATGGAAAAGTAAAATATTTTTCGATTTCCACCAACTTTTTTTCTTTAATTACTAACAAAATAATTAATATTCTGAAAAAGTTTTGTTCAAAAATCTTTACTCAGTCAAAAGTTATACGCAGTTTAAAATTAAAATTTTGCAAAAAGTCGAATTTTCCCGTTTTTTTCCAGAAAAAGTGCGTTAATTATTTCGTAATTACAATTTTTTTCAAAAATACTTACCCCGTATTTATACCAATTTGGAAGGTAATACTATGAAGCAGATCTCTCCAAAAAATTTTTTTTAGTTTTCATTACTAAGTTAATCAGAGCGTTCCAAAATATACCTATTTTTATTGCTAATGTCAGATTTAAGGCGCGTTTTCTCAAATCGCAAGGCTGTAATCAAAAAAGGTATTAACCCATCTTGAGGCCTTATGTGCCTTTAAACATTTCTCAAAGAATTATCTGCGCCCGGCGAAAAATAAGAAAAATACAGCGAAAATATTGAAAATCATATTATTGGTATTTTCTGGAATTTTGCTGGGACTTTCTGGGTTGCTAGAGTCAAATAATTCTCATATAACTGCAAAATATCATTTGAAAATATTAATAATCCATGATATTATAGCATTAAGAAAAAAATATAATATGCACATGACAAAATTTTTCAAAATGTTTTGCAAAATCTCCTTAAAAAATTGTTAAATTGTTAAAATCTGAATACGCTGTTGTAAACTTCATATAATTTTCTAAATTCTGATATATGATATGTCTATCTTTGTCTTTTGAACGTGTAACATTAATGGACTTATAAGTAAGATCTCGTACTGAAATAGCTTTACTCGGCCTGATCATCAATCATACGTCTACTTAATATTTGGTTTAAGTGCACAATAATGCACTTGAACAACGAGGAAAACTTGTGTTTTGTGTATACATAAATAAACCTTTTTAATTCTGTAAAATCTTTAATTATTGATATTTTCGAATAAAATTTGCAGTTATATGGAAATTTATGTACTAAATACCAAGGAAGAAAAAATAATTAGATTTGCCTCTGGAAAATCCGAAATTCCTATAGAAAATTTCGAAAAACCAAAAATGGTATTTTCAGTATTATCGCTGGATTTTTTATATTTTTCACCGAGCGAAGATAATTTTTTGGGAAATATTTAAGGGCACCATAGGGCTTAAGATGAGTTATTACCCTTTTTACATCGTCACGATTAAGTTTGTGCAAAGCTGAAAAGATTGGACTTCCCTATGAACAAAACCGTGGGTCAAAGTGGCTAAAAATTCAAATTTTAATTTTTTAGTCGAATATCTCCTAAACTGTAAGCGAAAACCCATAAATGTAGTACAATTTTTGTATCTCTTGAATAGCAGAATCTGCCTGCAAAAACTTTTTTTTATCAGATCAAAAACATTAGCTTGGGAAAGTTTTAAACTCAAAACTTAAGCTCAGCCACACCACTATAAATGCTATTTGAAATGTTATACGAAGCGGACTGCGCGTTTTGCAACTGCAAACTTATTTCTACTTTTTTCCGAAATTCCCCACTGTGCATATGTATTAAAAGTTTAGTTGAAAATTCGACATTATATCTATCTGTGGAGAAGGTATTTCAATAATATGTAAGAATTTTTTGACAAAATACACTTAAAATATCAATGCAACAATGACGTGTATGTACTTGTTAGCAATAGAGCAACTCTCGGAAAACATTTAATTGTATATCGGTTTAATCTTAGGGGATTTCCATAATTTTGGGGTCTAGCGTGGACCGTTCGTGAGGGAGGCCGTATCTTAAAAAAAAATACTGTTATAGTCTTTTTGTATTTTCGTATTTTCGTCCCGGACAATATATGAAATATATACGATATTTCGGTGGTTTTCTTGAATAAGCGCGCCTGTCAATTTTTGTCGATCCTGAGTTATTGATGGCAAATTATACAATTGTATATACCATTTTACATGTACCAAAAATTTCGCTAATAACATGAACCCATTCAAATTATTATTTTCTAGAAACAATGTAACCCCTTAATGCATTCAAATATTTTTCAGCTCTAATTAGCTAAATCGACTTACAATTGCACGCTGGCAATTTATTGCCATTGAAAAAATGTATATCGACACCTTAGTTCCAAATGATCGTGAGCGACATTTTGTAAGAAACTAATTTTTTTATTGAAATCAAAATTTTATGAGCCTACCCATAGTTTAAAATCAATAATATGTCAAATTTGTTGATAAATTTTGAAATACAGGCTGCAAAATTTGATCGTAAGCGACAGCTTATGAATATAAATCATATTTAAATATAATTAGAAACCCTTCTCCTGAAAAATTTAGTTTTTGCCGCTTACGACCATTTGGCGCTAAGGGGTCGAGTGTCCTTGGCAATTGTTTTTTTTTAATTATTATTTAGTATCTTACTAAGGTACTCATTTTACTCGACTTTTTCATTGTTCGATTGATCAATTAATCGAAATTGAGATTCTTAAATTAAACGAACAATCGAGTAACACTTTTATTTCGTTCGAGTTATTCGAGTAAGATTTAGTGCTACGAATTATTCGACTTAATCAGAACATTTTTTAGCACATTTTTGTGAACAAAAATGAAACACAACATTTTTTTCGCGTTTTATATATTTTAAAAATAAAAGCAAAAGAAAAATATTTCTAATAAACTGATCATTTAAAAAAAAATTTTTTTTCACTATTCGAATGTTTCGCTTTGAGAAAATTTAGCATCAGGAAATAAAAATAATCATAACCATTTTTTTATTAAATTGTGCATGGAGAACAACAGAACAGGATAATTCATTTCATAATGAAACAAAATCAATACATTTAGTTCTAAAAATATCATGATTTTTCTTTTATTACTAAGAATAATCTTTCCACTAAGAGTAGACGCTAGAGAATTTGAGAAAAGTTAATTAAAAAACATTTCCAATTCATCCGATCAATTTTTTGTTTTTCTAGATGCATAAAGTGGTATTTTATATGACAAAGGTAGTTTTTTGCTCTTTGATTTTGTGAATGCTTTTAATTTTTTAATGAACTCCGCCATTAGATTACATTCCATACCGTAATACGAAAAATCTAGTTAACTAGTTGTTCGAGATCTCTTCTTTATTTCAAATAATTTTCCGAATTTTTGCAAAAGATATTTATTGCTACTGCATTATTTACTAAATTCTTTGATCATGCGGTCTATTAGTACAAAATTTATAAAAAAGTTTATAGAATTTATTAAGATTTAAAATTTAATAAAAAAAAGAAAAATGTACATAAAATTATTTAGTCGAGTTATTCGATTAATCGACCTAAATTACTCGAATAAATTTTTATTCAAAATTGAAATTTTTAGTTATATCGAACATTATTTGACTTCAATTATTCGATTAATCGAGCAAACATTATTCAAATAAATACCCTATATCTTACCCTTAGGGAATTTTTGCCTGAAATTTTTATACAAACTTCTTAGCACACATGTTTACACGAGTGTCCAAAAAAAATGTTATAAAAATCACAGAGTCCGTAGTATTAAAAATAAAGAATTTCGGCTCTCCTGAAAAAATTGGTTTTTAGACATAAGCTCTTATTCAAGAAAACCACAGATTTGAAAGGTCTCTCGACAACGGATCCCATTGTGCATAAAACTTTTCAAACTGTGCAATCGGCATTCTCACTCAAATTCCATGAAGAACACATATTTTTTACCTTTGATGTCATTGTTGCGCACGTTTTATACACTACGTGGCCTAAAAACTCAAGTCCAATGATATCCTGTATCCGTTGTCTTAGGAAAAGGGGAAAGAAAGCAAAAACCTAAAAAAAACATAAACATAAACATAAAATAAAACATAAACATAAAAAAAACATGGTCCAGCTCTCGATCAAACGGTAATTTCCAGGTCCTTCTACCGTTAGAATTATATTTCAAACCCGAAATAATTGCAAGATCTATATTTTATAGCACACATTTAAAATATAAGCCCACAGTGTACCGATTTTTTCTCTTCATATATATGTTTGTATTCTATAAAGTTCATGTGTTGGTTATTTGATTTTTTTATTGTCTGTGTGTTTGTGTTTATTTATTTTTTTCTTTTGGAGTGGTATTAGTTGTCATACCATTTGTCAAAAAATGTACAAGAAATAAAATAAATTTACTCCTCCTTCACATCATTATAGCGCCTGCGTCAATTTGTACTTTTGTCATTGTTGTTGCTGTTGTCATTAGTATGCTATTAAGGCATGGGAACATATTTTACCCATAATTCTTCCATATACATACGTATATTGCCTTAAAGTATGCTACAATCCACCACGTGCTACAATTGTTTTGAAACTTAGTTAGCACATGGTGGATTGTAATTTTTCTTCTTCTAACGAAACTTCGAAATTTATTCCTTTGCTCTCATGTAAAGCGAAGTTCGAAAATTTACGATATGCCTACATCGTCCTTACGTTATTTTGAAAACGAGTACAAGCGATGTATTTTTTCTCCACGATTGATATAAATCGAACAGATGGATGCCTTTTGGATGCTGTGGTATAACAAACGAATGTGTCGGTTTGAATGTGTTGCAAGCAAATGATTTTAATAAATGATGATGCCTTGTATTATGGTTGGCTATAAACACGATTTTAGTTTTAAAACGTCGTTGCTCATATCTAGACGCTTCGTTTCTTATGGTCGAATAAGTTTAAATATATAAAAAGACAAAACAAATATTAGAAAATATTATCAATTTTTAAAATGAGTGTAATTTAGTTAAAAGATTATTTTGCAAGTACATTAAAGATTTTTAAATTAAACCAAGATTTCCGAAAAAAATTATTAATATGTGTGATATTTTGCAACTGAAGCAATTTAATTGAATTCATATTTAAAAAAGCTCGCGTTTTACTGTGTTTAATTACAATGCAAATCAATTCAGCCATTTAATCATTCATTAATGCACTCAGTACTCAGCCATTCATTTAGTCAATGCAATTGATAATGGCATGAAAGTTTAACAATGAAAATAAAAATCGTAATACATGAATTAAAAAAAATTACAGTTATTTGTATTTAAAAGAAACAAAGAAAATGTGTGAAAAGTGTTCAGCTTTTTAATAAAAAAATTGAAATAAATCTTTAAACCATTTAAATTGAAGATTAAATTATGACACATCTACTCGTATGAAAGAAAATCTAGTTGTTTAAAGCCTAAAAGTGCAGAATTTATTTCATACTAAAATAAAGTGAATTTATAAATATCAAAATAAGTGAAAAATAAAATACACAATATTTGTTGTTAATTTAAGGACACATATCAAAATTTTCTACTTTAATTCTACTGTTCTCAAAAATAATGATAAGATGATGAATATCATTTTAATTGTGCTTTTAGTTATTTTTAAAGGTAAATATTATTAAATTTATATTTTCCATTTATTATTCATATCAAACAAAATTGTCTACTACCCGACTAGAAATTTTCCCAATACTCATATTGGGGCCCGATTGGGAATGCATGTGACACATCCAAAAGGGTTATCCCATTTGTGATTTGATCGGGAACTTGTTGGAGTAGCCCATCTACAAATTAATGACTTAACAAAAGTTCTTCCGAAGTGGGAAACTATTGGGAAATTGTTGGGAAAATCTAACACAGATTTTTAATCGTATATTATGCTCATCTTCAACAGAGGTAAATGTTACATACTTTGGTCCCTTCGATAGCTTCAGCAATTTTAATTCAATATTAGAGTTTGACATTTTCCCGATTTAAGCAAATTTTTGCAAGATTTTGATATTTTCCCACAGGAAACCAATCGGGTCCCAAATACGTTTCTGCGTTACATCGGAACTGGGATCCCAGTTAGATCCCAAACGTGTTTGCATAAAAATTTCTAGTCGGGTAATGATTATTCTATAATACAAAGAAAATTCCTATTACATACCCCAGTAGGGCAGAATTAAAATATTTGGAACATAAGTCAGGCATTTATTTCTATACGGATGGTTCTATCAGAATAAACTTTCACATTGATATAGCCGAAGAGCATTACTCTTTATGTTTTATATATAAGCCCACTAACGTGCTCAGCCCCAAAATAGGCAACTTAGCCAATGTAAACTTTTTTTATTGCTTGGCATTTTTTTGTTTCTCATCTGATTTCAAAACTTTTTTGCTGTATTAAAGCTCTTAGTAAGATCTAAAAGATACATGTCTATTTGTATGTATATATTTTACAGTTAGTGAGTTATACTCATTTGGAAATTAAAATTTCTCAATTTTTCAAAATTTTGGTCCAGTATTTTTCATGTATCGGACTCAAATATCATCTGATTAATAAAATTTTCTTCGCTATTTGAAGAACAAAATTTCAAAGAGTCTAGAAATATATCAAGAAATCCTGCTGTCTGAGTTGAAAAATATTCAATTTTTAAATTGAAAGTTGAATTTTCGGTAAATTTTTGTTAAAACTATATCCACAGACGTGAATCGACGGCAAAAAATAAATGAATTTCCTAATATAGTTGGACCTGGGCACTTCCTATTACAACATAATTTTAGCCCCTGACCAAAAAACAGGGCTGTTATAAGTTTGTAGTGTGTGTCTGTGCATCTGTGGATCTGTGTATATGTGTGTCTGTACAAGTCAGCGTACAGCCAAAATAGCTGGACCGATTTTGATTTAGTTGTTCATGTTTGAAAGGTGACTTGATCGAGAGTGTTCTTAGCTATGTTTGAAAAAAATCGGTCAAGCCGTTGAAAAGACATCACGTCTTTTCTAGATGTATCCTGTTGAATCTGTGTGTGTTTTGACACAGTAGCTCCCAAACGGCTAGATCGATTATATTTAAATAAACTTTTTTTGGCTTCATCCAAAATCTTCTATCCTACGTTTGCAGAAAACTGGTATAGCCGGTTTTCATCTATTTTCTTCGGGGATTTGAAAATTTTAAATTTAATGCTATAAATCGAAATTTTGAATCTAGTCCACATGTTCTAAAATCCCAAAGCTGGAGCTCCACAACCATTGCCGCTTCTCAAAGCCCCTATGAGTACGTAGCTATTTGGCAAAGTGTTAAATGGGCCTTGGATTAAGAATTCTGAGACTCAGAGGAACAAATCTTAGTTTTTCTTCATGGTATTTAGTACAAAAATTCGAATATAACTGCAAAATTTCATTCGAAAATATCAATAATCAACGATTTTATACCATTAACAAAAAGGTAGTATATATTAGTGATGTTACGAATATTCGTATTCGTATTCGAATCGCCGAATACTCGCCTCTTTCATGATATTCGTATTCGTATTCGCCAAATTCAAGCGACTATTTCACGAATATTTTGTGAACACGTTCCAAAAAAACTATACATAAAAAAAATACTGAAAATTAAACAAAAAATATTAATTTTTACTAAAAAAATTTTTCTCTAACGCAAAACAATAATCTTCTTTTAGTAAAGAAAAAAGAAACGAAATATATTTTACAACGACATGGTATTTAAAAAGTAAAGTCCTGTTAAATTAATTTATTAATCATGTTAAGGTAATACTCAAAGCTCAGTAGAAGAATGTCGAACTTCAAAAATAAAAGTTTTTAAGTCATTTCTCCATCAAGCCTATTGCGCGGTGTGTAAATAAGCTCCGCACCACTAAATATTCGCTCGCTCGGAACACTCGCCGCTGGTGTGACTAAATATTGCCTGGGTATAGGTAAAAGAAGCTCGTATTTTCCCTTATTTACTTTCCACCAAAAATTTAAAAAAGTGGCGTTCAGGTGTTAAGTTAAAAATTTCAAATTCCGCCATCGGAATATCATAATAATGTTAAATACCTATGGTATTGTGACAGTTTTTCTCAATTTATTGTTACTGACGCAAAGGGTAGATTTTTTTTCAATTAAATTTGTAATATTAAGTTGTACCAACTATTTAGATTGAATAATCGTATTCGTATTCGAATTCGGCGAATATTGTTTCAGATATTCGTATTCGTATTCGCGAATATTAAAAATTGATATTCGTAACATCAATACTACATATAGAAAACCTGTTGAGATCTAATAGTGCATTTACGTTAGAAATGCTGATGACACCGTTTTTTGAGGCCGCACTGATTTTCAGAAACTTTGGAGGTCCATAAAAAAATTGGTCACCAAATTCCCCAAACTGAGTAAAGGGTTTTACTGTCCCATTGTAGGACAATCGAACCTGTACTGTCCAGTTCTTTTGTTTTTCCAAAAGTCTTTATTTGTCGCATAGTGTAATAGTAGAAAAGCAAGAAAAAAATTTAATTCCTTTATAATTTTAAAAAATACTCGCCATACTCGCATAAAAAAAATTGTGAAAATGGGTAATTTTTTATCCATTTTTCTTGCGGAAAAATCATTATAGAAGACCGAAAAAGAAATTTGTCTGAGCATCGCTTCCAAATCGGTGATTGGTAATCGAAAAACAGAACTTATTGAAATGGCAAGAACTGATCCAAATTTGCAATACTTCCGGATCGCGAATTCTACATTTTCATAACTTCTTTGGTGTGTCTTTTTTTGCTGGAATAAGATTTAAAAAACAACGAATTGAACTTGAATTCATGGTAAAATTAACAAAAAATAAATAATTTTTTTACAAAATAATAGTATAAAATATTATTAATTTTTAAAATTGATATTAATAAGATTTAAAAAATAACGAAATGAGTTTAGTTCATGGTAAAATTAACAAAAAATAAATAATTTGTCAGAAAAAATGTTTAAAAGTATCGTCGTATCGACAGTAAAATATCGCCGATAATCTGAAGTATCGCCGATATATCGGTATCGGTATCGGTATTCGTTACAGCCCTAGTTTCTTTATTGCTCGTTAAGTTATTGTACTTCAAGCAAATATATTTGAACATTTTAAGCATTCATAAGACAAGTACGTTCAAAACAATTGATACAACATGTCCCGCAGGGAATTTTATCAGAATAATATATGTTCAAGATAATGTTCAAAACTTCTCAAGCAACTTAAAGAAAAAATTTCAGTAATCAGTAAAATTTGAATTCATTATGATGATAAGAATGGACCGATGAAAAAATTCATAAATTCATACAAAAAACTTTACGATATTTACAAATTTGTTTACTAAAACAATTTTGAGCATTTGTTGTTGTATTACATAATGGAAAAACAAATTCAAACAAAATAATTTACTGAATCCGTTAAATAAGTAAATATTTTTGTTAATCCGTAAAAGAATTTATAATTTTACTGAAAAGTATCATTGAGAGATAATTTTGAAACCAAACAATACATTTACTGTAAACAAATTTGTCTTTGCTGTTGTTTAGAGTACAATAATATCCAAAAGTAAAACATTTGCTGAAACAGACAAACTATTTATTTCAAAGTTATAAAAATTCTTTGTGCAATATTGCGAATACATCCCGAGGGTGGGAATTGGCTGTTATTTTAGGAATATTATGAACGCTTTACACTTCCGTCTAAAGTAACTAAACAGTTATTATTGAGCTATTTATTGCTATAAGCGTAGTATTTTACCTGTGTAGGTTTTATAATAATAAAAGGTTATGTCAACTCAGTTTGGTCTTCTGAGAGTACTTTATTTCCTTTAAATTTCACATGAATTTGTCTGCTTTTCTGTCAAACTTAATATATTAAGTTTTTAACATTATAATAACTGCAACGAAAACTCTTGTGCTTGCAAATACTAAAAAAGTGGTAACCTGAAAATTGGTTCGACTCCTAGACGACCAAACTGAGTTGAGTTGAGAATGGCAATAGGGGCATTAATTACTTTTCAGGGAATTATAGCGTAATCACTCGCTGCTTATATTTTTTCAACTTATAACATCATGTGGAATAATGGCTTAACTTAATTTATAATCAGGTATGTGGTGGAAATCGATTTTGAAAACGAAACAATTTTAAAGTCCATTTTTAGTACATATTCCGTCCAACTTTTATAATTTTTGTGATAAAATTCTTTTTTATAAAGATATATGTTTATAACATTTGTGGTAAAGTTCTTTTTAATAAAGAAATATTATTTAAAAAAAAACCTTGTGTTGGTTCTTGAAATCGATTAAATTACAAATTGAATATCTATTTTTATAGTAGGTAGAGCCACTAAATTGAAAGAATCGAAGAACGAACTGTCAAGTTCAAGTTCAATATAAAAAAAATTTTAATTCACTCGAGTATTTAAAGTGCTCTCCTACAATTCAACAAAATATGACTTAAGCACCTTTTTCGTTATTGCCAGAGAGTTATGGCGACAGACAGAGAAACATAACTATTACCGTTCACAGAAAAAAATAGATTTAATTTTCTGTAAAGGAAGGAATTCAATGAAATAGTAAATATTTTGTCTAGGAACGGACCTACAAACAAATTTGTAAATATAAATAATAATATCTCAACAATTTCATTGAAAAAAATATTGTTTAGTTTTCAATGAACAAATTGTTTAAATCTATAAAACAATTTGTCTAAAAACATTTACAATATATCAATCAAAATTTTGTCTGGGAAATCATTATCATCCATTAAGCATTTAAGAAATTTAACTTTTTTAAATTTGTTCAAGTCTGAATGTTTATCTAAAGACTTTAAAAAAGTGAATGAGAAATAAAATCACTCGAAAATCTTCAGTAAACGCACTTGATACAATCGCACTCCTTTTGCTATCATTATTGTTGTTGTTATCTGTGGGTATTTGGGGTTGTTTTTACGGCACAGTTTTTCTTGTTGTTTTTGGTGTTTGCATCCTAAATAAGAGTCAAACAAACAATTCATTGATTATGTAATGAGCATTTACTGAAAATGAAACTATTTTTAGGCAAACTATTGTCTGAAGACTTTTTGGTGACAACTTTTTCAGTGTGTATTTCGGCAGCATTAAATTTGTAATAAACTCAGATTTCAAAAAGTAAAACACAGCGTTTATTATAGGGTAAAAAAATATATTTTCGACAAGGTCTTGGTTTTATCCTAACCGATTTAAATGTTTTATTGTGTGCGCGTAAAATAGCGAAAAAGTATACTAGGATCGCCCGGTGACCGACATTCGACTACTTAGCCGGTACTTCTTTATATATTATGAACGGGAATGTAATTCTTTCTTAAAATTCGTGTTAGTGAAATCAAAGAAAAGAACAACAATAAGTAAAGGGCTTTTCATATTTCGTTTTATTCTTTGTATGCATTTGGCCAAAAAAGGTTTTACAAAATTTGAAATTGCAATTTAGCAGAAATTAATTAAAAAAAAGATTAATAAAAATAAAAATATATGCGTGGATCTGTGGACTTTTGAGAAAACAACTTAAGTGTAATTCTCAAAATTTTCTGGAAAGCCAATATACCGTCAAAGTGATAAACAAAAAATTTTGTGTATGCGCTTTAAGAAAAGTGAAAGTTATATAAAACTAATGTCATTTTCTTTTTTTACAAAAAAAAAATGTTGCATTGTTTGCACTTTTCTATAAGTATTTGCCATATAATCATTTTTCGAGGAAGTGAATTTATTAGAAATTATTGTATCATCACTTACGAAGTCAAATTTGTGCTTTACAAGAATGCCAAATTGCGACTTTTTAGTAAAAAGTAATAAGATGTTAAATTTTTATAGAAAAGAAAACGCCTTAAGTGATTTTGATTACAGTTTGGCTGTTTCAGCAAAATAAAAGAGATTAAGAACAGAAACCTAATGCAATGATTAACTGAAAACAGCAAAATATTGACATTGGCCCTTTTAGCACCAAGCAACTGATATAGTTATAACAATACCAAAATGTACTCATAAACAAATTTGTCGAAAGTTCTGACAAAGAAGTATAAAGGTAATTCCACGTCAAATCAACTAATAGTTAGGCACGACCCCTTTTGATTTTGATGAAAATTGTTCAGATGTTTTCTTTAAGCCTATAACGAACGTAGGCCAAAGGGAAAAAATTAAAAATGTTTAATTGAAAAGTTATGACATATCCAAAATATCATTATTTCGCTAAATATACCGAAAGTGCTGCGCTTTGTTTTTAAATATCTCGAAAACTATTCTATATACAAGGTCATTTTGATTATCATTTTAAGCAGAATATTTGTAGCTACAAAAAAATGTATAGGGCAAAAATTTTTTTGGAAAAATTACTTATCTGCAAAGTTTTGAAATTTTCAAAACTGATATAATCAAAAACCTATTTTACTTTTTTTTGCTAATTTTTTTTATATAATCTCTATACATCCTTAAAAAATCCTGAAATTTTTAAGGAGGTCTTTTTTTTCTTTTTTGAGATATGACAAAAATTTACCTTTTTAACACAAAATTTCCAAAATAAAATTTCAACGAAAAAAAGAAATGCAAAAATTTGTCAATGTTATTACTTTTTCCCCTTCAAAAACTTTAAATGAAATTAAATATTGCTCAAAATTATAGATTAAAATTATTTTTGATACTATATTGTTTAAGGTTGCGAAAGAAAAAAGTCATATCTCAAAATAGAAAAAAACACCTCCTCCAAGCTTTCACGATTTATTAAGGACATTTAGGGGTATTACATAAAAAAATTTTGACGAAAAAATATATAGGTTTTTGATTTAGTCAGTTTTGAAATTTTCAAAACTTTGCAGATAAGTAGTTTTTCCAAAACAAATTTTTGTTCTATGCATTTTTTGTTGCTCCAAATATCCTCTTTAAAATGGCATACAAAACATCCTTGTATATAAAATATTTTTAGATATATTTAAAAACTAAGCTCAAGACATTCTGTAAATTTGGTGAAATAATGACGTTTTGAATATGTCATAACTTTTGAAATAACTATTTTTAATTTTTTTCTTTTCACATAAATTCGTTATAGGATGAATGACAACATCTGACCAAATTTCATCAAAATTGAAAGGGGTCGTGTCTAACTCTTAGTTGATTTGACATGGAATTACCATAACAAAGATTTGAAAGCTTAGAAATTAATTACTTCCGTGAACATAATGTTTTGTGTAAATACTCTTTCATCATTTGATAAATGCCCTTGGCCGCCACGTTAGCTTGTGTAGAACTTCAACCCTTCAAAGGATCGCACACGACTCGCCGCCACATAAAACTGACCGTGTACTTTTTGCTCGCCCGGAATGCGATTAATTACATCATTATTCACCATAGAGCAATCGTCTTTGTATATATATACATTTATATCTTATCAGATTGTGTTTGGGGAACTTCTGTGATTTTGGCGATTTTTAAGTTAAGAAGTATATTGTGCTTATCTAGAGAAAAATACCTTTTAAGCCATATACGTTTCATCAGTATTGGTGGACAATAACATACCTAAAAGTGTACGACAAGAAATCGTGTGGCCTATTTATATATACGAAGATAACTTTTATGATTTATATTTTATAGGCCTCTAAGCTTGGGCATCTCGGCTATTTTTCGGAAAACTTCGTCATATTGAAGACTGAATAACTTTAGAACGCATCATCGGATATAAATAAATTTGATGTTATTCGAAACGTCTAAGTCTCCTCTTAATTTTTTGAAGTTTATTTACGGATTTTAGCCAACTGACATGTCTTTATTGTGTAATATTTTCAAGATGGGATGAAAACAGATTCAAAAATTAAAAATGATAACTCGATAATTTCTATGAAAATTGTGTTAGCAATAACGATAAAAACAGCCTTAGTCGTAGTATTTAGTAAAATCTCGATTTGTATTTTTTACACAATGGCGACAGATTAGTTTGCTATATGCTGCAAAAAAAAACCAAGAGAAAACATATAATAAATTTGATGACCTAGTCTTGAATTTACAAAAATTGAGCCTGAACCTTTCAAATGATATTTAAATTACTAAAATATGATGACGCGCTACAAAGTTATGCTATTTTCAATATTACATTTTACAAAAAAAAAATTGTTGTTTTTGTTAATATTTCTTATACAATTTTCATAGAAATTATCGAGTTACCTTACCATAAAGAAACAACTGTTTCTTTTGAGTCTGTTTTTTTACCATCTTAAAAATTGTATACAATAAAGATGTGTCAGTTGGCTACATTCTGTGAAAAAATAAAGAAAATTAAAATACCATTTTTCAGGATATTTAAGATAGAAAGATCCTTTGGCGTCTTAGAGGCACTTGTGGCAGAAGGCTATGTAATTTTTAATTAGTATTCATTAAGAAGAGACTGAGGCGTTTCGAATGAAATTAAATTTATTTATATCCGATGACGCGTTCTAAAGTTACTCAGTCTTTAATATGACGAACTTTTCTCAAAAATGGCTAAGATACCGAAATCGAAATATTTTTCGTTATATTACGGGCACACAGGAGTAAAATATATGTGTCGATTTTTATTCAAATAGGAGAGGTGAATTATCCAAACCCTTCTTTTCATGTCGAAAATTTTCGTTATTACTCTATATTAAAAATATGTAAAGAGTGATTTTTTAGCAACTTTCTTTTTGTCAACACTGTTTTAGGGTGGTCCGAACAAGAATTATAAACGTCAAATTTTCATGACTTTTCGATATTTGTTGAAAAACTCTGAAATTTTATATAAAAAATCTATTTCATTTGAAAGGTGGCAATAAAAGCTTTAATTTGATACCGGTTTGAAGTCAATAGCTTCAGTTTTAAGAGAGTTATGCTCATTTTTGTGGAGTGCTAGAATAGATGTAGAATAAAAAAAAACTTTGAAGATACTATTTTATAACACAAGCATATTTTATTGCATTCTACAGAAAAATTACAAATTATCAGTCATCTACCAATAAGTTCATTGCTTCCTCTGATAATTCCAGGTGTTTCTTCTCCTTCAGTATTCTCCTACTTGTGATTGCGGGATCAGAATTGGCGAGCAGATAATGTAATATGTCTTCACAATTGTCTTTTCTTGATGTTTTCCTCGCATGGTAAAGTAACTAGGAAAGTAATTGTATTTTTCATGATATTCTTTTAATTTTTGCCACTGATAAACGCTGAGTTTCATGTCCATGAAGAAAGCCAAAGCTGCCTCTTTTCTCAATTCTTCAGCTGTGTATTTAATTAAATCTGCAGAAACCTCTTCTGTTTCCATTAGTTCCATACTTCTTTTCTTCTTTGTTTTCTCACAGCATAATGTAAATTCCTTAGGTTCGGGTTTTCGTTTTGAAGTAGTTGGATGATTTCCAACTTCAATATAGCCCTCTTGAATCCAGTCCGTAGCTCCAAGCCGTTCATACATCCTGTTAAACTCTTGAAGACGTGTATTGTAGTTATTGACGAACTTTTTCAATTTATCTTTTATGTTTGGAAATATTAAACTACTTTTCACTCCATGCTCATGATCAAGCAATTCCAAAACATCCTCCACGTTTCTAGTTTTACTCTGTTGCATCAACTCATGCAGTTCCTGATAGGAAATTTTAATGTATTCCATAATTCTTGACTGTCAAAATTATAATGGAAACCACAGTGAACTTCATTGCACTTTTATATGCATAGTGGAGAAAGATAACGAGGAGGAGATCATGAACTTATTGAACAAACAACACAAAAACATCGTATTCACAATGGAGAAACAAGAGAACAACAGCATTAACTACCGGGATCTAACAATAAAAATTATAATAATATAATAATAATAAATGATAATAAATGAGCAAATAAACACTTCTTCTTATGTAATATTCTATTTCTATGGAATAAATACTGAGAGTGATATACTAAAATCGCTATAACTCCCAGGAGGGCAGGTATGGGCAGCTGATTTTTTCACAGTTCGTTGAAAACAAATTATGTAACATTTCTGTAGTGGTTTGGAACTGGGACTCTCTGGGACTTTTTAGATATTGCTTACCTAACCCAAATTTTAAGGAAAAATGGACCTTTAGTCGGGTTTTCGCTCTAAAAAAGGTGCATATGAAAATGTCTCAAACAACATTCCTTTTTTTTACAGAAGATACTTGTCCGAAGGCAGATTTTTTTCCGAATCAAAATATCTGTCACCAAAATCAAATGAGATCATTTTGAATACAGCCCTAAAATCCCCTCTTTTCGTGAAAATTTTGTATATTTGACTTCTAAAATCAATTAAAAATCAACGGGCCAACATAAAAATAAGCTTTATGTGTTTTTTGTTTACTTGGAATGTCTGTGACAAGATTGCATGATTAAAAACACTGAAAAAAATAATCGGAAAAAAGTTACTTTTCCACTAGCCGCAACACAGTGCGACAGTCTGTTTTTGTTGTGTGTGGTCATGCATTACTGTACGATTTTAAAACGAAAGTTTTTTAACAAATTCTTGAAACTCACTTCGTAGCTTCAACGAAGTATACCATTTACGTAAGTTTTTTTTATACGTGATTTTTAAGCCGAGCTTTAAAGTCAAGCTTAAATTGCATGTGCAAATTTAATGCAAAGCTAATTACTTTATTTATTGTTAAGTTATTCAACGTACTTGTTTAAAGAAAATATGTGTTTTAAAAGAAACATTTTAAAAAGAAGTTGAATTTAAGATACTTTTGTAACAATATTTTTGAAGCAAAGCCAAATTTTATGTTAGGATTTATTTAAAAAAATTAACTAAATAAAGCAAAAATTTATGAAAATATTTTTAATTGTTATTTAAAACATCTAAAAGAACAATATAAATTTGTCTCCATTGAAAAAATATGCATAGATACTTTGTTATAGGAACGGAAGATTGGTATTCGTCGATTCGACGAAGTTTACCGATAAAATGGTAAATTTAAGTATACCAATCTAGGGTTAATAGTGGTATATATGAACAAAGACCGCTGATGTGATTGTACAAAGAAAAAACTAAATTTTATTTTCAGTAAAGTATTTCAATTAAATAGTAAATATTTTGTCTAGAAACGGACCTACAAACAAATTTGTAAACATAGACAATAATATCTCAACAAATTGTTTAAATCTATAAAAGAATTTGTCTAAAAATATTTACAATTTACTAAATCAATCAAAACGATATAGTGAAAAATATTAAACAATATTTTTACTGAATTTATAAAACAAGTACTCAAAAAATACTGTTATATATGAAACAAAGTAGTTTACTTAATCAAACAAAAATATTTACTAGATATTTTGTAATATATCACAAAAAATTTTTGTCTGAGTCATCATCATCATCATCCATTAAGAATTTAAGAAATTTCACTCTGTTAAACGTGTTCAAGTCTGAATGTTTATCTAAAGACTCTAAAAAAATTAATGACAATTTATGCAACAACATCAACGAATTGATTCACTCAGAAATATTCAGTAAAAAAACTTGGTACAATTGCACTCCTTTTGCTATCATTGTTGTTGTTGTTGTTGGTATTTGTGTCTATGTCATCATCGGGGTTGTTTTTTTACCACAAAGAAAATGGGATTTTCTTGTGGTTTTGGTGTTTGCGTCCTAAATAAAGGTCAAACAAAAAATTCATTGATTCTGTAAAGAGTATTTACTGAAAATAAAATTTATTTCTAGACAAAATTTTGTTTTTAAATATTCTAATCGATATGCTAATATTCCACTCTTAATAATAGTATTTACATTAATTCAAGTAATGAACATAATCCCTAATAATAACTTTCAACTTAATAAAACCTATTCAGTTCAAATAAAATTACGTAAAAAAATATGAAAATCTTGCAAAATATCGACTGCTTCAAGTACAGATTCAACCGCACATGTGTCTACTAAATTCAAATGGGCAGCGCATGGTACGTAATATGCTAAAGGATTAATTGCTTTAATTCTTGCCTGAAGTTCTGAATATTACCTTGCATATCACTTTTATTATCATAAGATTGGCCATGGCAGTTCATTATGTCCAAACTTTTTTTTTCTAAATAGTTTAACACGGCATTAATAACTAAAAATCTTTCAACGCTTAATTGTTTGAAACATAGGTAAACTGGGGATTAGTTCAGTGAAGCTCATTATTATCGATATTTATATTTGAGGGGGTAAAAAACAGAGGGGTACAAGTGCAAAAACTAAAAAATTGAATTATATGCAGCAATCAACACTTAATACTAATATCTATTATTCTACAAAAATTAAGACCTGTACGATGACCTCAAGAGGCGGTATGTATTAGAAACAAAAAATATTATGTATGAAAATGCATGGGAACAAAAAACTTTGAAGCTTAATTACATAGAATTTTCTTTTTTGCACTTGTGCCCTTTTACTTTTAAGCTCCTCATTTGTTTTGAACAACTATAAATTATTTAGTGAAAAAATGGTTTTTGAAAAAGAAATTATAGAAAATGTTTTTTTATTTAAATAAGAAGAGAAAAATTATATGAATATTTATGTGCCTTTGAAGCAATTTTAGGTATTATTATGCTAATAGTTTTAGATATTATCATCATGAATATAATCATCATCATCTTCTTTATCACGATTGTAATCATCACTATCATCCTCGTTGTCGCCTTCTTCGGGTAGAATTAATAACTCCAATATCAACTGTGATATTTTGTGTTCTTTTTTTTTGTTATTATATTACTCATGCTGGTAATGAATGGATCTGAAGTAAGCAGAAATCTTTTAAATATGTCTTCACTATTTTTTCCCCGGCTGCATTTACGCGCAAAATATTTTTCAAATCTTTGTTTCTAGCCTTTTGTGCTTCTTCTGAAAGCTCACCAATTAACAAAAAGGCACTGGATATTATTTCCGGCCTTGAATATAAAAATGTATGAAGGAAAGGTGACATTTTATACGATGGATATTATATAACAAAATGCCTCGCATCATGATCTGACCTGGCATGCCACTTTTTAAGTGGGAGAAGACACTCAAAAAACCTAATCCAGCCATGGAGAATAGATAAACCAAACTGAAATGTATCTTTGTTTACACTTCTGGTAATCATTTAATCAATATAGTTGAAATATTTGCTCTTAGCACCACAAACGTAACAGTTTTTCGTTAATGTTTTTCGGTAATATCATTACACACTTTACCATCAAGATTGACTAACGTTAGTTTGTGATTTATTTTCATTGATTTATCTCCAACTAATACAACGGAATCCTTGAGATTTTTTATTTCATCCTCTACTTTACGAATGAAGGATTAAAATAAGCTAATTATGCTTGCAAACTTTATATTTATTTTATTAACTATTAAATTTAGAGAAAAGTTGTTAGGGTATGAAATGCTGCAAACTTGACAAGCAGTAAATTGATGAAATCAGCGGGTTTTGGTAAACAGATCCAATGCAGATATTAGTTGCTTGAAGATAGTCTTCACAATTACCTCCCATTAGGTAGTGTTTTAATCGCCTTGGGGAACCAGCATCGAATAAATTTCATTTAATATAAAATTATGACAATATGACAAATAATAAATTTCTTGAAAACTAAAATTTAAAAACTTAATTTTTTTATTTTTTTCAGATTTTTTTCAAATATTATGTATTTTTTTCCAACACTTTGAAACCCTACTCACATTTTTTATTGGCTTAAAAAGTTTATCTTATAACATTTACAATAAACCTTAAGTTATTCAAATCGGTTGAGAATCGGCAAAGTTACAATATTTTTAAACAAAATTTCAATGTAAAATTATACATGTAACATATTCCCAGTGCATTTTCGAGCTGCTCACAAATTAAATGGTAAAAAATGTATAACTGGAATGGGACATAGTAATCGATCAGGGGCTATAACTAAGCGCATTGTCTGTAAAAAACTTTATACGTCTTGTAACTTTCAATTGACATATCGAGTTTTAAATATATCTAAACTATAGTTTAGCAATTATACGTTTTTTACCATTTATTTTGTGAGCAGCTCTAAAATACACTGTAAATATTTTGCGCGTATAATTTTACATTGAAATTGTTTTAAACAATTTTAACTTAGCCACTTACTACTTGATTTGAATAACTTAGGGCTTATTGTTATGGCTACACTTTTTAAGAAAATCAAAGAGAAAATAAAAGACGAAGGTTTTCAAGCAAAATTTTCCAAAAAATACGCAATATATAAAAAAATCTGAAAAAAATATAAATTAAATTTTCTTTTGATAATATTTCCACTGGAATATAACTCGAAGTAAAATCTTTTACAAATTCACAGAAAGTTCTTATTTATTCGAAACAGTTTCGACATTAAATATCCGTGCAGAAACAACGAATTGAACATTTCTTTAATCCCTGAAGACCCAAGAATTTTTTTATCGATGACTTCCAGTTTTGAAATTTTTTAAAATGACAAAAAGATTTACTCAACTAGACCTATAAGCCTCACTAAGTCGTTTTTCATGAGTATTTTCACTGATACAGAGTGTAATTAATATTTCGGCATTATTTTCTTTTGAACTGAATATGTTTAAGTGGAAAATTTTTATTTCGGCTTAAGTTCTTGCTTGAATTAATGTAAATTAAAATTATTAAGAGTGGAGTATGTAGAATATCTAATTAAACTAGCAGAACGTATCAGTAGTGATTTTGCTACACCATTTCATCAGTGTTCATTGTTCATTTTTACAACTTGTCACGCTAAATATTAGTGAGTAGGAATATCAGCTATTCAACCAATTTATTTAACGAAATGGAATACGAGAGGTATTATAACTTCTTATATTCATTTCTTAGTTAAATCAACTTTAGCTTAAATACGCAGTAGCAAAACGTTTCTCCACAAACATATACAAAAAAGCGCTTGGCATGTTTGAATAAATAGCACTGGTCTTGAATATGTAACTGAAATCAAATCTGGAATTTCATACTAATCAAAAGGTGAATAACTAAAAAATTGATATATGATATTCCAATACCTCTCATATTCTATCCCTGTAGATAACGCAACTAGTCCATACACGCATGTAAACCATAGAGGACTAGGACTAGTCCAAAGGTAATCCAAATGTATGGAGAAAACATGGTCGATTTAACATTACGATGTCCTGGAGTTGGACCATATAACCCAACGTTGCACTACATCGAAGAAGTCTCAAAACTACTACGTGTCACCACTTTATGGAGCACTCAAGTGTTCGCGTTCAAATTGTTAAAACACGATCACTTGTCGCCTAACTACTAGGGTGTTCATTCGGCTAGCCGTTAATCGGTTAACCGGTTAATTACTACCCGATTAACTGACCGGTTAACTTAAAATTGGCTATTTTCGAATAACGGTTACATTAGCTAATTTCAGTCGATTAACCGATTAACCGACGTAACAAATTTTATCATATTTTGTAGTATTATAACGTATATTTTGTTGTTTAATTTATTTTTTTGTCTCATATACAAAATGTATGTGTTTATAAATTATTTTTCACACAAGCAAATAAGTGTGTTCAGTGATTTTAACTTAAGGAAAACATTAAAATCTTTGGACGTGGCTTTATAAGAGTTTAGTAAAGAGTCTGCTACTCTAATTGAACTTGAGGGAATTACGTATTAAGTTTTTGTTTAATGGTTTTATAAAATCCAATAATAATGTTGCCAATGATTTAATTAAAAATCTTAGGTTTTAATTTAATGAGAGATGAATTCAATTATTTTATACCTTCACTCAGGAGAATTGCCTTCTAGCAATAGTGTTTTAAAATACAGCACAAAAACGGAAACTAAGGAATTCGGAAATAAACTTTTTTCCAGAATGTTCATCGCTGAGCTCTGCTAGTATGAGTCATATGATGACATTACGACAGCAAAAACTATCGATAGTAATACAAGACATGTTTTAACAGAATTTACTGAAACAATTAGAAGTGTTAAGAATTTGAAAAAAAAAATTTTAAATAAAATTTATAAAATTTGTCAAAATGGAAAATTTTATAAGTTTAGAGAAATCCAGGAAAAGGTCTGAGAAACTAGATATTCTGTATTATGGTTTGCTTTGATTTCTTTAACATCTACGATAAATGAAAGGATTTTTCCAAGTCAAGTTTTTTTTTTCAAAACTAAAAAAGAGAATCTCTTAAATCCTACGCATTTAAAGCAAATTATTTTTCTGAAAGATTTTTTTAGAAGATCTCCTTAAACTATTGAAATAACTGATATGTATATTGATCACAGAAACTTGTAAATTTTTTTATAATTATTTTTTTAAGAATTGTTATGTTTGTTACTATTCGATGAAGCACTCAAGTGTTCGTATTTTAACGATTGCACTCATTAAAACGCAAACACTTTTCGGTTAACTAGAAGCTGTTATTTGCAAATGACATGGTTCATGACTGTACTACATAGGACGATATTCTAACTACTCAATTTCAGTTAAAATGTACCACGTAGTCTAACATTATCTGCAGGGATAAATTGGTTAAATAGTTGATATGCCTACTTACTAGTATCCACTGTCGGAAATGGTAAAAATGAGCAATAAACACTAATGAGATGGTGTAGCGACCGTCGAAATCAATACTGATATGTTCTGCTAGTTTACATATTCCACCCTTAACAATTTTAATTTACATTAATTCAAATAATGACCGTAGCCGAAATAATAATTTTGAAGTTAAAAGAACTAGACAACATCGAAAATCATTTATTTTCAGCAAGTTTTCAAAATGTGCAGAATTTTGTATTTTTCGTGAAAAATATTGTGCATATTATCAGTTTCGTTAATTGTTATATGCTTTTCTTTTTCAATTGTTACATGCTTTGAAAAATTCTTTCTTACAATATAAAAGATACAAAATTATGGCAGTCACACGCCTGCTTTGTAGTCGGTTTTTTTTTTCAAAAACTATTAAAATAGTAAAAGTATTTTAATTTTTAATAAAGTAATGATCGGTAAAAACATAAAGTAAGTAAATTGGAAAGTTTTATTATACATCAAAAAAACGAGCGAAATTATCGAAAAATTTATACGGGTGGATTTTGAAATTGTTAAGAATAAAATTAACTATGATATGATAGATTGCACTAAAAAATTTCACAAAATTGTGCATTTTTTTCTCAAGCGGCCCATCTACTATACAATATTATTGCAGATGTTATTGTACTTATTATTGTCGTTTTGACCTATACTATGCAATAAATGGCAAAATATTTTCGAAGAAAATATTGCCCAATTTTCCTGACAGTGAAAATGTAAGCACAAGACTAAACAATGTTGCCACCATATTATGCAATTTTCATTACTGTACAATAAAAATCAAAGGTGTTTTGATTTTTGCCAAAAGATTGTGCCACCTTCGAATATGACATATACATTGGCGATATTATTGTACGAAAAATTTCACAATTATATTGCAAGTGCGTGGTCCGCTTTACAGTTTTGAGTATGTATTTACAACATAATATTTACATATTTCTGTGCATTACATTACGAGGTGTACTGCAAAAGTAAGACTAATTTTAATATTACAAAACTTGTAAGACATATGGTGTAAATACTGCAATTTGGTGTTCGTTTCTTAAAAATGTTTTGCTCTCTAAAAAGGTGGTATGTTTTATTCTAAAAAAATCACCCTCACTAATGGTGGAAGGCATTGCACTTTATACCCCGAATAAATCTACAGTGCTGTTAGTGTCCTGTAAAATAGTGGCTTTGGTTTATAAATCGTTCTGCCAGACAAAGTTGGGAGAAAATCGCGTCGAACTAAAAAGTAAAGATAATTTTTCTACTGTTTTATACAACAATTATGAAAAAACATTATATTGTTAATTCTAGAGTGTCAGTCTAATAAAATCTTACTGAATTCGGTGTTATAAAATTTTTCTCAAAAAAAGTTCAAATAAACATATCGTTAAAGCTTCGGGTCGATAAATCGGCAGTCTGGCAGCTGTATTTTTATGTCTACATATTTCATGAGAATAAACTAAAGAAATATTTAAACTTTTTTAAAGGAAAAATTTAAAAGTATTGATAATACATTGCATGCCCAGAAATTACAATAAATCAATTAATATATTCATCCTCGCCATCTGATGAGGAAGAAATGTTAAACTTACTTGTATATGTCTGAATAACAACTTTATCTCTCTGCTGTTAAAAACCGTGCAATCCACTTTTTCATTACGTGTGTTTTGTTCTCGTCAAAAAACAAATAGCATTATTGCAGGGTTGGCAATACATTTTATACATGCATCTTCCAACAAGGTGATATTTTTTATGTATAAAGGAAAACACCAACAATTTGCACAGCAAGAGCGAAATATACTGAAGCAAAGTTGTAAGCATATACATAATATTAAAGAACGTTGAGTTGTTCGATACTATTGTTTATTTCTATTGTTTTCGTTTAACTTCGGTACGTTCGTGTAGAACATTAAATAGCATTATCTATGGAGATATTAATAAACTTTTTATCAAACCCCAAACAAAATATGTTGAAAATTAAGAAACATGCAAGTTTTGTCCATTCCTTTTATTACGATCTTGTTTGACAAAACTAGCCAACGAAACTAACCCTAAAATTTTTATGATTGAGTTAAATAGCAGTTAAATATAAATTTAAATGACATGTTCCTCAAAATCGTATCCTTGTTGATTTCATAACTTATTTTATTCCATATTTTTTATATGTATGTTATATTGTAAAGCTAATTGATTTCCTATTGGATTTCGATTAAAAAAATAAAAAAACTTAAAAAACAATTTATTTATGGTTTTGTCATGGCATAAATCACAACAGTTATAAATTTAATTTATTTTTTTATTTATCTCTGCAATTCCATTCATTAAATTCCTACCAACAAAAAATGGTTTAAAGTGATAAAAAATACTCACAGTCAGTATTTAATTGACTTCCATTTAGCGAACAATCAACAAACAGTAGCGACAGCAACAACAACAAAATATTTAATACAATAATAACAGCTTAAATGTTTAACACATAAAGTGAAAATACTTATATCTTCAGAGTATAAATTTATCTGAATTTAAAAAAAAACAGGTGTAACTCAGGGGAATTAATGGCGACAAAGAGTTATAACAAAAAAAATTAAAAATATTTCTAATTTTAAATTTAATTAAAAGAGCTAACAAGATTAACCGAAATATAATGATGATGTAACAATGTTCCCAATATTATAATGTAATGAAATGTATTTGGGGTTACTACATAGCTAACATATATATATGGTTCATTCTCATTTCAAATGCTTTGTATCCTTTCCGTTGAAAATATAGTAAAATATTTCAAAAAGAAACACATATATTTCAAAATGAAAACTGCTTTAGGATGATTTAATAGATTATAAGTAAACGTAAATAAATTTTTTTGTGTAAGACTGTCTATTAAGTGTTAAAAATAGGGATGTATCGATATGCCCTTTTGCCGATACAATCCCGAAACGATACTCACAAAGAAAAATCGGCGATACCAAAACGCAAGTAGTATATTTTTTATTACATAAAATTACAGTGTAAGAGATTATTAATATTTAAAATTGATATTAACGCAGTATAAAAAATTTCATGTAATTTTAAAGGAACTACATTTTCATTGCTTTCAAAGAATCTATATTAAAAATGTGCAGATAATTAGTAGAAAAGCAAGTAACATTTTATTTCAGTCATACAAAAATTTGTAAGTGCTTTAAAAAAAAATACTCGTCATGCTTGCTAAAAAATCGATTTTATAAAGGATATTTATCAACTAACATTCTTTTAAATAACTTAATAGTTTAATTATTAAAATTCTTTTAAAATGTTATATTTATGCACTTATATTTATATGAAAACAGCTTTGCATTTAAATTCTCATAAAAAGAAACAAGTAGAAAAATCTGTGATTTTTCATCCTTTTTCCTTGAGGAAAAATCATTGTAGAACGCCCAACATCGTTACCAATTTGGTGATTGGTAATCGTAAAAGAAAACTTCTTGAAATGACAAGTATATGTAATACTAATTACAAATAATCCAAATTTGTATTACTTTTGGATCGCAAATTCTACATTTTCATGACTTCTTTGCTGGGAATAAGATTTAAAAAATTAACAAAAAATTAAGTTATGAGTTTAGTCGAATTATATGGGCTTATATCCAAAAAATTTTAATTATTTTGGCTTGAGTTCGGTTTTAATTTAATTTTTCAATTAAATTATATTTTTATTTAGAGATAAATGTGAAGCATGTAGACGAAGAAAATTGCCGTTAAAGTCCATGTTAACTCTTACTGCCTTTCACACGATGTCGACAAGTCGAGTTCGTTCTCATATCTATATTGAAAACAAAAACAAATTGAATTTTTTATTATTGTTCTCAATATAAATATGAGAACGAACTCGACTTGTCGACATCGTGAGCCAGGCAGTTAATCGTACATTGTGAAAAGGACCGTTAGAGTTGTATTTCATTTGATAGTTATTGATATTCAGTTTTTTCTTTGTCTTGTGTTAAGCTTCTTTTTATTATTTCTCGATTCTAGTATGAATTATAAGTACAAGCACTAGTGTATGTGAATGTTTGTTTGTTCAGTTTTATTTGAACAAGTACATCATTTTGCTAGGTGCCTTTAGAGTTTAACAATTAAGTTATGAGTTTAGTCGAACTATATGGGTTTATATCCAAAGAAATTTTAATTATTTTGGCTTGAGTTCGGTTTTAATTTAATTTTTCAATTATATTATATTTTTATTTAGAGATAACTGTTAATTTTTAGGCAAAAATTAGTTTATAAATTTCTTAAAAAAATCGAATTTTTAAAAAGCATCCCGACTAGAAATTTTCCCAATACTTATATTGGGGCCCAATTGGGAATGCATGTGGCAAGCCCAAAAGGGTTATCCCATTTGGGATCTGATCGGGCACTTGTTGGGATAGACCATCTACAAATTAGTGACTTAACAAAAGTTCTTCCCAAGTGGGAAACTATTGGGAACTTGTTGGGAAAATCCAACACAGATTTTTAATCATATTGTTTGCTCATCTTCAATATAGGTAATTGTTACTTACTCTTGTCTCTCGGATAGCTTCAGCAATTTTGATTCAATATTAGAGTTTGCTATTTGTCCGATTTGAGCAAATTTTTGTAAGATTTTTATATTTCCCCACAGGAAACCAATCGGTCTCCAAATACATTTCTGCGTTACATTACAATTGGGATCCCAGTTAGATTCCAAATGGGTTTGAATGAAAATTTCTAGTCGGGATAGTGGGTATTTTTTAGAACTATAAAGGAATTACAAATTTTTGTGTGACTAAAATAAATTTTGACTTGCTTTGCTACTAATTATCTGCATTTTGGAATATCGATTCTTTGGAAGCAATAAAAATGTAGTTCCTCAAAAGGGACTTCCAATTTTTTTTTTTACTGGGTGACAATGGTCGACGGAAAAGACTGCAATGCTGCAAGGCATACAAAATCCACAATGAAGTGTTACATTTGCGGCCAAACTTCAAAAGATTTTAGCGCTTTGTGGAAGAGTGTTACTCAAAACCATGATGTTTTGAGCTTTGGACTATCAACTTTACACGCACGCATACGCTTTTTAGAATCGATACTTCATCTCTCATATAAACTGACAATTCAAAAGTGGCAAGCAAGGAGCGATGAAGATAAAGCACTTGTTAAAGAAAGGAAGATAATCATCCAAAAAAGTATGAACTATTCGAGGAAATTCACAAAAAAGTACACAAAAAACACGAGATAATAAAAAACCTTTTTCATCATACACTATTAAACTACTTCCTCCTGACACGGAAGATTCCACTTATGATGAAATACATCTGACATGATAATAATTTCGACGTTTTTAATTAGTTTAACTATTTTCATGTGTTAAGTATTAAATAATAATAAATAAATATTTTAAATCTATATAATCTATAAATCTATATATGACAAACAATACGAACCCCACAAAAATCTGCCACTAGATCTTTTATATAAAATTAAACCTACAACTATCAAAAAACAGAAACTTTTAATTCAAAAAACACGTTTAATAATGTTGGCCAGTTTTTCGGGCCAAATACTCCTCTGTGCGAGGTTGTGAATTACATATATTATTGAGCATAATTCTTATCTGTTTTTGTCAGTGTGGAACCAGCTGTTTTATTTCCAAAATATTTGGATTCTGCTCCATTGTCCATTGTGAAAGATAATTTTGTGCAGATTACAAACCCATAAAAATATGTTTTAAGTATAGTTCCGGAAAATGGAAAATTAAAAACCTAGACTAAATAGCGTAAATATTAAAACCGGAATATATAAGTTTGAATTTACGGCAACCAAAAATATGCCCATTTGTTGTTAAGTTGTAAAGGGCGGGCAAATTTGAGGTAGGAAGTAAATAGGCTGTCAAATGATGAAATGTCAAGAAATTAGCTGTCATCCTTTGGCATTTATTAAAGAAAACTTGGGACATTTTAACCATGGAACGCTACACTCTTAAACAACGGATTTTAATTGTGAGAATTGATTGATCCAACTGGTGAAAATTTTACTGTATCACTCCGAATGAGCCTGGAACATCAACTCGACGTTCGTAACAATTGCATATCACCAAAGACACTTTGCGCAACATTTTGCATAAAGACCTTCACGCTTATAAAGTTGAAGTCATCATAGAATTAAAGTAGCTTGATTACGGGGAAAAGCTGCTCGAATTTTACGAAGTAATGCAGTAAAATTCTGATAGTAAATTTTCACAATTAAAATTCGTTGTTCAAGAGTGTAGAGATCCATGGCTAAAACTTCCCAAGTTTTCTCTAAATAAATGCCAAAGGATGACAGCTAATTTCTTAACATTTCATAATTTTACAGCCTATTTACTTCCTAACCTCAAATTTTTCCACCCTTTATAAGGGCCCTTTATAAGTCCTTAGTATTATTTTGACGTTATTGATATACGACCACGTGAATTTTAATACGTGGGCTTTCTTTTACGAAAAAGTTACTTTTGTTCAGTTACATAAGTACATATTAAAAGGATACGTAAAAAAATATATAAACCAGCATAGTGGAAATAGAAATGTTTTTTTGAAAAAAAATGTTCGATATGTTTAATATTTTCTTTTAGTTCATTCACCTTATAAAATAAGCAAATATGTTTATTCTCTTAAAAACTCTCACATAAATTTCACGATTATCAAAATAATGTAGGCAGTGCCCTGTTAATTGTTTATTTACTGATATAAGTTTGTGGTAATTAAATTTTAATGGCCTCCTCCGATTGCCAAATTGACTGCAGTTTTTTTTTCAACAGTATTTGTAGCAAATAAATATATTTTTAAAATTCAATATGTTTATTCTGCCATTAAATTGCAACTGATAATACACGGCTTGATTTTTTATTTTCATCATTATTATTATTAAATATTTATACTCGAACACTTTTCTTGAGTATTAAATTTTAAACACATAACATATTTTTATGGACTAAAAAACAGACGGAAAATTAAAAAGCGCAATAAAATCAGAAAATTATGCTGATTGGAAATATATTTATTATGTGTGTTGGTGCCAATTGACTATTTACATTAGATTTCTTTATAATTTATTTATTAATAAAATAATACTGACGTTATAACTAGGGGTTTTTCCCGGGATTTATTGTCCCGGAAAAATCGCTTAATGATGCCTATGCATGACAGATGCAGAATTTATAAGTTTGGATAAACGGCAAGAAAGCAATGGTCAATTTATTGCTCAGTGCGTTTACATTAACATTTAAAGTTACCTGAATTGTTTTTTATTTTCATATAAGCTTGCCCAGGTAAGCTTAGTTGATGCTACCTCTTATATTAAATCGGATGCAGATGATATATTTATTTCTAGAATTAGAATGCTTTTCACCAAAAATGTTAGTTTATTTAAAACTCAACATGAAAGGACGTATGTATTTATTTAAAATATAAAATCTCTACACTAAGTTGAAAAGATATAAAATAAATCTTTACAACAATTAAAAATTGTGTGGCCATTAAAAAGTATAATTGAGATAGCAAAATCAACAACAAAACATTTTTTTTCGTTCACTTCTTTTTCTACTACACAGTTTAATATGTAACATCTGAGCAAAGTGATTTTGTTCTGTTTGCTGTAAGACCACAATAAATAAAGATGCTTGAAATTGTTTTGTGTTGTGAATGCATGAGAGAATCATCATGATCAGCAGCAGAAAATAAAAACTGAAAATATAAAATCAGTTGTTGTAGCACTTGTAGCCAGTAGTTACTTAGCTGCATAGTTTGAAAAGCCAAACATTTAGTCATTTAGTAGAATTTAATTAAAGTAAGCAAAATGAAGTTGAAAGTGTTTGGTCATTGTGGCCTTAAGAAGAGAAAACTAGTATTCAGGCAGTTGTATTGAAGTAGGTTTATGTGGTCTAGCCATGTGGGAATATATTGTGAATGAATAATGGTAACAGATGCTGCGTGTTGTGCCTTACAAATGAAACTAATGGTAGCAGTGGTGGCAGATGATGGTGTTTGCTGCACAAACATATTTTCAAATGAAAGGAAGACCAACCTTCGTTGTGCAACCGCAGCCAAAATGTGAAAGCAGTCATACATACTCCTCATAAAAAAATTAAAAGTTGTATGTGCAAAACACGCACAATGAACAGAAAAATAGCGTCAGTTTAACTGAAAATACAAAATATGTATTTATTTTTGTTTTTATGTTGCATACGTACACACGTACTCATGATCATGTGTATATGTATTTTATTGGTCAAAACCACAAAAAATATATACAAACACTCTACACTTTGTGTTTGGGAATTTTGCTGTTGTACAAGAGCACTTAGGTTGTTTATTTTAAAAAATGTTTCTTATTTTTCCTGTAAAGTATATAAGTGCATGTGTTAACCACTATTCTGTTGGGAAAAGTGTGCCAATATCTGTTAGTTGTGACAAAATGTCAAACATTTGTATTTGCTTTTAAATTGTTATTTATTTATATATAGGACTCTACACAGACTTCGATGTAGTCCAGAAAAAACTGAATCTTATTGTTTGACTTACGATTATAATACTCCTCTTAAGCTAAATTTCGTTGGATTTGACAGTGATCGACCATTCTATGTTAATGAAAATTTAACCTCAACTAACCACAAAATATTAAAATGTGCATTAAACTTAAAAAAAGCAAATAAAATTTTTTCGGCGTTTACTATAAGAGGATTGGTTTACGTTACGCCTAATGGAAATGATAAGCCGTTACGTATGGATTCTTTGCATGATTTGGAGGATTTATTTCGTTCGTATTAAAGAAATGTTAAATATATTTCTATTTATTAAAACACTATTAAAAATGTAATTTAAAACTTTGTTAATTCTTTGTTTAATTTATCAACTTTATGTTTTGCTACACTGTTGTTTTTTTTAAGTTCGAAACTTATTTTTTCGCCCCCTTTTTTACTGTAAACGTTGCTTAATAATACTCTTGTCTTATGACGCAAATAAGAAATAGTACAGCTTATGGTTCCAAACACAATACATATGATATGATACGTGTCCTATGCAAGCAAAAACCTGGTTTAAATATATGTCACATTAATGCACAAAGTTTAAACAATAAAATAGATGAATTCCGTTTTTTGTTCGAAAATTCCAGAGTGGATATTTTATGCGTATCTGAGACATGATTTAAACCAGATGTTCTTAATTCTACGTTTAATTTACAAAATTTCAATCTCTTTCGTTGTGATAGAAGATCTCATGGTGGTGGAGTTGCGATATACGTAAAAAATAGTGTTGCGTGCAAAAAATGCTACAGCTCAAATTTGAATGATAAAATTGAATAAATTTTTGTTGAAATTTCATCACGTGACAACAAAGCTCTCCTAGGTTGTGTCTACAGACCTTATCGCTCGATAAAGACGGATATTTTTCTATCCGCTCTTGAAAACATTACATTAAAGTATAATGAGATATCGTGATATGAGGAGATTTTAATTCAAACTAACTTATTTAATCTCAACTAACAAACGACATGGGAGCCATTGGTTTCTTTCCTACTAGTGCAACTATTCCCACCCATTACACTGCTACAGTGAATACATTAATAAGATATAAATTTTGTCAGCAATAAGAATAATGTATTGCTCTATGAGCAACTTACAGCCTCATGCTTTTCTAAACATTATCTGCAACGATAGACTTTAGATGTCAACCTTCGCTGGATGTTATTTAATTTTATGATTTCAAAAACTTAAACTACAATCTGTTATATCACGAGCTGCTAAGAACCGATTGGAGCTCATTTTACTTTATGCCATCAGTTGAAAGTCAACTAAATTTTCTAGAAGAAAGCATAAAATATATTTTTGAAAATTGCGTATCACTGAAAACTTTTACAAACAGTCACAAAAACAAGCCATGGTTTAATTCTGATATAAGAAATGCAATAAATATGAGAGACCTTGTGTTTAGTCGTTGGAAGCGCTTTAAAACTGAAGATCTGCATGAACAATATTGTATTGCTAGGAAAATTGTGAACAGAAAGATTAAAAATGCAAAATCATCGTATTATTCTACTGTCTTTGCTTCTGCTATCGGATCTAGGAAAACATGGAAAAGTATTTTGTATACTTTGCATTAACAAGCGAAATGATATGAAAGCAGATGAAATTGATATAGCAGATCTGAATAAAATATGCTAAAATAGTTTCTGTCCCTAAAGCAGGTAATGATTATCGGCCGATTGCGATACTGCCTTACTTGTCTAAAGTATTTGAAAAATTGCTACAACAGCAGATATATACATTTGTTAATGACAACAGTTTACTCACTAATACACAATCGGGTTTTCGACCAAATCGTAGTTGCACGAATGCCCTGTTAGATGTGCCTGAGGAAATACGTGGAAATTTTGATCTTGGAAATATTGCATTTTTGGTACTTTTAGACCATTCGAAGGCATTTGATATGGTGGATCACAATATACTTTGTATGAAGTTGAAGACCATGTTTGATTTTTCGCATACCTCTACGCGTCTCTTATCGTCGTACTTGAAAGATCGTTACCAATCAGTTTTCGCAGATAATAAAATCTCTAGTCTATTATAATTATCAAAAGGTGTGCCGTAAGGCTCTATTCTTGGCCCTTTACTGTTTGCTATTTACATTAATGATCTAGTTAAACAACTTTCATTCAGTAAAGCACACTTATATGCTGATGATGTACAAATCTATATTAGCACAAAAAAATCGGATATTGATGATTGTGTACACAAACTCAATCAAGACCTCAATCAATCAAGACCTAGGCAACAGCAAATGGTCTTTGTCTAAGCCCCACTAAATCTAAATGCTTGGTAATAACTCCAAAATCAGTGAAACTGACTATTGAGTCCCAGATTAAGCTAAACAACGAACATATAGAAATTGTGAAATCAACAAAAAACCTTGGTATTATATTCAACAATAAGTTAACATGGTCAGATCATATAAACTTTGCTTCAGGCAAAACATACTCGATGCTAGAAATCTGTGGAAAACGCAATATTTTACACCATTTAGAATACGCCTTCTACTCGCTAAGTCATATCTGATACCTACATTGTTGTATGGATGCGAAATCTTTGCTTCTTGCGATGCCTCTAGCCTACGTAAATTAAATGTGGCGTTTAATGCAGTAGTGAGATATGTTTTTGGAGTACCATTTGGGGACCTGCTCAAAATGCGAAGCTTGTTACTATTGCACAAAATTATACACACGATGGGAACCCAATTATCTCTTTGGGAGAGTATCGTTTACACGTTCCCGAAGATACAATGATTTAATTCAATTTAGGCACCGGACTTTGGTATCCGAGTTGCAATTCTTTATACATTCTATTCGTCTTTGGAATTCATTGCCAAGGTATATAAAAATATTAAGCAGTGCTTTACATTTTAAAACGTCCCATTTAATGTATTATTCTTTAGTAAAAAAAAAGTTTTGAAATTAGTTTATATATTATTACTATCAAAATTATATATTCATGTATACAAATTTTAATTGTTAATACATACCTTGTCCTGTACTATAATTATAACACCCATAGTCTTGCTGTGCAGGATGTTAAAAAAATAAACAAACCTAAACCTAAAAAAAAATGAAGATTCTAGTGCTTGTATTTCGGTACAATTATAAGTAATTGTTAATGCTAGTGCTTTCATTTTTATTCGATTTCGGTCCATAATGGCATAAAATTTTTTAAATCGAATGAACTATTCAAAAATTTTATAAAACTATGGATTTTGTTATTATTTGATATGTAAAACAACTTCTGAAAGGACATCAATGAACAATTTTATGAAATTTAGCTTCGATCTAGTGTAACTCAGCCACTTTTTATCTGATCGTAGCCAATGATCTACTATTCAATGCGAAATTAATGGCTGAGATACGAGATCAATACAGATAATTATTATGTATTATCAGCTGCTGAATTCAGAAATAACCATAAAATTTTCCGATTAGACCTACTTTAAAAGATACAGTGACTTTAATACTTTCATATATTGCACCATTTTTTATATTTTTCGCATCATATTTCGCGACGGATCGTCAAAAAATAATTTATTGGTAATTATTCTACACAAATATCTTTCTTTGGAGTGCAATTTTACTGATGCAAGTTGCAGGATATCTTACTGGTATTGCCAGGATATTGTAAATTGTGTGTTTTTATTTTTGTCCTTAAAATTTTGAAAACTTCAAAACAAATGATATCAATGGTAACCACTAAATAGATATTCTAATGAACAGTTCTTTAAATAAAAATTGGAAATCCATCTAACGGGGTGCAGAAATATTTAGCAAACAGCATAATGTTTAGAAAACGACGAGTCGCCCTCTTATCCCCAACTGATTGATCTAAAAATTTGGCAAGATAATTTTTTTTAATATTCCGCACACAAGCGGGAATCACTGGCAGATATCCAATTTTTAATTTTTAGGGTCACCCTAATGTACATACATATGTATGTAGCTGGAGAAGTAAATTGATATTATATATTGCGTATCAGTATACGGAAGGACGTCATAAAATTAGTGCCGCAAGTTTGCCAAATTGCACAAAAGATAATTTTAAGCGTTTTCGTGAAAACTCTCCGGGCCTTATTACACCGTTCTACACACTTTTGTACACATGAAGTAGATCTATATATTCAGAATCTACGTCAAAAAAATAGAATACCAGTGTCTCCCAGTTTTTCTAGATCAATTCGTATTTTTTGTGTTATTTTGCACAAAAAAAAATAGCATTCATAACATACCCTTATGTGTTATGAACTTGTGAACAGGCTGTACTGACATGATATGAGACGGAGGATATTGCTGATTCACTCTTGACAGCCCAGCAAACAAAAGGGAAATAAGAAAGTATTGGTGTTGTCTAAAATTCCTTCAGACATTTGGCGGAGCAGTATGCAGTTTTCTGGTACGATGTTTCAGCACATTGTCTGAAATATTATACGATTAATATCAGAATATTAGTCGGATAATATTTCATCCGAAGGCAATTTAATTTCATTTAAGACATTTAACAGAGTAGTCTGCACATTTTCTGATCTACATCTTACGACTTTTAGCAGTTTTTAGTTTTCGTAACAACTCTTCTTTTTTTTCCTGTAGAAAATAGGTCATGGATAGCTTTTGAAAATGTCACAGAGAACTTTCTTGGCAATAAAAGAGCTAACAATTACAACGACATTGGCAAGGAAATGATTAATGGCTACCACAACCATTTGAATTTTTTTCCATCAAACTTAGGAAGCTTTAGTAATGAACATGGAGAACGCTTTCACCAAGAATTAGCAGATATGGAATCTAGGTATAAAGGAAAACAAATAAGACACATGTTGTCAGAGTAGTGTTGGTTGCCTTGTCGCGAAACAAATACGGACTCATATAAACGCCAAAATAAGCGTCCAAGCTTTCCTAATACTTAAACTTTATCTTAATAATTGAAATAATTTTTTGCATAAGAACATTTTTTTTATGATTTCTTATGTACATAATTCAGCATTAGAAGATGTTTAAGAAAATTTGTTAGTACTTAAAAGAAAAGTATTTATTTATCTATGTATTCGTGTCTATACCATTATCCGATAATTCATATCCGATAATCCCGCCATGTAAGAGATTTTGATAAAGGCGATATAAAAGTTTATTATGTGGAATACGGATGTTGTGATTATTTTTTTTTATTTAAATTTGCATTTTTTGCAAATATACGAATTAATCTAAAAAAAAGTGGAATTCACGTGTATTTAATTTTTTGCTCCTTTTTCAGAATATACAAATTTTTTCCATGTGTACCGTATGCTCCAGTGGGAGTTAAATCAACATATGAATTCATACAAGCCCTAAGTTACATTGAAATAATTTTACAATGGAAGCTAAAAAATTCATTAATATAAAAATTTTTATCATGAACATGAATACTTATAATAATAATTTAACATGCACAAATACAGGAGCAAGGGCTAGGAAGAGAATCGTAATAAGGTTTATTTTGATATGATTTAAAAAAAGCCCTGAGTTGCAAAAAATTCAAAGCCGACTTTTTGATTGATTATGATCAAAAAGTCGGCTTTGAACTATTTGCAACTTAGGGCTTTTTTGAAATCATACGACGATATATATATACTATCACACATCTGATTAGGTTTCACATTTTAACAATAATTGTTAGCAGTTCTCTCAAAATCTATTGCAGAAAGTACTAATAAAATCGCGTCTACTAATAAAGGACATTCTGTACGTGAAATCTGTAAAAAAAACGGAATTATTGTACCGTATTTAAGTACTTGCTGTACAGCAAATTTTGCCCCAAAATAGTGCCTCTTTATTTAGCTCATCAGAATAGGTTTATGATTAGTTTTATTAGTTTGCACTATAACGTCACCGCGAATGGTCAGTTTCTAACAAGGTTTTGAACTTCCAAGCCGGTAAAAATTTGCAATTTAAGTGCTTCAAGGAAAATTGTTATCTGAAGCTGAAAGGGTTGAAATTAAGTGTTATGCTGAAGATAGTCTTGTTCACGATCAAATGCAAAAAAATCGTGAAAGTGAAATTGTGTGACTAATTTCTTATTAACTTTGAAGGAAATATGAAAAGAGGCACTTATAGAGCCGCATCAGCAGCTGAACGACGAGCAATCGATAGATATGCTTACAATGCGCAGGACTTAGACGAAAAAATTTAGAAAAAAGTTGGCACTACAGCTAGTTTTGCGACTGTTAAACGTAGAACGTAATGCAAAGCACTTGAGAAGATTGAAATGTCAAAAGACACCACTTAAACCATTGCGTAAGGAAAATTGCCTCTAGTTGCCTGAGAGTTGTATGACCTGGAAGGAGGAATAAACATACGTGTTTTTTTTTCAGACGAAAAACTTTCATCTTGAAGGTCCTGATCGCTATAACTATTATTTCCATGATCTCTGTAAGTAAGAACTTTAGATAAATCGATATCATAAATGTGCAGTTGGTGTAATGGTATGGGGCGATATATCGTATTACCGTATAGTTGATCTTCAGTTTCTTTCAACCAAAAAGAATGCCGCTAATTATAAAGGAGTCATAAAAAAAGCTTTTCCATTCGCCACCACCATTTTTGAGGCATTTACCTACAGTTTCAATGTTAAAAATTCGTCAATTCATACTCCAAGACAGGTGAAACAGTGGATTAATGACAGAATATGCCTGTACTACATTGGCATCCCTATTCTCCCAACCAAAATATGTATAGGGACTTCTTTTACCTGAGTCGGGCCATCAATTTGAAATAAAAACTGGCATAATTGCTGCCATTAAAGATGCCTGAACCAAAATAAACTTAGAATACTTGGCAAAATTGTATGAATTAATAATTGTTACCCACTCATCTTCAGATAAAGTCATTCCTGAAACCATTTAAATTGAAAATCGTATTAAAGGCTAAGAAAGTTCAAAATCTTATTGAAAACTGACCACTCGCAGCGAAGTTGTAGTGCAAACTGAAAAAAATTAATCATAAACCTATTCTGATGAGTCCAAACACGGCAATGGATATGGATAAATTTTGTTTTTCAGCAAGTATTTCAATAACGGTACAATATTTCCGTAATTTTTTTTGCACAGTTTTCACGTACAGAACATCCTCCATTAATAGACGCCTTTTTTGTTAGTACTTTCTGCAATAGTTCTTAAGAGAACTGCTAAATTATAGTTAAAATTATAAACCTAATCAGATGAGCGCTAGTGTATACATACCTATACATATAATAAAACTGTAAAAGGTGCGTGTCTGTACATGAAATATTTTTTAGAAAATTTTTATGGTTGCGTAATCAGTAATTGATGCAGAGAACAAAACACAAAATTTTGGAGTTTTTGTCTGTCTGTCTATCCGAACACACTTCACTCAAAAACCACTACATGGATTTTCAATGAATTTGGTATGGATGTACTTTAGAGTCCTGATTCAATCTTAGAGTACTGTTTACCTGTTTACCGCGATAAAATATCTCATTTCTAAGTTAAAATAGAAAGAAAAAAAAGGAAAATATACCCTATTTTACTAATATAAATAATGTTGGAAATTAATAAGGTGTTTTTTTTTAACGTTGGTAGTACTGTTTATTTTGCTTAACGGGAACTTTAAACAATATGTAAAGAACGTTATAAAATTACATTTTACAGACACCGTATAGTCATAAAGTGAACTTTAAGCGGGCACATCTTGTATAATAAAATTAATATTTAATTTTTTTTTTTCATTCAAATTAGTTGTACGTACTGTTTGACGTATGTTTAATATTCAATTTATTTCATATTATTAGTCATACGCATGTACTTATGTATAAACATGAACTCATTTTGGTTTTTGTTTAATATGTAATACCACTATACTAGGGAGGGGCAAGTGAACAAAATAATATTATATCGATATATATCGATATCGATATATTTTTAAATATCGATCGGCATCGATATATATCGAAAAAAAATATCGATATATCGAAATATCGATATTTTTCAACAATGATAATTCATACGTAGTCCCCAATTTTTTTTTAAATAAAACAAAAAAAGTACCTTTCTTATAAATAGTTAAGCTGGAAAGAGTTAATTTCCAAGATCCTTACTGTTCCACCAATATTTCATGAAACACATCAACAACATTAAACTCAAAGAATAATAATTTTTCGAAGACTGATGAAGACTGTGCCGAAATGTTTTTAAAAATTGCACGAAAAACAAAACCAAAGCTAAAAAATATCGAACTTGAAATTAAAAATATCGACGATATATATCGATATATTTCCAAAAAAATTTCGATATATCGATATTTTTGCCCATCCCTCTACTGTACAACAAGAAATTTTCTAAGTGTTCACAAAAGCCATCAAGAAGCTTCCCACAAACTGCAAGATTAAATACTCCCGTTGGACAAATGGCTAAAATAAAGGCGGATAAAAATTAACGAAGAAAAATGTCTACACATTACTCTAACATAGCGCAGAGAAACATGCCCACCTATTAAAATAAACAACCAAACTATACCTCAACACACTGAAGTAAAATATCTCGGTGTTTATCTTGATCGTCGTCTAACATGGAAGTCCCACACAAATGCAAAATTGACCCAAATGAAATTAAAAGCAGCTCAAATGAATTGACTCATTGGAAGGAACTCTACTCTAATCCTACATTGTAAGCTTCTTCTTTACAACTCCATTCTAAAACGAATATGGTCCTACGGTATCCAGTTATGGGGCACTGCCTCAGCATCAAATGTAGAAAAAATTCAAAAGCGACAAAATAAAATACTCCGTACGATTACAGCAGCCCCATGGCATGTCAGAAACAAGCGAATTCATAAAGATTTAGATCTGCCGCTGCTTAAGACAGTGCTTGCTATATAAACACGTGACAAGATACATAAAAAAAACTTGAGTTGCACCCAAATCCCCTAGCCCTAAACATCATTAACTTTAGAGGCCACACTCGGCTGAGAAGGAGGGGCAATCTTGCTATCAGCCGAACATGAGCGACGTAGACAATCAAAGAACCAACCGCTGAAACCAATATTTTTGGTCGGCATGGGTTGGACTTAAAAATTTAAATTTTAGAGTTAAGATTTGATTACTTATTGTTAGTTAAATTTTATTGAAGATACAATAAATATATATAGCCGGAAAAAAATCGCAATTAAGTAAGGAAACTCAACTGATATAATCACGATTTTCATAAAACAGTAATTGATCTACAACTCCTTAACTTCCCTGAGATGCGCCCAAAAGAAAAATTCTGCGCAGTAATTAAAGAAATGCTGAGAAGAATAAAGGTATTTTTTGTAAGTTGGAAATTGTATGTAAGTTGGAATCATGTTGCCAAAAGAGTTGATGGAGTAGGTGTTTAAAATCTGATGTCGGGTCTGAGAGCTAAATTTCGAAAATTCGTTTTATCAAAAAATTAGTTAGAATGGTTTTTAATTATTTGTATCTTTGAAGTAACTGAAACAATTTGCTGTACTTAACTCAATGTAGTTGCTATTGACAAATTCAGATTTATACATTTTTCAAAACGTCCAGTATTTTCAAGATATTGGATCCAAATAACATCCAGTTGTCACAATTATTACTAAACATAATTTCAAATAGTTTAAAAAACGCTGGGGTTGGGAAATATAGAAGTTAAAATTCAACAATTTAAAATTTTTGAAAATTTTTTCATAAAAAAGCACCATCATTCTATTCTCTATAAAAATGCTTCTTAAGAATCATATAATTATTATATGCATGTCTAAACGGTAGCTTAACAGATATCATTCTAGAAAAAATTTAATCCAATTTATGATTTTTGCTGGGCGTGCACCCTTTCGAATTCGAACTATTTTTGTGATCTGTTGGAACTTTCTCTGATTCTCTGAGGCCAATCAAAGTTTTCTTTGCCTTGAAGCTTATTAAGTACGCAAATTCCTATATAACTATGAAATGTCATTGTAAAATATCAATAGTTAAAGGTTTAATAGCATTAAGAAATAAGTTAATATGCAAAAGTATCATATAACACCATTTTTCCCCTTGTGTTTCAAAAACTCTTTAAAAAAATTAGTTTTTTAAGTTTGAATATACTAGACATAATTAATATGATTATTTCGAAAGTATTTGCTTTGTGAATTCAAATTGATTACTAGGCTAAGGTTCGTAACGTTATATTCAGAAAGAATTGGGCATGATTAATATTCCAAGGAAAAAGGGAAAAATTAACATTAACTTAATTTTTCAACGTACACAGCAGAACAGAGTAGCACCACTTTCGGAAGCCGCTATACTTCCATCGTCAGTATTCACGTGTATTTGCTTATCACCACTTGTCAGGTGGCTCTGTTAAATGTGATTTTAATTCTTATATATACAACTTTTTCGTGAAAATTGAATACGAGAATTAAATCAATCTCAAGCCGATATTAAAGTGCACTTTCCGAGCGTTGCCATCGGTTTATTTTTCTTCATTCCCATTTTTCTGATTTTTGTTCTACTCAAGACAAACTTTTTTGGTTTGATTTTATACTTAAGTATATATGAACATGTAAACATGTGAAATGCTCAAGCCAGTAGCTAATTGTTTATTAATATGATTATTTAGAACGTATTTGCTTTGTGAATTCAAATTGATTATTAGGCTAAGGTTCGTAACGTTATATTCAGAAATTTGTAAATTTTGTTACGCGATTGTCGACCTTTCTTTTTTAAACGTCTAAAAGTAATGAAATTGAAAGTAAAAAACTCGTCTGAGCTGAGGAAAAGTTAAATTTTGATGTGTATAGAAGAGTCTGACAACAAGTACTCAAAAAATAATATACTTAAGTATTTACTCTTAATTTTATTAACTGCGTATAGTCATAATTGTTGCACATATAATCCGTGCGCACATATATTTGCTTTCAAACAAGCATAATTACATCCGATTCCAATACACAAACGCATCTGTACTTCATTTATCTGAAAAACTTATATACCCAACAACTATAAATAGAAACGCACATGAGTATTGGCAGTATTAAGTGTCTGCCATAATTATACTTAGAGTATTTTTATACTTAGAGTATGTATATTTATTCGGATAAAATAAAAATACTTGAGAGTATTTATTCAACATACGCCCCCGTATGCGTTTGTATGTATGAAATGGATGTAGCACATGATTTGGCTGTTTGAAAACATTAATCAGGTATGGGACTATTTCTTCATTTCCAATTAAAATAACTTTTATATTTAAATTACAAATTTATACATAAATAAAACGATTTAAAAAGAGTATTTCAATTAAAATATGTTTAGGCAATACGGAAATATTAGAATTATATATATTTGTTTTCCATTAACTAAAGCGCTTTTTCTTGTTGGAAGCTAAAATTCCCCAAAAAATTATTGGTAACTCATTCTAAGATTATTTTTACAAAAATTACAACAAAAGAAAATGAAGTAAAAATACATAATTCTAAGAGTAATAATGCTAAATTTATACATACACAAAACGGTAATAAAACAATTAAGTTTTGATCCGTTTGTTCTTGTAAAAAATGCTCAATGACTTGATTTGTACAAAAATAGGTATAAACAAAAATAAAACCACAATAAAATTACTCTTGCCAATGATAAACTTCCAACAAAATACATAAAAAAACACTGTCTGCATTTGCACTTCTTATACGATTTGGTTTTCCTTTCAAAACAAACGTTCCCAATGACCTGACTTCTACAAAAAATGGTGACTATAACAATTAAATAACAAATGCATACATCCTGGTGTAGCGAAACTCAAAAATATACCCATGCAACAATAGCCCCTTAAAATTTTTTGTGCGTACATTACTGAAAATCACCTTTTTCAGCAGGTAGGACCTACATTAAATGCTTTTGTTGTTGTGAAATTAGCAAACAAAATTATTGATAAATAATAAGACCATCACTTTATAATTTCTATGCAGCTGTTTGTGACTTTGTTTTGACCTGCTTTACACAAAATATGGGAAGAAATAAATTCCATTTACAAAAACGAAATAAAACATGCACACTTGCTGGACATAAGGATTAATGAATATGACGCGATGGATTTTCCCGCAATTAGTGTATTTGAAATTAAAAGAAAAAATTCTTAGCTCACATTTATGAATATTGTGACCAATGTATTTCAAGCTTAGGTGCAAAATAGATCAGTTTCAGTGTGACTTAATAAGAATCTTTAAAAATACTTTTGTTAAAATATTTAATTCAAAAATTAAATTGGTAAAATTTCCATATATTTTGCTGTCAAACATTTTTTCAAATAAATTTTATAGCAATAAAATATATCGAAAATTTTACCAATTTAACGAGTAAAGAGTTACCGAATGTTGCGTGAACTCCACCAATATTAATTTGTGTAATTATAGTTACAAGATAACTAATATTTTGTAATTTGGAAAGTCATAAAATATTTCGAGTAAATATATGTATATCGTTACCTTAATATAAAAAGGCCCTAACTCATTATTTTTTGAAATTGTTTTTTTTTATATTTCGATAGGAGAACATCTAATCTATCGAAAATTGCAATAATCTCGATTTCAAAAAAAGAATGAGTTAGGGCCTTTCTATATTAAGGTAACGATATGTAGTTACATCTGTTTTTAGCAGTCAAGCATTATTAAATCGCACTTGCCATCCCTGTCATGCAATCAGTTGAACAGCAAATAAAATACTCCTGTAAATACTTATGTGTATCCGGATAATTACTTGAGAGTATTTTTATACTTGTGTGCATGATGGTAGCTGATACAGAGTATTATTTTACTTCTAGTCGTTTGTGTTGCGCAATTTAAATAATCTGTATGCACATAATCGTTGGTTGTTTGCATTTATACGTATTCGGCTTAAACTTGAACAGCCATATTCATAAATATTTAAAACAGGGCAACAGACTACTTTTAAGCAAAATTTCATAAAATTGCATTCAAAAATATATATTACATGAAAGTTTTAAAATAGGTTTAAAGATGGTATGCATGAATTTATTGAAGGTTTATAGTAGAAACCTTCAATAAATTCATATCATCGATATATCCATTTCAACTTCAAATATCTTTGCAAATTTAGCACACAGGAATACATGATATGCTTTAAATTAAAGCTTGAAGTCTTGGCTATAAGCGTTTACGTATGTTTTTTTAAATTTTATATAATATGTCACTTAATTATTTAAGTTAAACAAAATTCGCAACAAAATTAGCAAAAAAAAAACACCATCAAAACACATAAAAGCAAAAAGAAATGTTAGTGATGTAGAAACAATCAAAACAAATGAAAATAGGCTCGTTATTCGAGTACCTTTTTCATACATGATTAAAAGATTCGTGTGAACTCTTTTGTAATCATTTCTCTTTTTTGCTTTTACTTCATACAAAACTTGTGTTAAATAAGTTGAGAAATATATTATAAAGAGAGTTCAAAAAATCTTAACTTACACGAACACAATAAAAAGCTATTCGTTTATTTCAATATCCGGATGAAATCATATTCTTTTTATTGCAACACTAACTACAAAACATGGTGAAATCTAAATTTCCTTAAAACACACAATGTCTATTGTAGTGTTTATGAATGCAATTGTGAGTCTTAAACCTAAAATAAGAATTTTTTATAAATTTGGCTGGAAGAGTATTTCTGCGTATGCGGATGATTTTTATTTTTAATTGTACGCATTTATAGTTGTTTGACAGCCAATACTCAAAGAGTACTTAAAACGATAATTATGTCATTCTCTGGTGTAAAGTAAATATATCGCAACCTTCTAATGTTTTGTCCGATGTAACCAGTTTCACACGTACTACGTTTAGGATAATATTTTCTTTGAGATGTGGGTCAAAATAAATTTTTAAAATTTTATTCTGCACTACTGGAGCGACTTGTAGTACTGAATTTTGAAAAATATTTTAAATAGCTAAAAAAAACTACAGAACAACGCGATCTTCATGAATATCTTGAAAACGCTTCCTAAGTCCCAGTCCACACGTGTAATTTTTGTTGCAGCGTTCTTAATTTTTCAGAGAGGAATAGATGTGGTATATATTTCTATTTCAACACTCTCCCACAAAATCAGGAAATGCTGCAACAAAAATTGCATGTATGGACCAGGACTAAGTAAAATAAATGAATGCCATACTCGTGTTCAACGACTACAAATTAGCTTATAAAATATCTCTTTTTTCAGGTTATGCCAAAAAGTTTAAAATTTGTCAATTAGTGTTGTTTATAACAAAAATACTTTTTGTGTTTTATTTTTATAAATGTTGGGATTATGTATGAATAAGACTAAATTTACACTACGAAATATTTTTCATGAAATTTGTTGGATAAAACTTTGTTTATTTATTAACAGAATTGACAGGGAAACAAATTGGGTTGAAAAAGTGGTAGGAAATATAATTTTAGAAGGTTTTTGTCAATTTTCGTTGCCCGTTTTTTCATGAAGAAAATTTCATGATTATTTCATAGTGAAAATTTAGTACAATAAGCATGCTGGAAAATATATCGATATATCTTTAACACTTTCCCGTCCCTAAATCATAACATTAGCTTTAATATATTTTATTTTAACTTTTCTTTGAAAAGTTACTTCTCGTTAAATAAATTGTTTCTGTACAACGACAATTTACAATTTTCAAACAATTATTTCAGGAGAGCTTTCCTTTCACTCTCCATTTAGTATATTTAATTGCCTGCAAAATTCTTTTTTTTAAGTATTTTTTCAGTATTAATATGTACTCGTACTAGAGTTTTTCTTTTCCCGGACTTTTTCATTTCCCGGGAAAGCGGGATTGATTTTTCAATTTCCCGGGAATCCCGGGAATTGCCGCTCAATACAAAAGGATACAAAATAGCATTTCACTTAATTTATTTGAACAAAAACAAATACCAATTCACGAGATCTATTAAATAAGTTTATGAATGCATTAAACGTTAAGTAAAAAAATTATAAAATTTGAGGTCTTTAGCCGTGCCGTATGCTTTTTAATTTAAATTAAAAATTTTATTTTTTATTGTGTAACTTCTAATTAGTAGCCACCCGAAGTAAAAAAATTTACTAATTTCATTCTTTTTTATAATTTATCTAGTTTCTTAAGTAGAAAAGATATTGCAATGATTTATGCTTTATTTCATAAGACACTAATGAGCATTTCATACTGCTAAGCAAAACTGTATTGAATTAATTAAAGGGCCCCATACACTACACCAGTATGCACGCGCAATCACGTGTTGGCGCCAGTGGTTGGGTCGTGTATAGGTATTTGGTGTGATTGAACGATTTGTGTAGCGATGTCAAACAGAGTTTGATATTTTGCTGATGGTACCTGTTTGTGGTATTGTGTATGGTGAATTTAGCTCAGTTGAGAGAAGTTGTCAAAGAGTAAACATCGGGATAAAACACATTTACTTGAATAAGTTACTCATAAATTAAGAAAAAACGAACAAAATATATACTGTAAAGTCCTTCTGAAATAAAACAAGTCATTTCTAAAAAATTTTTATTAAAAAGACATGAATGTTACTTAATTTCTATTTTTAAAACAATATCAGTAATGAGTGCGGTACGCACTAGGTACAACAACACATCAGTACAGAATTTTTAAGAAAATGAATATTGCACCAGTATGCTTGTATGGCATGTGTTTCGAGCACGATTCAACATCACTTGTTTGTGCCAGTATACTGGAGTAATGTATGCCTTGCTTAAGTGGCGGAAAAGTGACCACCTGCAAATTACATTTTTTTGTTTGTATCGATTTTTAATTGAACCCTATGTAAACCTGTTGTTTTTTTTTTCAAAAATTAATAATTTTTGAAAAATTCAAAATTTTGAACTTCAAAAAACTAATGTGTGGATTAAAATGACAATCTGATATTTTCAGTAAATATAGACCAGTACTTCTTTATTATGTCCAATTTCGCTATGTCCACTTAGTGACAATCTGTTATTTTCATTTCTTCACGAAATATGATTTTTTGAGTGCTGCTCTTAGTAAACTATGAAAATAAAAATGGAGACAGATAAAATGTGCTCAAAAATACATATTTTTCTTTTATTTACATATTTTTCTAAATAAAAGCAGCACTAAAAATGTGTGCTTACAAAGAAAAGCTGCCATAATAATATTTAAAAAATCCCGGGAATCCCCACACAATTTTCCCAGGATTTATTTCCCGAAAAATGTGCGGGATCCCTGGAATTTTTTCCCGGGATATCCCGAATGAAAAACACTAACTCGTACTCATGGAGTTATGAGTGTTTAAATGTCACTTTGCATAGGAATGTACACTTTTAAGTTGATATAAAAACAAATATTAAATATTATGTGGATAATTTATTTACACAATGATATTCTTTCCAAGCACTAGTACATTCGTACATTCATTATTTCATTCATTTACACAATTTCCACTAGTGCTCAGTATAATGCAGTCGTCCGTCCATCTGTGGCTTAAATGTCATTTAAAATTTACTAGGATACGAGAGTGTTTTTTTAATTGTGTGTCTGTGAAAGTATTTGTTTTCATTCTTATTTACACTATACTGTTAATTTCATTGTTGATATTGTTTTTAACTGTTATTCCATGTTTTAATTTTTGTGATAATTAAATTTAAAATTATTTTAGCCTACTTTTTGGGGTAACAACTATTTAAAATTGTTTTCAATGAATGTAATTTGCAGGCAAATTTAAAAATCTCTTTAAAAAGACAAATTTGTCAACATGTTTAATTTTTTTGTAATTATATATGACTGCATGTTCGTGTTCAAATTTAGTTTTATCATATATTATATCGTATACATATGAGACCTTCTTCTACTTTCGAAGCTCTTTGACCTACCTGGGAACCATAACCTTTAGAAATTATATTTTTGACAAATTAAATAATGTTTTTATAATGAAAAATCTCAGATATGAGCAGATATTTTAATAAAAATAAATAAGAAATAAGTGGTGCGTATATTCATTCGTACCACGCAGAGCTGTAAAAAATTTCAATCAATTGTGATTGCAATCAAAGTGATTTCAACCAAATTGATTTCATTCTTTGATTTCAAGATGATTTTAGATTTCAAAATAAAATCTTGTAAAAATTGCAATCTTTCGTGATTGCAATCATTTTGAAATAATTTTTTCTTTTATTATTGAATGCAATCAATTTAATAGCAATCAATTTGATTGCAATCAAATTTTTGTCAAAGTCATATGATTTCAATCAATTCCCCTGAAATTACAACTATAGTGAAAGTCCAACAAAATAGTATAAAAAACGTACCAAAACGTAGGTTTATATTTATAAGAAAACTCAGTTTTGCTTTTAAATTCGCATAAAAAGAATCAAGTTGCAAAAATGGGTAATTTTTCACACTTTTCTTTTAGGGGGCCCATATGGCTGAGTGCTAGCGATGCTAGCCTATCAGTCTAGAGGTCGTGGGTTCGTGTTTTCCGCAGACAAGCTAATCGCCTCGCGGGTTGTGTTTGTTAAAAAATTTCATGACTTCCTTGGAGTGTATTTTTTTGTTGCTTGGAATAATATTTAAAAAACAACGAATTGAATTTGAATTAATAATAAAATAAAAAATATATATTTTATTTTCAAAATAACAATGTAAAATAGGATTAATATTTAAAATTAGTATTAATAAGATTTTAAAAGACAACGAATTGAATTTAGTTCATGGTAAAAGTAAAAAAAAATAAATTTTTTGTTTAAAAAAAACTCTAAATAAAATTTTAGAAGTATCGTTTTATCGAGAGGCAAATATCGCCGATACCGATGTATCAGTAAATCTGAAGTATCACCGATATATCGGTATCGGTATCGGTTACATCCCTACTTTAAACGTTAACAAATTATCATACCTAAAACTTTAAAAAATGAGTGATTCTTTCTTTGTTCGGATCAATTAACTCTCACAAGAACTAATTGCAGCTTCCGTAAAAATAAAAGATGTTTCCCTTTATTTTGCTATTACTGTTACTGTGAAATAATCAACCCCTAGTGCCGTAAAAGTAGTTGATTTTTGCTTTATTTGTAAATGTTAATGGCTTATTATTCCATATATTTAATTATTATTTTATTAATTTTATATATTTACTCACAGATTTGAAATCCTAACGCACCAACCACTTGCCTAAAGCATAGTATATAAGCCGGCAGCGCGAATTTAACATAAACTCACTCATTTTTATGCATTTAACATTAAAAATTATAAGAAAAAGAGCACACGCATGGTCTTGGCTGAAATTGAATATGTGATCAGCCGGTTAATAGTTTACCGTACTATCTATCCACCACACTACTGATTTTACATGTGTATTCATATATTTTAAACTACAATTTCAGTTGATTTTACGTACAGAATATATTGAGTTTTTGTGTGTGTGTTCTTTTCATGCATGTACTTGTTTGGTACTTATTGTAACATAAACAACGGACAATATTAAAAGCAGCCTAAAATCCGTTTTAATGTATACAATTTTTTTTTTATTGAATGGTAGAACCAGTTAAAACTAAGATTGCTTACTCCCATTAACACAATGCTCAGTTATGTTGATTTTAATTTTAAGTTTACTAACTTTCAGTTAGCCTAAACTAAAATTTTAACTGAAAGGGTTAGCTTGTGTCATCAACTTTTTTGATTGCCTGATATAAAAAATTTTTGGGATATGCAAAAATTTTAGCAATTTATATAAATAATATCATGGTTCAACAGCATGTGAGTACAACCGCTACACAAACAAATGCTGCATTTACCTAAGAAGCTTTGAATTCATTATTAATCTTGAAAGTTTATGTTAAATATTTTCAGAATAACAAAAAATTAATTTATTTTCAAATGTCAATAATTTCTTTTGTTAAGAACTTAAACTCAAGAAAGGTTCCAGTTAAATTTAATTGAAATTGAAAATCTTATTAACCAAGAGTTAAATTTTGAGTTTAGTGGTAACTGCAAGTTAATATTTTTATTGTTAATGGTCCTTAGAATTCTAAAGGTTTATTGATTTAAAAATGCTTGCACGTAATACTGCTTCAATGAAGTACATTCCGTTTTTGTAATAATATTGTGACTGTAGAGTGATTTTCTTCACGTCTTTGAGGGTTTTTTTTAGTGCTTTTTACATTAGTTTTGTATTTTAGGTCATTAAAATCCGAACCTTGATTACAATATAGTAAACCAAACTAACCACAAAGAAACTATCACCTGCCAAATTGATTCGACAAAGTTTTGCAAACTAAAATATCTGAACGTTTTAAAAAACAATATTTATATCTCATATAATCCACAAAAGACGGTAAACCAACTAGAAGTTTGGCCTAAATTGAAGTGAAATATTCCGAAACCAAATTGCCGTATTACCACATAGCGCAGAAATTGTTATCTATGTAGTGATGCCAATGAACTAGAGAGCTAGTCATTTGTTCAAGTATTACATATATGAGGACTATAAATTTCTACTAATATTACCAGGAGTGAGTTCACTTGGAAGCAATCCTTCCTTGGTGTCTTAAACTAGCATTACCTTGTGAATAGAAATAGCAGCTGCTATAATGTAATTTATATGGATATAAAACATGCAACATTTTGATGTGTGAAAGTATGTAACTCAATTGTTTTGGCTGTTTCAAAAAAACCAATAAGATAGCTTTGTAAATACTAGAGAGAAGTTTCAAACACTGTTTGTGACTTCTTAATAATATACATTTCACATATTAATGGAAAAAATAAACTTTCAATTTAATATAAAAACTAATAATAATAACATCATAAATTATGCACTTTTCCCTTAGATAATAAAGTTTTCACCAAAATTTCAAAAAATTTAATAGACTATGTCAGTAAAAAGAAACACAAGTAGACTTAAGAGTATTTTTTCCATTATCAACCATCATCAAGAGGATTTAGTTGTAAGATTTTTCTTACAATCTGATACGTTGGATCGTAAAATACCTGGCAAAAGATTTAAACAAATAAACAAGATGCTTACACTCTGACACTAACAACTAAAACAACAAAATAAATAAACAACAGACCAAAAATGTCAATGCAGATTTGTATCTAAATAAACAATTTGTTGTACCTTTTAAACATAAAAATAACAAAACAACAATGTTACCAAATTACTTTAGAAGTTTATGTGCATGGGTGTCCTTAAAGATATGTACATTAGGCATATAACTAATTTTTACGAAAAATTTGGCATACCACTACGTGGTGGCAAATATTGTACAAGTAATGAATATCGATCGCTTTTTTAGGTGATTTGGGTTCAAAAATGCTCCGTACCAAACAAGATTTCCAAAGAATCTGATATTTTGTTCTAATATTTTTATATTAAAATACATGTTTTAAATATTTATATGAAGTAAATTTTATTTTTAAGCAATGTGATGATTTTCACAATAACAAAATCTCTTCAATAATTTGCTTGCATACGGTTAAGATGTTTCCCTTAGCTCTAGAAAAGGAGTTGGGAACATTAGGACAGTTAGCACTTTCACGAATAATAGTTATATGGGGAAGAACTGATATAAAGCTTGCGTATATTTTAAAAAATTTCTGAGAAAAAACTAATTGCAATTGGTACGGAAACTTTTTTTGCAACTGCTATATAAAAGATATAAAAGTTACTATGCTATGCAATATTTCCTATTTGCAAAATTTTTAAAAAGTTATATGCCTAGTGTACACATATAGTATATATATGTATTTATGTGTGTCTCTTGGTGTATATAGATGACTGCAAATGCTAACAATCAGCCTACTGTTCACCAGCAAAGTTTTGGCTCATTCGTTGTATTTAACAATAAATTTCATTTCTGTAAATCCTTAACTGTCATTGTGTGATTTAAAGTTGTTGCCTTTTTTTTTTTGTATTCTGTCGCTATTTCTTTAATAAACTCCTTCAAAGAAGCGAACCTGTTTGTATTATTAAGATATATCACTTGGGATTTCCGCAATCTTCTAGGTGTTTATTTCGTCTTTTTGCGCTTCTTATTTTAAATTTTTTAGTGTTAGTATTTTGTAGTTAGTTCTGTAGGCTTCCTTTATTTTTCTTGGATTCTATTTTCATAAGATAAAGTTGAGCTTCAAAAAAATTGAATTGGTGCCAATATTTTCTTCTTCGTTCTTTTAAGGAATTGTATGTCATGTCCTTGTGTTAGGATTTTTACATAATTAAGTTCAAATTGCAAATGAAGTGTAAGTCTATAATTTTGAAGGTACTTGACAGTTGTTATATATAATATATTTTTTTTTAATAAAGTAAAAATTTAAACAGAAGTTATGTTAAAGTCTAAATGGGTGAATATTTTGACTTTGAGTTTAAATCTTCTGTATTCGCGAATACGAGTACAAATATTTGCGCCAATATTTTCCGAATGTGAATGCGAATATTAAATTTTAAATTTAGCTCGGAATCCGTTGTCAGAACCTTGTTACACAAAAGCATAAATGTGAATATGAGACAAATTCCTATATAAAAATTTCGGCCATTAAAAGAACTGCGATCCAAATGTGGCCCAACCTTCCGCCTTGGTAATATATTTTACCTTTCTAACATGGGAAAGGTTATGGGTATTTTTTACCGTTGTAATATAGAAAACAATTATGGGAAAAAATGCTGCCAAGCTAAAAACAGTTTATTAGAGGAATATATTTCGTTTGTTTTTAGATTACTGGAAGATTATTATCTTAAAAACAGATGTTATTTTAATAATAATTATTAAAAATTAATATATTTTCTTCATTTCTCTAAGGCATGATAAGAAGTCTTGTATTTTTTTGACATTTATATTTTCAAAATATTCGCGAAATATTCGCTTTAACTCTTATGTGAATATCAAGGTACCGGGGTACCTTTAGCGTTTTAAGCTTAATTTTTTTACAGAAGCTGATGATCCACATACTTGAAACTTCTTGAGAGCTCCTAACTTTTAATAAGTTTTCGATTATAGCTGACTTTGAATTAAAAAATTATTTTAGATAAGCGTTACAGCCCAATTTACTTCTAACACCCTTAACAGTATGGCAAGGTACCTGGGTAACTTTATACGTTTTATATATAATTCCTCTGCAAGTGTGCATAAAATTGAACTATTCCCACAAAATTTCATCTAAATTGGCCCAGCCACTGTATTTAGGTGTGTCCAAGAATGGCTCAGATTTATTAATAGTCCCGATAGGTGGCGAATTCGAAAAATTAACCGACGTCATTATAAATTCAATATGTCAAATGATCCAAGATAGCAAACCATAATTTTTATGCAACCTCAAGTAAAAATTTATGCTAATGTTACTCTGATTTCAATATGGCCAATGTTCTAATGTAAAATAATTTCGCGTCACTCTAAATACAATATCACAAAGCCAAAGTACGGACACACCAACGCCTGCTACTACCCAGCAAAAAAAGCGAAGAAAAACTAATTTTAAAGCTACAAATTCATTAACGATTTTTCAAATTGGAACCACTGTGCAACGAGTGAAGGTCTTTGTTAATATTCTCGTTTAAAATGCAATTGTGATACAGTTTGTAATTGTATTTGTGACATTTAATAAAAAAAACTATCAATCCATAATTAAACTTAAACTATGGTATCATTTTCCTTTCAGGCTCAGTGATAAATAGTTATGCATATTATTATAAATTCTGTACAAAAAAGTAATCACCAAGTGCTAACATAATTTTGAGAGATTCTATTCGTTGCCAGATTATTTTTTAATTTGTTTTAAAATTAATTTATATGTAAATTTATATAATGTGCACACAGAAAAAAAGAGAATGTAAAATCAACATGACACAATTATGATTTGAAACCATATTCAATTTAGAAGAAATTATTTGTCGTTTAAGTGTGTTAGTATTTATTTGCTTTGTTCATTGCTACAGTTCACTGTTGTGCTTAGTTATGTGACTTGTTGTTGTTTATTCTTACATGTGTCGGTTATGTAGACGACAAAAAACGAATTACCAGCGAAACTTTACTGCTGCTGGCTTAAAACAGCCATTGCTTCATATTAATTTTAAATGAAAAATTATTAATCTAACCATAAATCTCTTTGATATAAAATTTCTCACTGTTAAAACAACTTTGTTATAAACGTTACATTTCATTTTAAATCAACATGACTGTAGTTTTAATCTCAAATAAGTTTTATGTTAAATAATCATTTAAATCGTATTGAACTAAGCTGAAATTCATTTTACATACGATGGGTATTTATTTAGTGTATAGCTAAAGTAAAGTTTAAAGCTGTTGTGGCTGCATATTCTAAGGACAATTTAAATTAACAATTGTCTTATTACTTGCATAGCATATCTACTCTGTGTTCAAAAGTTCAGCGCCAAAGAAGAAAACACAGGGGTGCTGGGAAATTCCACATGATAAAATATATATGTATGTATATTACGGTGTCTATTATTTCCCAAGTTGGTTTTTTTTGGTGCCACCCCCTAAATTTTTAATTTTTGCCTTAAACATATATATTCCATTTAAAAAATCTCAAAATTTTCAAACTAAACCGTGCCCAAATCATCTAACATTTCTTATATGAAAATACTTTGGAATTTCGATATTTTTGCATTTAAAGCTTTTTCTCTGAAACAACTAATAATACCGCAACGATCGACACATAGTTTATAGAGAATTGAACGCTCCACAAAAAATGTTCTGTATGATTTTTGATAACTTCACTCCTTCGAAAGTTATGTAGGATTAAAGCTTTGGTCATAGTGAATATTATATATAGTTTATAAAAATTTTTGTTTTTAAAAAATTTATAAAAAATAAATAACAATTTTCGTTATTTTTCTGTTAGCATATAGCTAAATATGTTCCAAACATAACAAAAGCCTGATTTCAATAAAATCGATCCAAAAAATAATAATAATAATAAATTAAATGATCAAGATTCTCATTTTAAAGTACATTTTTTTTGCTTACCAATGTAACTAATATCTATATATCGCACTTGATCAACAAAAGTGTATTAAATCAAAATTTAATCAAGAAAACATTATCAACTCAAAATAAAACTAAATTTATATAAAACAATATGATTATTTTTACTTGAATAAAATCTCAAATCAAAATAATAAATTTTTTTTCAATACGATGCATTTTTAACTCAACTTTTGTATTAACTCAAAATAATACCTTTTTGTTGATATAAAGATAGTCACTCCACTATCACGAAATTTGGTTCAAATGTGGTTTTGAAAATGATAGAGTAACGGGACTACGTTAAAATTTTTACAGTAGATAAATATTGATGTTGTTAGTCGATTTCTTGCAAAAAGTGAAAATTTAAAAATTTAGAGTTAATACCCTCTTGTTGATCAAGTGCGATCGATATAAGAAGATAGGGTTTTTATTAAGGATGTAACGATACGCCGTTTTGCCGATCCGATACAGATACCGATACTTGAAAATAAATATCGCCGATACCGATTCCGATACCGATACGAATTTTGAAATTGAGTTCAAGTTTAGATTAACAAAACTCAAGTGCAATTTTTTTATTATACATAATTACAGTGTAAGAGATTATTAATATTTAAAATTGATATTAACCCAGTATAAAAAATTGGAAGTATTTCTTAAGGAGCTACATTTTCTTTACTTCCAAAAAATCTATATTAAAAATATGCAGATAACACAGTGCAACAGTCCAAAAAAACATACGGACTGGACCATATAGATTCGATTGTACTACCACGGGGTAGTAAAACCTAGTACTTAGCTTAGCGAATTTTGTGACCAATTTCGTTTTATGGACCTCCAAAGTTTTGGAAAATCAGCGGGCCTTCAAAAAAATGTGTCATCAACTTTTGGCCAACAGAAAATTCAAACTTGGTGATACCGCTTAACTATATATGGCAATAATGTAGCTAAGAGTTTGCTAAACAGATTTTATTACCACTTTATGCCAAAAAATTATTTCTTCGTGCACTTTTTTTTTTTAATTAAGGAAAAAAAATTTTTTTTTCACTTTTTCCAGAATAACTTACAGGGACTCGTAATTTTTTATTAATAATATTTGGCAAAGTTGTAGCCACGGTAAAGCTGAACAACTTTTGTCAACATGTCAATACAATCTGAATGTATCTGGGCACCCTAAACAGCATAAAAAAAATTGGTTACCAAATTCGCCAAACTGAGTAAAGGGTTATACTACCCCACTGTAGGACAATCGAACCTGTACTGTTCAGTTCTTGTATTTTCCAAAAGTCTTTATTTGTCGCATAGTGTAATTAGAAGAAAAGCAAGAAAACAATTTTAATTCCTTTATAATTTTAAAAAATACTCGCCATACTCGCATAAAAAAGTTGTGAAAATTGGTAATTTTTTATCCTTTTTTCTTGAGGTAAAATCATTATAGAACACCGAAAAAGAAATTTGTCCGAGCATCGTTTCCAATTCGGTGATTGGTAATCGAAAAACAGAACTTCTTGCAATGGCAGAACTTCTTGCAATATTTCCGGATCGCGAATTCTACATTTTCATGACTTCTTTGGAGTGTCTTTTTTGGTGGAATAAGATTTAAAAAACAACCAATTGAATTTGAATTCATGGTAAAATTAACAAAAAATACATAATTTTTTTTACAAAATAATAGTATTTATAAAATATTATTAATTTTTAAAATTGATAGTAATAAGATTTAAAAAATATCGAAATGAGCTTAGTTCAAGGTAAAATTAACAAAAAATAAATAATTTGTCAGAAAAAAACTCTGAAATAATATTTAAAAAGTATCGTCGTATCGACAGTAAAATATCGCCGATACTTATGTATCGGAAAATCTGAAGTATCGCCGATATATCAGTATCGGTATTCGTTACATTCCTAGTTTTTATAGTTTTCTCCTCATTCAAGGGTTCCTGAAATAAAATTAAATATTTCGATTTTTTTTTAATTTTTGTGTCTTGAGCGTTTCATTTGCTTTCGCGGTTGTTCCAGGAATGATTTTCGCGAAAAGAAATACACCACAAATAATGAGCATAGGGTTTGGAGGCACCATCATCTAGTCTCTAAAAACAAAAAATTATAATAATCGCAGCACCACTTTTTAAATTTTGACTTGGGCACACATGGAAAAATGAAAAGTTTGTATGTTTTAAAATAATCCTGTACAAATATTTATACATAGGCAAAACGTAGACCAATTCTTCTTTCAAACAATACTTATGTTAATAAAATAAACGTCCCATTTCAAAAGTTATGGCAATTTCGAATAATTTGTTTATAGCAAATTACCACCTGCCTAATACACTCTTCGAAAATATAACAACCCACAGTGCGAACGAAGCAAAATTTTTTTAAAGAAAACCAGAAATTTGTCAACAGATAATGTTCTTTATATCGTTTCTTCCTTTCAGTTGCTGTTAACTTTTTAAACGTTCTAAAATTTATAATTAAATTATATTTCAATGTTTTTTTGCAACGCTCAATACATTTTTATACGAATTCAATATTCTACACACCATCTTTTGAATTAAGAAAAATCAGATGGAAAGTCTTGGATGTATTTTAGCATAAACTCGGTAGTTAGTTACTAAAAAATATTAATTAAATAGAAAAAAATATATGAATAACACTCAATACAAAAACCAGAAATTTGTCAACATATTGTGTTCTTTATATCGTTTCTTTCCTTCAGTTGCTGTTAACTTTTTTAAAATCCTAAAATTTATAATAAAATTATATTTAATGTTATTTTTGCAACGCTCAATACATTGTTATACGAATTCAATACTTTTTTTAGAAACACACTATCTTTAGAATTAAAAAAACCAAATGGATAGTCTTGGAGGTATTTTAACATAAAGTCAGTAGTTAGTTACTAAAAGATTTTAGTTAAATTAAAAAAATATATATAGGTAGATAACACTCAATACATTTTTTTTTTTGGATGCAAACCATGATTGATTACTGATACGTTTTGAAATATAATACTATTTAATAAAGTTCACAAACCTTTGAAATACTTAAAAGTACAAACCTATGCTGTTATTTTAGTGTACATTTTAATGCAATTTTAATAATTAAACTGATTAATGAAGCGTACTTTAAAAGCGTAACGCACAATACATAAGAATCCGGACAATAACAATTAAAAAAATGTATATATAATATTTTTCAAAAATTTTATGTGTGAAATAAGAGCAGCAAATATAAATATTCTAAAACCGTTATAAATTTAATCTCATAGTTTCTTAATGTGGAAAATCAACACCATGCATTACGGTTACGCGATTTTGTATGCAGAGAAGAAAAACAGTATTCTTATTTTTCGTTTTTAACACTTAATGGGTAGTCTTACACAAAAAATACTTATGTACATTTATTTTTAATCTATTAAATCATACTAAAGCAGTTTTCATTTTAAAATTTATGCGTTTATTTTATGAAATATTTTACTATACTTTCAACTGACACGAAAAAATCATTTAAATGAGAATGGGCCATATATTTTTTAATAGCCTTTCAAAGTTCCGTGGGTAATTTGCTTTAATGAAATGAAAGTTTTGGAGTACCCTAGCGAGGAACTTCTGATGGGAAAAGTGCGTACGTCTCACAAATAGACTTTAGCTAAAAGAGATATCACATTCATCACGGAGTATAATATTCCAGCAATACCAGTGAACGACATTGGATTGCAATTGATTAAAGCTGATGGATGATATTTATATTCAACCCTTTATTTGTGGTATACCTGCTTTCAACTGTCCCACTTATGACTAAAATATGCACGTTACTTCTTTTATTTAATTTGTGGCAAGATCAGACCTTAAATGTTCGGTAATGTCATTATGTTATATGTTCCACAGAATACCGATTTCAGTTTTCAAACGCTAAGCTCTTTTTAAATTTTATTGCAGGTCAAAATTCAATACTTTATAACTTAATGATATTATCAAATCTGTACACTCAACTGTTCAAGTACTAAAAAGTATTCCTTGATACTATAATGATTTATTACACTTTTAAGTACAAAATAAAACTCAACATATAAAAGGATGCCATATAAAATTACACATTTACACAAACAGGGCCTTTTCATAAAAACTTAATAAACCTGTCAATGTAATATGTTTTTAAAGAAACAAAAAAATAATGCCTTAACACAAACCATTAATGCAAAATTTTACTAAAATAGTTTTCAATGCTGCTTATATTTATATTTCTTATAAGTCGAGCAAGAAGGCATTTGGGGTGAGGCAGGCATTTTGAACATCAAAAATGGAAGTGTTGAAAATTTGTGCAACATTTGCGGAAAATTGCTTCCGGCTAATGTTGTATAATTCAAAAAATGACGACGATTGCTATGATGATAATAGAAATATGTATTTACGTGCTTCATGATATAGATACCGACATATCAAACACCCGCTACCTCTTTTTATGTACAAATACAAGTTTAACTAATACACGAGCAGACAAAGTTTGTTTTTTTGTAAAAAGTTTTTGTTTTGTCTTTTAGTTTTGTTGTCTTACTCGTGTGACGAAGGAGTTCTTTTACCACGGACGGAAGGAAACACAATATGCGATATAATTTCTTAAAATTACTATGAGCGACAAAAATTATGGTTTGAAAAGGTTTTTAAATTTTACAAGCAAACATCGCGAGAGTATTTTTAAAATCGTTCATTATCTATTTAAAATCTCTTTCGAATCGTTTATAATCTTTTAAGCACCAATCACACTATGACAGTTATCACGACAGTTGCTGTCACGACAACAAAGTCTCAATATCAAATTGATCTTGATAGTCCGACAGTGGCAATTACTGTCACAATTTCTCATATAAATGAACTGCCATGATAGTACTATCATGACAGTTACGGTTATGGTGTGAACGGGGCTTTAAGAATAAATATTTTTATTCCAATTTATAACACATTCATGTTTCTTGTTTTCTGTGAAAACATATCATTAAAAGTCTTTTTAGTTTATAGATATAATTTAAGTTTTTTTTATCCATGTATGAATATGATAAAATATTTTTATGCAAAAAGTTATTAGACACTACATGTGCTTAATACGAATATATTATAATATAAATAATTATCAGATATAATATCATAATTTTTTCTGGATGCCCTACAAACATATAAGGTAGTTATTTATTCGTTTGAAAATTTTGGCATCGATTTGCTAGAGCATATTATTAAATATTTTGCCCTTAAGGGCATATTTTAGTGTATTTTAATTTTAGAGCATATTTTGTGTTAGGAGTACTTTTTTCGGAAAATGTTCGTTATATATAAAATAAGTTTAAAGCTTCTTTTTACTTGTAACTGAAAATCGCTAATTTAAAAATAGAAAATATATTATAGCCACTTTTTCTGGGTAATAATAATGCCTTGCTCGTCGGCCTAGGCTGTCTATAAGTTATCTCCATCTCTGTCGATGTGCCGCTATAACTTTTATCTCTCCAATATTGTTGGACCTTCTTCCAAGACTATGAGACATGGAGTTTACTTTCCTTACTGTGAATCGCCGCCAACTGTTCTTTGGCCGTCCTGGTTTCCTGTTTCCTTGTGAGTTGTAAACAAGGACGTGATTGCATATTTCTTCGGGTGGCTTGCGGAGGGTATGGCCTTGCAACTATACCTTCTTCTTTGAATTTTAATGTTAATGTCTCCAACTACTCTTCTGGGCCAAAGTTGTTCATTACTGATTGTACTGGGGCGAAATTTTTTAAATATTCTTCGAAGACATCTGTTAACGAAACCTCTTATTTTGTTCTGAATGCATTTTGAAACAGACCAAGTCTCACATCCGTAAAGAAGCACAGAGAGAACACATGCTTTAAATATTTTATTTTTGTTTTAAGACTGTAAGCGGTCTAGTTCCATATCTTGTGCAGCTATCTATATATATGCACCAAGTGCTTTCTTAATTCGGCTTTTAACATCTTTCGCCGTTGCACCATTCTCTGTAATAATGCTGCCAAGGTATTGAAACTCCTCCACTTGACATGGGGATATTTATTCTGAGACCAGCTTTGTTCGATTCTCGAAAAAGGCGGTCGAACTTGCATGTCGCAAAGCGTATGAGACAGTTCACACTTATCATCGGCGTAGTCAAGGGACTCAAGCCAGTTGTTAGGTTAGAGGAGGTCGCAAGCAATTCCTCTTGCATTATCACTTGCTCTAGGGGAAACTGTATGCCTAAGAATAAGGCAAAACAATGGTGATAGCAAGCTACCTTGTCTTATACCACAAAACATTTTGAAATTATCTTTTGTGGAACTCCCATATTTTTCAGTTCGGCCCATATACACTCTCTATGAAACGATTCAATTGCTTTCTGATAGTCTGTTAATAGAATGTACAAAGGATATTGCATTTCCATCGGTTGTTCAATTATGATCCTAAGGGTGTTGATTTGATCGACACATGATCTGCCGCTTTGGAATCTAGCTTGTTCGGGACGTAATATTATGTCGATATGTTTTGCTATTTGCTCGAAGATGATCTTGATAAAAAATTTCATAACAACACACAAACTCGTAATACGTCTCCAGTTGGTACAATCTTAAGTACCTTCTTTATTGGGTAGTTTAATGAAGATACCTTGCATCCAGTCTGTAGGAAATATTTCAGAGCTCCAAATCTGGAAAGACAATGGATGAAGTATATTGGCAAATAATGTGGAATCAGTCTCAAGAACTTCGGCAGTAATATTCCTCACACCAGCTATTTTTCCATTTTTTAATGGCGTCCATTATTTCCTATTTAGATGGTGGTTCGGCTCCAATAGGTAATGCTCTGATGTTACTATTATGCATTATGCAGATACTTCCTCGTTGAACGTTTAGTACACTCATAAAAAGTTCATTCCACCGTTTTAGTTGTTCGTCTACATTAGTGAGTTGGTGATCATCCAAATTTTTCACAGGAACTCTTTTTCTTCTTGCTGAGCCTGCAATTTTTGTTTGGTAATGTTAAATAAAGGGTGCATATTGTACACTTCATCCCCCAGGGGAGCACGGTGTTCACATCTTGGTGATAACGATAGCCTTGATGTTGTGCTTTCTGGGGAGAGGGTAATTGGTTTTTGCTGATAGTACCTTTGGCCAATTACCCATAAAACTTATGTGTACTACCTAATCTCGAGAGACAGAGCAACGGGCGTGCATATATTTATTTAAGGAAGTAGGCTTGCCTACGCGAGTCAGTAAAGAGGTGAACAGGCGCCTATGGTTTACCCCAAACCAAAGCCAATAGAAAGTTAACCTCTAGGGGTTATCTTTTGAGGCTTGACCAGTAGCTTGAACTGGTACCACGGGAACCAGTTGCCCCACAGATGACCTGCCTTCCGAGGGTAAAGAGATGATGTTCGCCATATGAGCGAGATCAGGAAGGATGATTCTGTGTCTGGTTGTTGGTGAGGTCTCCTTCGGGAGTCCACGTGGTGGCTGAGGTTGCCACCAAAATCGCTGCTGGGAGAGGTGTTGGTTAAAAGACTGATGCTCGCCCAGTGCTAGTGATTGGGTGGACTTCGGTCCACCAACAGAAAGCCTCTTTGTGCTGTTGCTAAACCAACAGACGTTACACTCGGTAGTGCTTTGTGCGCGGGTGGTAGGGGAATATTTTGCTGGGGGCGTCTACACATTGTGGTAGATACCTTTCCAGCTTCTGTTTCCCCGAAAGCCTTGTGTCCATCGTGTTAAGCTGCTGATGTAGCAGAAATTAGATAGCTCAAACACTCTAACATGGTGTTTATGCATGGTGGGGTCGGCCATGCATGAGAAGTTGCTACCTGTGTGAGCCTTGCAAGCCACACAAGGTGTGCCTTCGGGGTAACTCGGGGGTGGTGGTGAACACTCAACTTCACTCTGTGTTTTGAGAACACCGTCGGATAAGGCCGTAATGGCAGGTACCGACGCTAATCAAAACACATATCTGTACACTGCACCTGCATTTTCCGCCTTCATTGCAATTTTTTTATTGTGCTAATTTTCGTCATTTTTTAGCGCATTCTTTTTGAGATATTTTCCTTTCATCGATATTTTTTATAGAATTAATTGAATTCTTTGCTGCTGCACGTTCATTGATAAGTGCTCACGAGCGTGGTGATATAAGCTCTTCTCTTTTTTATTACACTCTTTACCCAGTCCCTCCTGGCAGGCTTCAGCTATGGCTGTCTTGATATTCTTCCAATTTCGTTGTATACTATTTATTGCGATCGCTTATGTTATGTTGTTATGTACACTCCGCATGTTAAATTTAACCATTCCAAAGGGAAGCTGAGGATCAGAACCAATTACTGCTCCTCTCTTGTTATGTACATCACATAAGCAACTGCTCCACCTTGCGCCGATGCAGATATGATCGATCTGGTTCTGAGTCGTACCATCTCGTGATGCCCATGTGACTTTGCGCGAGTGCTTGTGTGGGAATATTGTACCACCAATTTCAAATTAGTTCATTCCGCATACCTCTAGGAAACGTTGTTCATTGTCATTCATATCACCAATTCCCCGGATTCCCATTACATGCTGCAGTTTTGTATTTTCAGAACCAACTTTGACATTGAAGTCTCCCATTTGTGTCTTCAAATCCTTCTTTACTATTTTTGCTAAGGTGTAATTTAGTATATCATAGAACGCATCCTGCATATCTTCCGATGCCTCCTCAGTGGGAGCGTAGCATTGTATAACAGTCAAATTCTGCTTGTGGCCCTTAAATCTCATTGACATTATGCGCTCGTTGATGAATTTACAGTCCATCACAGCATTACGGATTTTTCTGTTCACTAATATACCTGCACCATATTGGTGAATATCGTCATGATTCGACATACCGGACCAATACATAACATCCCCTTTAGAAGGGGTTAATTGGTCACACTGGTTCCACCGCAGTTCACTCATGCCGAATAACATGGCAGTCTATATATCTCCAGGATACTATCAGCTTATGCTAATTTGGCAGTCTGTTTTAACTTACCATGTTCCAAATCGTAGTCTTTTTTCAAAGCATAGGGTCGTCATCGAATTTCAGACTATTTTATTTTCTTTTATAGAAATTCAGGGGATAGGTACATTTTCGGGTACAACAGATTATCGGCCTATCGCTCCTAGCCTAATGATGGGACTGCCATCTAAACGCCCTTAGGCTGGCTTGTTTTATGGTAGGATTTAATCTGCTCATGTTGTCGGGGCTAGCGTTAACAGGGGACGCTAAGTCCAATATGGACAATGGGTGAGGTAGACATTTAAAGAGAATTGGCTTTGTGTATAAATAGCATAGCTATTAGTTTCGCTTCACTCTCTCTTATCCCACTTTTTATGTGTAGTTCAAAAATATAACAACCCTGTGAAACGCACATATAACGCAGGGTCCAAGGCGAATTACTCGGCTAAGCAGCGGCTCAATATTCATCAGATTTTTTTAATAGACTTTTATTTTTAACCCCCGATCAAAAAAAATGGATGTTATAAGTTTTCAGTGCGTCTCTCTTTGCGCCATCGTAGAACCCAAACGACTTGAACGATTTGATTTACTCATTTCTTTTTGTTTGAAAGGTGACTTGATGGAGAGTGTTCTTACCATGTTGCAAGAAATCGGTCTAAGCGTTTATAATTTATCACCTCTCAATCTGTGTTTCCGTGGCATTCAAGTTCTAAAACAGCTGGATCGATTTTAATTTTTAATATTTTTGTATTTTTAATATTTTTTTTGTTGAGGCGAATTGATCTAAAATCTTCTAATCTACCTTTTTTGCCTAGCCGTTTTGAAGTTATCATTCATTTTCTTCTGTGATTTTTAAATTAATATAGAGCGATCTACGAATAAAAATATAAAGAAGAAAAAAAAAACATTAAAAAAAATTAAGTTGATGCCAACTTTTCCATTGTTCCTTGGCATTTTAATCATGCCCAATTCTTTTTGAATTAAACGTTACGAACTTTTTCCTAATAATAAATTTGGACTCACAAGCAAATATGTTCGAAATAATCGTATTAATTACCAATATATGTTCCCAAATTAACAAGGCAGCTTTATGCCTTCGCTAATGTGTTTATGTTTTATTTGATTTTTTTGATATTTTTTAAATAAAAATTTGTATTTTAAAAAAACATCTTTTTTAAAGCATATTTTTCACATTATAAGAGTATTTTTCTCTTTTTGCAGAATTATTTATGCTTCTAAGCCCCTTTTTTGAGCATATATTTGGTTGCCATGATAATTAATTATCATTTTAACGAAAACTACATTTTTATATTACGCGCATTTGTGATATCAAAGATATATTATTTAACAAATAGAATCGAAAATTTTCTTATCTAAAAGTACTAGTTTTTAAATAAATTATATATACAAATTTTAAGATGAATTTTTTGTTTGATCCTCGCATAAAGAACTAACTTTACTGTCTCACAGCTGCCTATTTTTACTGCACACAGAGAAAATTTTAGATTTTGTAAATGTTTACTTCACACTTTCAAAAAGCTAGAGGCAAACACAGCCACACACTTCTGTAAAAAATTTTGACAAATGTGTTTGTGCCACTAAATACATATAGAAACCTGCAGATAGCGCGAATAGTTCATACACGCATATAGAGTATACATCATAGGGAACTAGGACTAGTCGAAAGTTAACCCAAATGTATGGAGAAAACATGATCGATTGAACACTACGATATCCTATGGCTGATCATATTATCCATTAAATCGGAGTAGCCTCAAAATATCCATTTTTGCATTAAATCGGAGTAGTCTCAAAACTACTCTATATCACTCAAATATTCGTGTTTTAACGATTGCATATACTATATGTGCTCGTTAAAACGCGAATACTTGTCGCTTCCCTGCAGCTTTTATTGAACTACGTGGTCCATTTTAGCTGAAATGGCTACTAGCTACAACGTGGTCCTATGTAATGCAGTCATGCACCATGTTATTTGCAAACAAAAGCTTCTAGTTAACCGACAAATTTTTGCATTTTAACGAATGCAATCGCAACAATATGAATAATTGGATGCTCCATCGAATAGTGACCAGCAAAACAAGCCGATTGGCTCAAAGTCAGCTTCAGAGCCGCCGCCGGCTTTCAATGTAACTTCAAGCCGCCGCGGACCAATGCGGCTAGCCTCGGCGCAAAACTGCAGCCGACTACTTGGTTTTTAGTTGCAAATTTGTATTACATATTACAAATTATCTTAAAGTCATCAGGTGCTTGAAAAACTTTATATAAAAGTTTGGTTAAAAAAATTAAAAAAAGAAAATTTTATAAAATTTCGTAATATAGAAGTTCAACATTACAAAGTGCAATTGATTATTTACATTTTATCGTGAAATATTCGCGAAATACAAAACCAGCCCCTGTCAGCCGGCTCAAACCGGCTATGAGCCGCCGTCGGGAATTTTTTCCTAAGCCGCCGCCGCCGACTTTTTAAGACGGCTTGTTTCTCTGATAGTGACATGGAGTAGTTTTAGTACTACTCCGAAGTAATGCAGGCAACAAAAGCTTGTAGTTAGGCAACAAAAGCTCGCGTTTTAACGATTGCAATCGTTAAAACACGAACACTTACATACTCCATCAAGGGGTTACATAGAGTAGTTTTGAGACTACTCCAATGCAATGAAAAGCTGGGTTACATAGTCTAGCCCTAGGACATCGTAACGCTAAATCTACCATGTTTTCTCCATACATTTGGGTTATCTTTGGACTAGTCCTAGCTCTCTATGGAGTATACTTTACATGCTTGTATGAAATACACAATTTGTCATTGATATAGAGAAAACTCCATCTGAAATTGGGAATTTTTTATTTTAAATTGGGAAAACTTCAAATTGAATTGAGAAATTTAATTTTAAATTGGGAAATTTTAAATTAAAAAAATTATTTTTATATATTTGATAAGGATTAAAGAAAAGAAAATATAAAACTAAATACAAGTCGTAGTATCCAGAGCAGATTGGTAAAAAGTTCGTGCAACTTTGGACAGGAAATGAAATAAAAATTACTCTCTCATGAGCTCTCTCACTTGACCAATTTTGTCATCTTGAAAGCTTTTCGCGCAAGTTTGTGTAACTTTCTGTAAGTTTGGGCGACTTCGTTATCCATTTGGAGCACACCTACATATTTATTATTTCATATCTAACTTTTACACGGAATGAGTCTTTTTATTTCACCGCGCATCATGCTTACTAAACTTATTTCATATTTATCTCCATGTTTTTCGTTCAAATAAAACACTAATTTTAAATTCCTTGCTGCTTTTAAATGTTTTAAATTTCATTTGGAATTTTCTCAATTTAAAACTAAAACTTCTTTCTAAATTTCAAATTGAAATTCTCAATTTCGTTAGCAATTCTCTCAATTTCAAATTGAAGATCTCAATTTCTTTTGAAACTTTCTCAATTTCAAATTGAATTTTCTCAATTTAATTTTGAATTTTCTTAATTCCAATAACAAATGCTGTAGTCGCATTATCAGAAGGGTTAATTACAAACTCTTCTTTGCAAATGACATGGTCCATGACTGTATTACATCGGAATAGTCTTAAAACTAGTCTATGTCACTCTTCTTTGGAGCGCAATATGCAATCGTTAAAACGCGAACTCTTTGGTGCTCCATCGAATAGTGACATAGAGTAGATCTAAGACTACTCCGACGTAATGCAGGCATGGGCTAATGCAACTACATCGGAGTAGTCTCAAAACTAAAATATATCACTACTTTATGGAGCCCTCAATTTTTCAAGTGCTAATGATTGGAATCGTTAAAACGCTAGCACTTGTCACTTAACTACAAACTCTTGTTTCGAAATGACATAGCCCATGACTGCGTTACATCGGAGTAGTCTTAAATCTACTCTATGTCACTATTCGATGGAGCACCAAATCTGTGTTAAATCGTCCAGTCCTAGGACATCGTAATGTTAAATCGACCATGTTTTCTTCATACATCTGGGTTAACTTTGGACTAGTCCTATTTCTCTATAGAATATACTTTAAATGGGTATATGGACTAGTCACGTTATCTGCAGGGATATCTCTCCTACTAAAACAAGCATAAACATACATACATATTTAGTATTTTGCAAACGAAACTCTTTTCTATGAGCCGTCTTTCTTAAAGACTGTAGTAAAGTGATGGAGTTAAAAGTAAAAGAGTTCAGAGTGTAAAATCCTTCTTAAGCCGTTAACTTTAAATTAATTCAATTTATGTTCACTTGAATTTTACTTTTTGGTATTCATTCTTTCATCGTCATGCTCGCAACAAATGTCTTGCAATTAATTCTTTTCTTGTTTTTTGTTTTCTTCTTAATTTTTTTTCTCTTGGTTTTATTTTCGTTTTAGCGAAAATACATTTTGCGTCCAGTATGTTTTATTTGTGTTGGTCTTAAGGTCCTTTAAAGCAAAAGAATACAAAAAAGAAACACTTGTTTTTTTAATTGCAATTGTATTTGTTTTTCTCTTTCCGTGGCTTTTATACATATATTTTTAATTGTTAAACTTTTTTAATCGGAAAAGTTTGTTATTGAAATGGATTTTTGGCAAATTAAATTATATTTTTCTGTTTGGGCTTTTTAGGTGTCAAAAAATCCTTTGACAGGTTGTCGTTTTTATAGAGTTAATAAAAAGTTTTGTGATTTGTTAATATGTATATTTGTATTTGTATCGAGTTTTATCAATAATGCTGCCTATTTCTCGCAGCTAAACTTGTAAAAAAAATTGTTAAAAAGAAAGAGATCTGATAATACAGGGGAACATAATGGATGTTTTTGTTTGGTGCAGCGAAAAGTACAACTAATACAACAGAGACGAGGCATTCTGTTTTCAAAACTGCCTATAGTTATTTTGTTGTACAGCTACAGTTTTTTAAATGTCGTGCTTTTCTTATTCGATCGATAAAACAAACCGCTTTTGCGGTTACACAGACTTACAAATCGGTACTTTTTTCTGGTTTAAACAAAGTTAACATTTTTCTAATCAGTTTGATGAACTAAAGAAAACTGTATCCTCAGTTTTTACCTATTAGTTCAAAAAAAATGTTTTGTGTAAAAACGCTATGTCCGATTTTGACCAACAAAGCATCAGCAGATGCTTGATAAAATGACTTTCGAATATTTAAAAACAAGTAGGTTACAGCATCAGTGGCTTCTTAGTTATTTAGAACTTGAGGTGGAGGTACATAACACGCGTTAACGCATAAACACGTTTAGTGCGTTTACAACTTTAGACGCTTTAAAACCGCCAAGTTACACATCACGCGTTAGAAACTTTTTGCAATCAGCTGATGGAATGTTTAATGCTGGAATGTGTAATGCATTTTTGCAGTTTTAATTTTATAAAACCTTTAAGAATTTTTTTTTTAATTTTTTAAAAAATCCACTATTTTACGACACTCATTTTTGCATAACTAAGAAACCACTGATTTGTTGACATAATTATCTTTAGGTAGTTTGTTTTTTAGCGCATCAAACTCATTAGAAAAACTTCATGTTCGTCCAAAACGGAGTTTTATTGTAAGTTTGTGTCATTAATCTAAACAAAACTATTTTTTCTTTGAAGATAACTTTGTTGATCTACGTTCCAGGATATTTTACTGAAGCCTCAAGGATGGTAAAATTAATTCTTTTTAATTTTACCCTAATAAGTTTTGCTTTTGTAAAAAATATCTTTACTATTTAAAAAAAAAACACTTTTATAAACATATTTCAATAGAAAAAAATGGAGGTGCATTTAAAGTATCTTGATATAGTCATAACGCAAGACAAAATTAATCTTTAAATCTTTTTATATATAAATAAGCCACACAATTTTTTTTCGGACACTTTTAAGTATCTTATTGTCCAACAATATTAATGAAACATATATGTTTTAAAAGGTATATTTCTCTAGAACACAATGTTTATTCTTAGCTAAAAAACTGGTTACAAACAAAGCCGGTTATAGATCAAGTAGTCGAACTTCGACCACTGGGCGGGATTCTAGCATATTTATAATATCAACGAAGTATATTAGCGCAAATATCTGCATGATTATACTTACATATATATGGAATACAGTTTTGTTCAAATATCTCACACAAAAGTAGCGATATTTACAAAGATGCAAGTAATAAAAACATTGTTTTTGTATCACTTAGACTCAGAATAAATAAAAAAATAATTTTATTGATTTAATAAATTAAAATAAAAATACATTTAAAAAATGTGTCTCATAATGATTCTAGTCCTGAATGCTGATCTCAGAAACTCACTTGATTTATCGAAGCATTTTTAAAATAAATGGATATAATTTTTACGACACTTAGGACTCCTATCGCGATTAAAACACTGCTTATTGAGAGACTTGGGTGGATAAGATATTCAAACAACAAATATCTGCGTTTAAATTTTTCATCAAATCCTTGTTACTTCATCGATTTATTTTGCTTCCATGTGTTCAGTTAATGAAAGGTAATACAGGACATTTTATAAACCAGTAGGATTGCTCAGCAAAAACAGACATGCAAAAAGGATCTAGAGCTAGTGTTGTGGTTAACATTCGGGGAAAAACGAACGATTTTAATACTAGCGTCTTATTGGAAGTCATGTGCTCAAATTAGATAAGCTGTTTATCATTCAAATTAATGATTATGACCAATGAAAACTCGACTACTTTAACCCGTTTTTCCATTTATGCGTAATATTAATAAAAAAATATAAATTAAAAGAAAAAAATTGTCTCAGCTGGAATACGAAATCACGTTCTACCCACTTTTCCATTGATCCATTTTCTACTTAGTTCCATTCTACTTAGTTATTAAAAGCTAAAATTTATTTTGTTGCACTTACAGAAAAAAAAAATAAGTGTCAATTGATCCGTGTCAGCAGAACTCATGCTTTAATTCCTTTTTTGCATGAATTTTTTCACCGGTTTTTTAATGCGATATTTCCAAAGTGATTATCTAGCAAAGTTGCATGCGTTTAAGATCTTGTGAATACACTACTTCGTTTTAAAGCCGCACATTTAATATTTTTCTTTGTAAGCATACATTATGCCAGTCACGGTTAATCACCCCTAATGGTCGTGCTTGGTATGACACAATTTTTAAAATGGGTTTGAATGTAATTTTAAGTAGAAAGCCAATCTAATCAACATATCGGCTTAAAATCTCTGATGGTGCTGATTTTTGAATAGTAAAAGCTTAAGATTCTTTAGATTTATCTTCAGACCACCCTCTCTATTTTCATCCAACTTCGTCAGTTAGTTTCGTCACAATAACTGCAGGCGCACTTACTAATTGGTTGCAATATAAAAATTTTTTGAGTGCCCATTACACAGAAATATGTCTGCTAACATAGATAACTCTATTCGAAAGTTTGAGGCAAACTACCCAAAATGCTACTTCTACAAATCGACAGATGATATATAACAAAACTTATTCTGTAGATGTAGAACAGCTTTTGTCGGAAAAAAAAGTAATCTTCGAAGAGAATACGAACATTAAAGTTCCTCTGATTTAAAAATTACACAAAGGAATGAACCATAAAGCTTAAAAGATTACAGCTTTGCTAAAACTATTGATAATGGATCAATTCCAGATCCTCCATTTAATGTTAGGAGACAACATAGTACTATTAAATAAACGAGACGTTTCACATAGTTTTGATAAAGTAAGGCAAGAGGGACTAGTTCACAGATTAAAGCTTGCCCGCAAACTCACTTTAGCTATTACGAAGCTATTTACTTTGATGAAAATTTATCATTCCGGAATGTATTTATGAAATCGCACCGCAGCCGATTTTGTTTACCAAAGCAGTATCTTTTGTCATATATTATATTTGATAAATGTATACTAGAGCGGACTGAAAATGACAAAAAAATATTAAGTTTTTAAATATCAATGGCTCTATGGAAAAGCTTAATTCACGCCAAATATCAAAGCTTTTCAACTCTATTTAGATGTGCCACACGAGTAGTGAACTTTTAAAACAATACTATATACTTAAAACCCTTCCAACCTTTCGTAACAATTCTTAATGAACTTACGTAATATGTGAAGAGTTCCCAAGCTCGTAACTGAGGCTCCAATATTTGTCTGTATACCAGAATCAAAATATCTTTACTTCAAAAAAATGGCTTGATTCAAAAATTGAATTCGTTACCATAATAATGTATCGTCCTGACTTGTTAATAAGGAATAACGTTCACACATCAACATTCGCTGATGATACAGTTATTCTTACTGCCAATCAAACCTCTCAAGAGCCTTTCTGCTAACTGCAAAAGTATACATATTATATATTACAGTAAAACTTTGTATTTAAATATGTAATGCTATGGTATTTAACTATGGGGCAGTTTCTTGGCATCCAATATAGAGAAAATTCAAAGGCGACAAAATAAAATCCTCCATATTTTGCCTTCAGTTAACTGTGAAGATTGAATAAATAATAAACCTGAAAAAATTTGGATGCTAAGACTACAAGATATTCACTAAACATAACTTTAAATTTTGAAATAGCCTTTTAATTGATCTAAAAAGTTGATTTAGTATAAAGCATTGTTTTTGCAGTGTGACAATTTCTAAAATCTTGGGCTACACAATGCTATTAATATTAAACTTTATGGCTTGGGGCCAGACCATACTGGCGTTTTTAAAACACACGTTTCTGATTTTTTGTAGTAAATTTGAAAGTTTTAAAATTTTAAATTTTTTTAATACTAATCGGTATAATTTTTTTACTAAGATCATTACGAGCTACTACTGACGCAGCTAAGTGCTAGTTTACCAAGATAAAAAAGTAAATTTTATTGTGTTGAAAAACTTATTGATTATTTCTTCTTTTCGTTATATATTAGACAATAATTTTTACTTTAACTTATTTAAAAGTAAACTAAACAAATAACCTTTGACACCTAAAGCTTAAAACACTTTTAAAAATAATATATGTCTACCACAGAATAAAACAGAGTCAACACGAAATAACCTTTAAACAAGATCTTTTTTTAAAACATACCACACATAAGAAACTTCTCTGAAGTGAAGTTAAACGTTACAAGAATATCGAGCCATAACCGCCAAAAAAGCTCAAGCGACATGCTTTTCGAAAATTGTTTTTGGTCGAAAATCGATTATTTACGATAAATCGGACTATCTGTCAAAGTTTCAAAGTCCTGCCATATATCGTTACGGAAATACAGCAAAAGAAATTTTAGCTTAAGTGCGTTTTCTCTTTAATTTTTTAGATTGTTTACATTTTTTTGTAACTGCAATTTGTCGCTTAAGCTAAAATTCTCTTTTTCAATTAGAGCAAAACTAGTGTCAAAAATTGCAAGAATATCAATGAAACAGTTAAAGAACAGCTTAATAAAAATAATAATTACTAGTTTTAGAATAATTTGATTAAATGAATTGATTTTTCATGGCATCAATAATATCTTAAAATATCTTAACCCCTACAAACATGCGTTGTCTTGTAGGAAATTTATTGAAACTATTAACATTACATATAACAGTACACTACAGTCCTATATAGCCAATATAAAGGTTATACTTCCATTTAAACCAAGAATAACTAAAAAATACTTCTCCTGTAAAATTTACTTTTTGCCGCTTAAGCTTTTTTGGCGGTTATGGCAAATATTTACGTCTAAGTTGCATAAAAACTAAAGCACAATGGACCATTTAAAACGAAAATAGGAAATAAAAAAAGCAAAACTATATTTGGGTTTTTAAATAAAACTTCGTTCTTTTTGTTTTACTAAATATTGTTAAAAATGTATATGTATATTTATTCGATATTTCGAACACCTTCGGTGCTCTTCTTCAAAAAATACAAATATTTACAAAACATAAAAACAAACCAAATTATTAAAAAAATTATTTTAAAATATATATCCCTATATTTAAATTTCAAAAAATTATTTTCAAAGCCTTATAACCGAACCCTAACATCATTTGCCTTTTAATGTTAAAACCTAAAGTTGAAGCATAAAACGTCATGTGTCTAATTCTCTCAAAATGTATAGCCTTTGGATTGCCTTCCCACGAATTGTCCCAGAGTTCGGCGTATTGGTGGTCACTTTTCGAATCATTATATCGTATTGTCAAGGGTATATACAATTTTTCTAAATTTTCTTACTATTTGTTTACTTTGTGTGGGCGTGTGATTACCCACTATTATAGTCATTAAATTGTATTGTCAAAGGAGGTTAATGTTCGCTTAAAGTCTAATAAGCTTTTATTATATTTATTTAAAATGCACATGTATTGTGAAGGACTTTCAATGCATAAACAAAGTTTCATAAGAATCAATGTGGTAGAAGTTGTATAAAATCTCTAGCGCAATTTGAATACAAGACCATTGACAAATACAAGTGACACTGAATCAAAACTTACAACAAATTTTCTCTTTGATTTGGTTCAAATAGGTTTCAAGCCATGGTGAAAAGTATTACACTATGTAAATAAATGTTCAAATGTTGAATGATCTTTAATGCACAAATAAACATATGCATATAAATGTAATATATTTGAAAGAAAAGGTCATAACGTTGGTATTATAATGTACAATTAAATGTCAACACAATTCCAGAGATGACTCTGCAGAATTTGCTAAATACCTATATATGCAGAATTTGCTAAATACATATATCTGACACAATGATTTTCCACAACTAGATGAAAAAGTGTGTCCTACAGCAGTTTATAGTGAATCTTGTATAAAATAAACATGTTGTTTTGTTTATCTTACAGAATATCCACTTCAACATATATTGACAAAATATTTAAACTGTGGTTGCTTGTGATTTGTTTTGTTGTTGCAACAATTTTAAAAGTAAACTTAACCCATCGCCTACTAGCCAACCAAAAAGCATGTAACGAAAAACTCATACACATTGTAAAATAGTATTGAAAAATAAAATAAAAAGATGTTTAAGAGAACCTACATTCAAATTGTGTGAACAGTATGTTAAAGCAAATAGCTGAGTGGGGGTAAAAGAAACATGACCAGAAAGTTTTTCCAAAAAGCGGGACAAGAACGATTGAAATGCGGAATTCTGAAAAAAATACTAGCAAAAGATCGGGATTTTATAATATATTTTGTGGTTTAAATCATCATTTTTAATTTCTCCGTTACGATGAAACAAAAATCTACTGATGAGTTGGCTATAGCACCCAAGGAAAATTAGGCATATAGATGAGCTAGTCCACAACTAAGTCGCTTAGACCCAACAAAAATAAGAAGATTGTAAACCAGTACGTGAAATATTCCGAAGTTATCTTTAATACAAAGTTGCTTAAATTCAATTTATAGTTAAAAGAATATTTTCGATCAAAAACAATTTTGTATTAAAAAAAATTCTGTATTATGATTATGGTATTTGTTGTCGGATGTAAGCATCTTAAGTCTTATATCTGTGGCTTGGTCAATATTTTGCTGTTTTGAGTTAATCATTGCATTAGATTTCTGCTCTTACTCTCTTTTATTCTGCTGAAACAGCCAGTATCTAATGTAGCCCAGAACAGCTTCATAAGGATTTTGATATCCAATGTTAATATGAACTCACATAGAAACTTACACTCAAATTGCCTTTTGCTCAAAACTGAATATATTGACATTGGTCCTTTTAGCATTAGCCACAAATATCATCCCTACCATGTCAAACTATTCAGTATGCAAATTTATACATTTCACAAGAGCGCAAAGACCCGTCACTTGTGAATTTCAAGTCAGCGTATTTCTAAAAGTGCCCAGCTTAAAATATTTCCTATTGAGTTATCAATCCTCTATAGGAATTTCAGCATTTTGGAACAAGGCGTATAGCACAAATAGGAGCACCAAGATAACGGGCCTTCAGAATGAATTTTGCATATTAGATAGTTCAACATGGTAGGAAATATACGTTCAGCACAAAATTAATTTTAGCGTTTTGCTTTCAAGACTTTTCCTTAATTTTTTCTTTCATCTTAATGTAGAAATTTTTAAATTGAAGTTATGAATTTTAGTCGCACTGTATGGTTTTTAATCCAAAGATTTTTGATTATTATGGGTTAAGATCACTGAATTACATTTTTGGAGCTATCAAACATTTCTTATGTTAGGTGCGTACTTTACTTCATCACCCTCACACAACCAACAGGTATGAAAAAAGTTGTGATAATGATATAGTGATTGATTCCTTTCTCAATAAAAATAATTTAATTGAAAAATTTAATTAAATAAACTAATTCCTAGGTAATTAACGGCAGAATGCATAACGAAAACTTGGCATGGAGTTAGCAAAAATGACTAATGAAGTCTAACGAGATTTGATATAAAATTTTGATTTAAAAATCACTGCAGATTTTAGCCGCCATGAGTCTGGCTATATTCCGTGTCATGAGTCATGAGTCTGGCTATATTCCGTGATGATTTCTAATTTCAAAATAGTATAAAGAAAAACTCAACAATATCCGCTTCAATTTCGTCACTCATGCTAACTTCATGCCAAGTTTTCGTTATGTATATGATTCTAAATATCTTTGGGTTAGTAATTGGCTCTGAAGCAACGTTTAAATATGATATTTTTTAATTTGAAAGGTGTTTAACTGAATGAGTTGTACTGGCTGAAAAATGAGAAAGATATTTTTTATTCAGTTGAAAAATCTTCGAAATTTTTGGCAATATTTAAAACAGTAGAACTATAAATTTTAAAACTCGAAAAGGCGGGAAAAAGCGATATACAAAATTTAAGCGGATCCGAACTCTTAAAAGCGGGATAGACCCACCTAAGCCGCGATGTCTGGTTAGGTTAGGTAAAAGAGCATACTGCACCTTAAAATATAGGAGAATTTCGAAAATGCATTTAAAAACAGTGCACAGATTGACAAACATTTTAAAATAAACTAAGACAGCAAAACAAACACAACAATAAGAATATCTTACAATACAAAACAACATGCACAGATTTCTTAACATCAACAAAATTTTGAAAACAGGATGTAAACTTTTCTATTTCTATTAAAACAAATAAATGAATGTCTGGCAAAATTAAGATAAAACATTTAGCAGAAAAAAAAATAAATATTAAGGAAAACTCTTAATAAACTTAAATAAAGTTATTTTTAGTTATTATTTTAAATTGTTGTATTTCTTTAAAGTTACTCTAAGAATTTATAAAGAATTTGTCAAGTTCTTCATTGTAAGAAATTGTTACTGTTCGTATTATGAGGCGCAAACTAATTATACGTATGAGTAATATGAAATTAAAATTAAATACTGTTGTTACACATACGCATCATATTTAAGCAAAATGTGCTTTAAGCTTAAATTCAAATATATAAATTCATATTATTTATTTAAATTATCATTATTTTTACTTTACTCAAAAATACTTTACTTCCTATAACAAGAAAACATATCATGAATTTGCTTACCGCCAAATAGAAAAACTATTCACTATTGATTTTATATTAGAGGAAAAACAATTTTCTCGAAAATTGGCAGACAATGTGCATGCACATTTTTAGTTTTTTTCCCCCAAAAGCAAACATAAATAATTTACTATCATCATGTTATCGAAATGTATCTAAAGTTCATAACACCCCAAAGCTGCTGATGCTTTTTTCCAATATTATTTTCACAATTTTGTTTTGTTTTTTGCTCTGATCACTTGAAAAATTTTATTTGCATTTTGTTTGTAACCGCGAAAACTACTAAAAACAAAAAGAGAATAAAAACTACTGCAAGTTTTTCCCCCTGCAAGGCATAATGACAAGTCTACTCAATTGATTTACAATGAATGAGTAATAGTGAATTTTGTTTTTTGCTTATTTTTTATATTTAATAAAATAAAAAACGCACGCAAAGTTTTTGTAACTTAAATATTAATGAAGTTGTAGGGTGCTTTTCAATTTATTTTTTGTCCAAAAAAATATTGTGGAATTTAAAGAAATTTCTTGTCTTTAAATAAATTTGTAATATTTACTACGAAAAAGAGCCACTAAAATATTTGCAACTTTATTAATTTGTTGTGTTGTTTTTATTCTTGGCCAAGTTGAAATTCAGATAATGCTAATTATTTATTTTCTTTAGCTAATTGGGCCTAACGTGTTTTTATGACAATAAAAAACCAATTTTATTTCATATTTCCCGACGTTTCGTGAATGTTTTGTTCACTTTTTCTAGGGGTGCGTCTATTTATTTAACAAATTAAAACATCAAAATTATAAATTAAATAAGTAATAGAAAAAAAAGTACAATAATTACTTACAAATAAAATTATTATTTTACATAACTCAAAATTGTTTTAAAATTGTTTTATAAATTAAAGGTTATAAATTAAAAAATTGTTTCTTTTAAATAAAGCAAAAATGTTTTGCACAAACTTTGAAAAGCTTTTTTCAAAATGATTCGCTGTTTTCGATGACAACCCTGTAGTTAGCGCTTAAATTGTCAGTGTCTTCCTTTTTGTTCATTGTTCGGTTTATTTTTTGTTGTATTCTTAAGCTTTCAGTTATAAATCTCTTTCTTACATTGGTTTCCTTATTAAGTATTTTTATGTTGTCAAAGTCAGGTTTGTGATTTGTTTTTAATATGTGTTGTGACAATGCAGTGCTTTCTTTCTTCTTATTGATATCAACTTTATGCTCATTCATTCTTGTTTCTAAACTTCTCTTAGTAGTTCCAATGTAAACTAAATTGCAGTTGTTGTTGTCGGTGCCTTTACAAGGAATTTCATAAACAAGATTGTTTTGTTGTAACTTTGGTATAGCTGTTTTTGTATTTGTGAATATTTCGCTCAATGTTTTATTAGGTTTATAGGCAAAGCTCATGTCATTTTTACTTATTGTTTTTTTTCATATTCATAGAATCAGTGAGACCAGGTATGTATTTTACACTGTAAAAACGCTTTTCATCTTTATTGGGGTTACCATGTTTGATGTTTGTTGTGCTTTTATATGCTGCTATTAAGGATTTAATTAAATTAATAGGGAAACTATTTGCTGCTAATATGTTAGTGATTTTTTGGATATTCTTTGTGTGGAATTGATGGTCACTAATGTCAAGTACTCTATGGATGAAATTTTTGGCTGTGTTTATTATCTGGCTTTTTGGTTGAGTGGCGTTGAAGTTGATAATTCTTCCTGATGAAATATTTTTTGAGTAAAAGTCGAATGTTATTGTATCATTATTCCTGTATAATTTTGTATCGAGGTATGCAATTTCTCCCCTTGATTCAACTTCTACAGTAAACCTAATTTTTGGGTGATATCCGTTAAGATTGTTCAGTATTTCCTCCTTGTCGTTAATGTTTATTATAGCTAAAATATCATCTACGTATTTGGCTACGTATTTAATATTAATGTTTTTGTTTGTTTGTAAATGCTACGTCAAGTAAATTATCTAAAACAATATCAGCAATAGTTGGAGAAAGCGGATTGCCCATGGGCATGCCAAAGATTTGGTTGTAAACTTTTTTGTTATAAATAAAATAATTGTTTTCATATAGACAGAACTTTAAAATGTCCAAGAATTTAGAGCGTGGGATCGTGGTGTGGTTTTTTATTATATGCCATTTGTCCATTATATTATTTATCGCACTGTGAACGGGAATATTGGTGAATAAGGAAACGACATCAAAGGACACTAATAAGTCGTTATTATCAAGTTTTAAGTTCTTAATTCGTTCCTTCAATTCCAGTGAGTAATTTGTGTTTATTCTTGAAGATAAGATATAGTTTTCATGTTAAATTTTAATCTTAATTACTGGTGCTAAAAATTGTATTATTTTTATTACAGCCACACAACAATTTCTTCGCACTTTTTTTTAACGTTACTGATATTAATTGGCAAGAAATTTATTTCAGAGACTGAATGATTTTCTTGCTGCTTCAACTCGTCCGCTTATATAGAAATTCGCAATTTATAAAAATTTTTTGTTTTTAGTTATAGTATGTCTATTTCCCCAGACTTAGAACCAAAGTCTTTGGGTAAAATTACATAATGCTGAAAAAAATGAGAACTATTTCAAAGATTCATACCCGAAGACATCGTCTTCATTCAGTGGACGATGGTAAATTTCAGCTCAAACTACACTAAGATCAAGGAAAAATTTAATTAATAAAGAAGCCAAGACAAAGAACAAACTTTAAAAAAGTTCTAAATAGCAAAAAACGAGCATACTACTTGACTTTGCTAATCTCACACGGTGGGAAGGTATAACGGGAGCTCTGATGAAAAGTTCGTGGTTGATCCCAAAAGCATTCAGGTGTTCAGTTCAACCCTAGCACATTCAGAAGTTTTTTTTTGTCAATTTCTCATGTATCTAAAATTTGTTATGCGTGTTCCCTCAAATCTCCGCTATTCATAAGCCGATTTCGGATATTTTTATTCACTTGAAAGTAGTATGTCGATGCTTTCAGATTTAGTTCCGTTGACAAATTAGCAGGGTTACGCCCATACAAAGTAAATTTGCTTTCGTTTTTAATTACTTCTACTACCAATTCTTATGAAACTTTGCACATTCAATAACCTTTCGTTTTACTACTACAACCTGATAAAATAAAATTCGGCAGTGCCACGCCCGTGTAAAGTAATTTAAAAAAATTCACACATACGCTACTTAAAACTAGGGTTGTAACGATACGCCGTTTTGCCGATCCGATACCGATACCGATATTTAAAAATAAATATCGCCGATACTGATTTCGATACAAATATTGAAATTAAGTTCAAGTTTAGATTAACAAAACTCAAGAAGGGCAATTTTTTTATTATACAAAATTACAGTGTAAGAGATTATTAATGTTTAAAATTAATTTTAATCCAGTATAAAAATTGGAAGTAATATTTAAGGAACTGCATTTTCTTTGTTTCCAAATTATCTATATTAAATATATGCAGATAATTAGTAGAAAAGCAAGTAAAAGTGTGTAATTCCTTTATAATTTTAAAAATACTCGCCATGCTTTTTAAAGAAATCGATTTTTTAAAGGATTTATAAACTAATATTCTTCTAAATAACTTAATAGCTTAATTACAAGCTGTTAAAAAATGGCATGTTTTTTACTCATGAAAAACGTCATATTGGGGCTTGTAGGTCTGGTTGAGTAGATCGTTTTGCCATTTTAAAAAATTGCAATACACCCTCAAAATCGGAAGCTATCGATAAAAAAAAAAACGATTTTTTGGGACTTCTCGGACAAAAACAATTTTCACTGCGTTGTTTCTGCACCGATTTTCTATTTTTAAACAGTGTCGAAAGGACTTAAGCTTTCCGTGCATATATAAAATTTTTTTTTACTTACATTTCATGTTAATATCGTCAAAAGAAACATTGTATATTTTATTTTATTCCGATTTTTTAAAATCTTGCATATTTTTTTACAACAATTTGCTTGAAAACACTCCCATTTTTTTATTTTCATATAAAGCGTATTTTATAGCGATTATAATAAGTCGTGTGTCTTTTTTTTTTTTGCTGGGAATAAGATTTAAAAAACAAGGAATTGAATTTGAATTCATGGTAAAATTAACAAAAAATAAACTATTTTTTTTACAAAATCACAGCGCAAAATAGTACTAATTTTTAAAATTGATATTAATAAGATTTAAAAAATAACGAAATGAATTTAGTTCATGGTAAAATTAACCAAAAAGAAATAATTTGTTAAAAAAAAACTCTGAAAAAAGTTTTGAAAGTTGACTAACCAAATTTTGAATAAAATCAAAAGTTTTTTTCGTTTTATTGTACCTTCAATTTAAATTGCACTAACAATAAGCAATCAAATCTGAACTCCAAGTGTTTAATTTTTAAGTTCAGCCAATGCCAGACATATATGTATATTGGTTTCTGCGGTAATTTTGTCTTTTACATCACTCTGTGGCCTCTAAATGTTGCGGACTAGGAGGTGTGGCTGCAACTCAAGTTTTTTTTATGTATCTTGTCACATGTTCTAAAAACACAGTCTTAACCATCGGGACATCTAGAACTTCATGAATTCGCTGGCTTGTGACATACCAGAGGGCATCTGTAATCGTAAGGAGTTTTTTATATTGTTGGCTGTGAATTTTCTCTACATTTGATGCCGACGCAGTGCCCCAAAAATGGATACCGTAGGTCCATATTGGTTTTAGAATGGAGTTGTATAGAAGAAGATTACAGTCCAGGCTTAGTGTAGAATTCGTTCCAGTGAGCCCAATTCATTTGAGCCGCTTTTAAGTTCACTAGGACCCCGCCCGGTGGTCGAATTCGACAAATTTATCCATAACCGGGTTTGTTTGTAACCGGTTTTTTAGGCAAAAAACAATATTGTGCATATCTAGAGAAAAGTACCTTTCAAACCATATATGTTTCATCAATATTGGTGGGCAATAAGATACTCAAAACTGTACGACAAAAAATTGTGTGGCCTATTTATATATAAGATTTGGTTCATCTTTGCATTTATGTGGGATTTCCATGTTAGATGACGATCAAGATGAACACCGAGCTATGTAACTTCAGTGTGTTTGGGGTACAGCTCGGTTACTGATTTGTATAGGCGGGTATGTTTCTCTGCACAATGTACAAGTAATATGTAGAAATTTTTGTTCGTTAATTTTTATCCGCCATTGTTTAAGCCATTTTTCCAACTGAGATATATAATCTTGCAGTTTGTGGGAAGCTTCTTCATGGCTTTTGTGAACACTTACAAAAGCTGTACCATCAGCGAATATTGATATTTGAATGCTATTGCTTACTGCCAAGTCAGAGGCATATGTCACATATAATACAGGACCGAGGATGCTACCTTAAAAACTTCCGGCTTCAATCGGCTGAGGAGAGCTTAGACAATTACCTTCCTAAAAACGAATTTTCGCTCAGATAAGTAGTTTTATGAAAGCTTAAGGGTATTTGCGGGTAGGTTTTGCCATACTTTATTTAGCAAATGCCTTAGAAACATCGATGAAGAGCGCAGAACAATATTTATTTTCTTCGTAGGATTTTCTAAACATATTAACGAGTCTATGTATTTGTTCAATCGTGCTATGTTGTCTCCTAAAATCGAACTGGTTGTCTGGAATGCATCCAGTATCTTTCAGCATGTATATTAGGTTACTCATAAGTAGCTTTTTAAATACTTTTGACATGTTTTACAATAGGCTCTTAGCCCTATAGGATTCCATCTTCGTATGATCTTCGCCTCGCTTAGGTATCATGGTAATCAGCGAAACCTTCAATTCTGCGGGAAAGCATTTGAGACGCAAAAAAAACATTAAAACTAATAGCAGCATAGGGTATTTGAATTTAAGCCCGCAATACAGTGTTCAGTCTCAAGAATATTGAACCTCAAGGTAACATCTGGTATAACGAGTACTAGTGGCAGCTCAACTATAATATCAGATATATTTGGAGTAAATACTTTCTGCAAGTAGTTTACAAACATAGTACATTTTCCAGCATCAGTTCTTGCCCAGTCTCCCTTCGAACCTCGCAATGGAGGCTTATATATTACCGGTCTTTTGAGGCCTGTGGCTGCTCGCCATATCGAATAGTCCGTTTCTGGGGTTTCGTTGATCCCATTCAGACATATTTGCAGAGAAGCGATTTTTTTATATCCTAGTAGTGTTTTCAGCTGTATGTACTAATCCTTCAGCCTAGATTTTAGCTGAAGGGATCTGTAGCTTTGCCATTCTTTACGAACTATTATATTTTCCGCTAAAAGCAATTCTACATCAGCTGTATCAATTTTATTATATATCACCTGAAGATTTGTAGTAGTAGCATTTAGAGCAGCTTGCTTAAGGTCTGCCTCAAACATTCTAATAGAGTCATCTCTCTCAGCAGGCGATTTTAATGGAATATCTTCTGTGCAAAATGAGAAATCAAATATTTTTTTATATTTCAACCAATTACTACGTGTGGTTGTCATCGTTAAATCACAAATGGGTGATGAAGTTGTATGTGAATATATAGTGACAATGGTTGGAGAGTGATCTGAAGACAAATCTAAAGATGCTTCAACTTGTATCATTTCGCTGGGCACACCCTTTACCACTCCAAAATGAACAGCATCAAGAATTTTTCGGCGAATTGTTGGCCAGTAAGTTGGCTGCCCGCTTGATATAACATTCAAACGCATTTTAGAAATCTTGTCAAACAAAACAGAACGTGTGCTTAGTTTTGTAGTCACCAGTGGCCAAAAAGCGGTGGCCTAGTGAATTATAAAATGTACTCTATTGACTTTCTATAATAGAATACCTGGGAGGAGAGTAAATTGATGAAATCACCAGGATTTGATGATAATTTTCAATGCACATGTTAGTTGCTTGACGATAGTCTTTATATTGATCACCCATTAAGTAGTGTTTTATTATTTTTTAGTATAGCCTAGCCACCACAAGCTTTACCTTGGGGGTCCTTTGTATCGCAGAGAGCATATCCGTTGATTTTAAAAAAGCATCTAGCCGTCAAATGTTTCTCAGAGATAAGCATAACATCAATTTAATTATTCATCATGAAGTATTCTAGTTCGTTTTTATGTTGGCAGATGCTGTTTGCATTTCAGAAACAGATTTTTAAGTTCATGGTTTGTTTAATGCAGTCTGCAATAATGTAGATTGCATCTGCAACATTTCCTTTATCCTGCAGGTCATGTTGTTTGTAAAAAAACTTACCACCTTCTACCTTCATAAGTGGCAAAAGTGCACAAGAACGCTAATAAGATGGTGTAGCAACCTCTCGAAATCCGTAGTACTGATCCGCTCTGCTAATCTGATTTGAATATTCCAATACTTCACTCTTAATAAAATAATTTTAATTTACATTAATTCAAATATTGATGTAAAAAGCCGAAGTAATAAATTTCAGAAAAAATTTACTATTTGAATTAAATTTTCTATTGAAGCCTCAATTCAATTGGCAAAAAAACCATTTCAATTCAATTGGCAAAAAACCATTTTTAAATTGCGGGCTGATTAGACTTCACCGCTTTTGTGTATGAGAACTGGCTGTTAGGTATGTCTTGCGCTATGGCTGGTTAGCCTTCAAAACGCTGGCGTATGAAGGCCGGCTGGTAGCTGGTTGGCGCAAATGTGGATAATTGGTGTTGTCGAAAGTAAAAGGTTAAGCATAGGTTTGATTACGTCTTTTAGACAAAGAGTGTGGGTCGATTTTAAAGAAATATGGCTCATTTTGCCTTGAACATATTAACTTGTATGTGTGTAAGAAAACTGCATTTTTGTTGTGTTTTTCTTTGTTATTAATGTTTTTAAAACAAAAATTTTTTATGTTATATGTTTTTTTTTTTTTAACTGACTTCAAAAAGGAGAAAGGTTATCAATTCGTCATGTATTGGTTATTTTTTTTTATGTATGTTCCTTCAAAACTCCGCCATATATGAACCGTTTTTTTATTTTTTTCGTTATTTAAAAGGATGTGCTTCCAGATTGGTCCCATTGAAAAATGGGCAGGGTTACGCCCATACAAAGTAAATTCACATTCATTTTCTACTTCTTGTATGCAACCGATTCTTATGAAACTTTTTACACACATTAAGTTTCTGTTTGAATACTACATCATGATTAAAAAAGTGGGCAGAGCCACGCCATTGCAAAGTAAATATTCTTTTTAAAAACTTCTACTACACCAATTCTTATGAAACTTTGCATACGCTTTTAGTTGTCCTTACAGTACAACATTATGTTTAGAAAAGTGGGCAGTACCACGCCCATGAAAAGGAAATATATATTTAAACTACTTCTACTTAACCGATTTTTATGAAACTTTGCATACACATTTAGTTATCGCTACAATACATTATTGTGGTGAGAAAAGTGGGCAGCGCCACGCCCATGAGAAATATTCATTTTAACTACTTCTAATTAAACGATTCTTATGAAACTTCGCACAAAAAACTAGTTCTCGTAAAAGTTCATGATGATAAAATATTGGGGCAGTGCCACACCTATTTTGTAGTCAGTTTTTTTTTAAGAATTATTATATAATAAATAACTGAAAATTATTTAGTAGATACTTTATTTAGGATACGAACGTTTGTTTTAGCGATTTGTATAAAGTTTTCTGCGTTTTGTGAAAAAAAAAATCAATTACTTGTTGTCAATGTATGACCATCGATACGTTTTTTTTTAATTAAAATTTTTCTTTTATCTATTTTTAGAAATTTCTGCATTTCAACCCGAGTTTGTTGAAAGCATATCGAATGTCTCAGTGCCCGTGGGACGTGATGCGACATTTACATGTCATGTGCGACATTTGGGAGGTTATCGAGTAAGTAAACAAATCCAAAAACATATTTTCCATTTAAATATTCACACTAACACGACAATACATTACCAAACAAAATAATAAAATATTCATATGCAGTTTTTTGTAAATTATTGTTTTACTTCTGCATAACATGCTGTCATACATTCGTGCAATTGTTATAACAATATCAAGAACAAAAAAGTACTTAATAACACATCAATTATATCATGCTACAAACAAATACACACTCGTACATGTACTCGTATATGAACAGTAAACAAAAAGTTGTTTGTTCACAGCCAAACACAAACGCACTTTTACATTCTAGCATCCGGAGTGGGGAAGAGCAAAATAGGTAGTCAGTCCACAACATGTTGTAGCAGTAAATCATTTTTGTACATTTTTCAAAAATGTTTAAACAAAACCAAATGGTTTTATACAATTATACTACATATGTATATGTAAACACACACACTTACAAATGTTCACTTTAAGCACAATGATTTTTTTAAAGTTCAACAAACTCATTTATTGTAATTGTGATTTTTTATTTCTTTACATAATAAATTTCATAATATTTCTCTTCTTTTCAGGTTGGTTGGCTTAAAGCCGATACGAAAGCCATTCAAGCTATACATGAGAATGTTATAACACATAATCCACGAGTAACAGTTAGTCATTTAGATCAAAATACTTGGAACTTACATATAAGAGCTGTAACGGAGGAAGATCGTGGTGGATATATGTGTCAATTAAATACGGATCCTATGAAAAGTCAGGTAAGTGGAAGGGTTGGAGATGTATGATACAAAAAAGTTTAGTGAAATTGTAATCGAAAGCAGCTCAAAATATTTAAATAATAGCAGGCTAAAATCCAATGTTTGCTTTTATGGGGACTAGCAATAGCTATTTTATTATTATACTACACAGAAAGAAATATGCCGTACTAGTTTCGAGTATTTTCTACTTACTTTGAGTACGAGTCGTACTCAAAATTTAGGTACGAATAAAATGTACTTAAATCAATCCGAAAACGGGGTAATCATGTAAAAGATCTGGAATGAATAACAAAATTCTTAAATTGAGTACAAAAATTCTTATTTTAACTACTACTATTAGTAAAAAACTTTTTACACAGCCGTAGTCTGTTGGTATTTGTTTGTTTGTTGATACACTACCAGCAAATCAGTAGTCGACTACAAAAATAATCAACTTATAGTTAACTTTTTTTAACAGTGTGGCCATTTTAGCATTTTTGCAGCCAAATTTGCCATTTTTTATTTTGATTTAGTTGCAAATGTTCCACTTAGCTGTTAGGATTATTTTTGCCATTTTCTTATTATTCATTTGGCATTTTGTAGCATTTATATGAAATTGTCAAAGAAGAAATTCTCAATTTAAATTGCAAGAGCAAAGTTTATATGATTTTAAAAACCAAACTCAACTATTGAGTCCTGTAGTGCAATTCACAAACTTATTTTCACGCCAATTATGGCGTTTAAAGAAGTTAACACCAAAATGATTGCTTTTACTATTCTTTAAACTTTTAAGCACTACTAGCGGCGTTAATTAAACGGCAATAATTTTTGTGGTGTTATTGAATAGAAAACAGTCAGCTGTTCAGTTAAAGCACATCGTCTTTTGGCAAAACTCAAATAATTATTCGACCATAATATACACACATATGAAATCTTTTATATATAAATAACAATATTTATATTATTCAAACAATTAATTTAACATTTATTTCTCAAAATTAAAGAAATTCATGAAAATATGTTCGTGTGCAAGCATAAATTCATTTATTTTTCCCCATTCCTCTTTGTGCTTTTCGTTTATTTTAATAGTGTTGGAAAGTGATATAAAATTTTAGCAAAGGCCTTAACACGAAGTTAACGAATCAAATAAGCGTTCATGCAAACAGTAATTATTGGAGACAAAATTGCCTTCTATTTAAGCGTTAAGAGTTAGTGAATTTCACTACTGGGGCCCGTTTCTCAAAACTACAAGTTACAAATCTACAAGTAAAATACACTTAAAACAACAACACTTTGACAAATTTTAAATTTGTTTCGTGTGTATTTTACTTGTAGACTTGTAACTTGTAGTTTTAGGGCCCACACACGTCTTCAACCGTTGTCATTTTTGTATTTTCATCGTTGTCATTTTTGTATTATATTACCATCGCATTGAATTGTAGCTTTGCAATAGAATTGAAAAAAGAGATCATTGAAAATTTCATCGTCTAACTTTAGTCTTTGTTGTTAAAAATTAAAAATTGATATTTCAAAACCCTCTATAGTTATGGCTATTTTATTGTGGCTTATAATATTTTCATATCAAATAATTCGTTAGTTATTAATACAAAACCTCTATAACTTTTACAGATAGTCAAATATAACACAGTAAAATAAAATGAAGGGTTTTGTGCGTTGTTTCAATGAAAATACCCAATTGTGATGTAGTTTTATCTCCTGATTATGATGGCGTCATTAGTATTTCCCTAGCAGCTCTAGTTTTAAAGATATAGAGACATTTAGCATTTGCATAATTTACACCACTTTTTGTGTTATTCGCTTAATATTTCACGACTCGTCCTCCAAATTTTAAAATACTTGCTGGATTATTAGCCTCCACAAAATTTTATTTCATTTGGGTAGAGTCACATTGATGAGTATATCAGGATATCTTACTGTTATTGCAAGGATGTTAAAAATCGTGTGTTTTTGGCTAAGTCCTTAAAACTTTTTTTATTTTAATTTTTTTTTATTAAAAAAACTGATTCTATTTTCTGATTTATTAACTGATTTATTTTCATCTTCTGATTATGAAAATAGCTTTATTATTTTCCTAGCACCTCTAGTTTCAGAGATATTGTACATTATATAGAAAAAATACTTTGCATTTTTCTTTTCTCAGACCATCCAAAAAAAAATTATTTTTTATAATATGAGGTCGCTGAATTTAAATCTGGCCTCTATTTTTTGATACGTTGTGATTATATTTTAGTAATTTTACTGTAAAAATTTTAATTTTTCTTTAAAATAGTTTTTTTTTTTGACATCGTAAAAGCTGCAAATTTCAAATATACTATATAATCAGCACAAATTACACAAACATTTTCTGGACTATTCATACAACATCTTTTGTATGTGACAATTGCGATGTATAGGTGACAATTGGCTTGTAAATTGACAAATGCGATATAAGAACTTTTTTTGATGGCCTGAGAAAAGAAAAATGTAAAGTATTTTTTTATATAATGACCAATATCTCGGAAACTAGAGGGGCTAGAAATATAACAAAGCTATTTTCGTAATCAGCGGACGAAAATAGATAAGCATCAGTTTGTTTAATTTCAAAAAAATTAAAATAAATAATATTTTCTAAGGACAAAACCAAAAACACACGATTTTTAAAATCCTTGCAATAACAGTAAGATATCCTAATATACTCATCAATGTCACTCTACAAAAATGAAAGAGATCTTTGTGTAGGTTAATAATCCAGGAAGTGTTTTAAAGTTAGAAAGACGAGTCAGGAAATATTAAGCGAATATTACAAAAAGTGGTATAAATTATGCAAATTCTAAATATCACTATGTATATCTTTAAAACTGGAGCTGATAGGGAAAAACTAATGACGCCATCGCAATCTGCAGATAAAAATAAATAAGGACCACCTATTGTTATTTAAACAACAAACCCACTGTTCTGCTGTGTAATTTGAACTCTTTGCTGTGAAAAGATAAGAAAAACTAAAATAGCATTTTCAGGTCACTTACACTAAGGGAAAAACGGCAATTTAAAAATAAAAACTCGTCATTTCAATTCAATAATTTTTAATTCAAAAGAAAAACTCCATTAAAATGCACTAAATCAATAATTTTCAACTTTGTATATATACACTGAAAATAATCCATGCAACATTTTACGAAAAAAGCTTTCGTAGTTACTTTTTTCGTAAAATATACGAAACTTTCGTACATATTACATAAAAAAAAATTTAGGCAATATTTTTTTGAATTTACGAAAGTAACGAAAACGTTTTTCCTTTTTAAAAATTATATTTGAAATAAAAAAATAAATTAAAATTATTTTTTATAAGTTTACATATCTTTCAGATGCAAGTAAATAAAACAAGTTTTTATCATCCATAAAATAAGTAAAAAATGGATCAATTGGTAGAGTACTTGCCTTGAAATATGAAGACTACGAGTTCGTGGGAGCCAAACTTTTTTTTACTTTTATTTTTTAATTATTTTCGTACATAAAAATTATATTAAAAAGGCTGGAAGAACAAATTAGTATTTTATTTGACTAGCTAAATCGTAGTTTGAAATCGTCAGGTATCTTTCTGCCCTTGATAAAGTAAATATCGGCAAAAATAAACCAGCTTCAAACACACCCAGAAAAAAGATTGGTTAGAAAATGGTTAGGCCGATAATATATTAGTTGAATAGGCCATATTTCAACTCACGCTATCAATTTTCTACGAATTCAAGAAACAATCCATGTTCATTATCATTAGAGGATAATTATAATAAAGATATGATTGTGACCATTCTTAAATTGATTAGATCAGCGGATAGTATAGAGCTTCAAAACAATCGATGGTACTACTATCGATAGTTTTATTTTTAGTGGACTATCGATGTTTTTTCCCACTATCGATACTATCGAAAAAAATTTAATCCATAAATTCTGACCACAGCAGTTGTTTAAAAGGGAATACTGTCGATATATTATTATTAACAAAATTTATTGAAAACTACTACAGTTACTGTATATAACATCAGAGTCCAAAAGCGATTATTCCCAAATTTACAGTCCTTTGGAAGTTGACTACAATAGATTATCTAATGATATATTATTAACAGCTTATGTTTCGCATTACTGGAACCCTCATTTACCGGATGTTTTTGTTATTGAACTTATGATAATTAGTGCTGAAGGTAAACAAAAGTTGTAAATGAAATAGCACAGTCTAAACTAGTGTCTGCACCATCGTAGAGCCCAAAAGTAGTTAAAAGTTTGTAGTGCGTATGTGTGTGTCTGTCTGCACTATCGTAGAGCCCAAACGTAGTTATAAGTTTGTAGAGTGTGTATCTGTGTGTCTGTCTGCACCATCGTAGAGCCTAAACGGCTAGTCCGATTTATTTGAAAGGCGACTTTCTCGAGAGAGTTCTTAGCTATGATTGAAGAAAATCGGTCCAGCCGTTTAGAGGTTATCGTCTCTTTTCAGCTAGTATCCTCTTATATATGTATGTGTGTCTGTGACAACGTAGCTACGAAACGGCTTGGTCGATTTTAATTTAGTTTTTTTTTTAAGTGACTTGATCTTAAATCTTCAAAGTTACGTTTGAAGAAAATAGGTCAAGTCGTTTTGAAGTTATTATCCATTTTCTTTGATGGTCTTAAAATTTTTAATTCAATGTTAGTATTTAAAGAATATATCGTTACCTTAATATAGAAACGCCCCAACTCATTATTTTTTCATATCGAGTATTTTCCCTATTTCGCTAGATGCATCTTTAATCTCTCGAAATATATAAAAAATTATATTTGAGAAAAATAATGAGTTGAGGGCGCTGTTGGCTGAATGGTTAGCACGTTTGACTACAAACCCTGAGGTCTTGAGTCCACACTAGTTTCAAGCAAGCCAACAACATCATGCATTTTTCTGATGTGCATTGGTGTGGTATTGTGTTAGTTGTTGTTGAACTGTTAAAATGATGAAGGCATATCACTGATCAATTTGGTACTACCGGCAGCGATTAATACTGACATATCCTAATGCACTCCCCAGCAACCTCCTTTGTCAGTATTGTAATAAACTGGCTACATAGCTTAAGACAAATCAATGCCTCTACTTGATACCAGAAGGTCTTCAACACTGCTCTACAAAAAACGCGCAATAGCAGAGTTGTAAATGACTTAAGTTTTCTATCTCTCTCCCACTTCACCACCTGCTCTCTCTACACTATCACTTTCCCAAAGACATTAATTAATTAACTGGTGGGCATTAATTTCCTCATTGTGTTACTTCTCTTAAAAAAACCTGTTTCTAATTATATTAAGGTAACGATATAAAACATTGTACGAGATTATAGAATCATAAAAAATTATTTTATAAAAGAATTGCTAAATAAATTCCTATATAGCATTCTTCTAAACATTCGATACTATCGATAGCATCGATAGTTTTCTAACGAACTATCGAAACTATCGAGTGGAGCGACTATCGGTAATTTTGCAGCTCTACGATAGTATGCTTTTGTCTTGAATAGGTGCGAATATGGTAAGCACAACCGAATAAAATATTACGAATTGGATTTTAGTACCAATTATTAATATTTGCAATTAAAAAATTTTATTTCTAAATTTACTTTACTGTTTGTTGGTTATTGCAACTAACTAGTGGCTAATTTTATTGTCATTATTACACCTAACCGATTAAACGGTTCGCATTACCAATTATTTATTATTGTAAAATAACGTATTTTTCAATTAGAATTCTATGATATTTGGTGCAACTGCCAAATTCAAAACCTGCTTCAGGCAAAGCAAAAGCCTTAGCTAAGGTTTCGTTCCCTGGAAGCACCGGGAAAGAATTCCCGGAATATAGAGCAAGGAATATAGAGCAAGGGGTTTTTTGGGTATCCCGGAAGTTAAAATGTACTAAAATAAGCATCTAGAACACATTTGTTCAGCTATTGTACTATCAAATAATTATTTGAAGAAATTTTTAAAGTTCTTCCTTTTAAATCTAAACTTCTGAATTAGCTACCCCAGACGGAATAGAAGCTGTCAAGTGGCGTGACTGGTTCCGAAGAACTGGCAACCGGTTTGAGCTCTAAAACTTTATATGAGAGGGGCCTGTTACTTTTACATGGCGCTAAGATTAGAAGGTGTCAATTGAAAAATTAATGATACACAGGATAGATCCAAATTTAAGGTACTTGTTCTGTGGTGGTTTTTTTTAATGCTAGTCAAATTGCTAGAAAATTTTTGTTCTAGTTAACTGGTGTGTTTTCTTTTCTTCGCTCAAGACTCAGGAACATATTGCACAACTAATACTTTCACCATCATTGGTACAAAACTTCCCGCAGATTAGTTATACAGTAGAGTCCCGATAATTGGTAATCTAAAAAAAATTTTGATTTGCTGCTGCTTAAGACTTTGGTCTCGTATGTTGTCCAGCGTATTGTTGATCGATTTGACGAATTATAAGAAGTTAGTAGCAGCAAATTACGATTTATAAGGGGCTAAAACGACCTTGTAAACGACCTTGGAATGCGAATTGCATGAATTAACTCCATTTTTTCCAAGGGACCACTATATTTTTTACGAAATATCGCGGTTAACGATTTATATGATTATACGATTACGGCATATATGATTCGACTGTATTATGCTTTTCAATCAATTTTGCCTTAGTGATATTTATTTTTTTTTACTTTGTTTCCATTAAAAAATATAATGAAATTTTAAAAAATAGCATTGTTTAATATATGTCAGGAATTCCTGGGTTCCCGGGAACGCAAGAAATTTTTCCCGATTCCCCGGAATTAAAACATGTCGGGAATTTTGAAACCCTAGCTTTAGCAGACAAAGCCAGCAAATGTAGAGTATTATTTATTTGTCTAATTTTGATTTTAAAAAATATATATCCCTGTTTCCAACTTTTAAGAAATTGTGAATAAGGAGATCGTATATGCAGCAGAAACATATTTATCTTGGATAACAGATGGATAAAGTGTATCACGCTAAATAGATAGTTTTTATATGGCCTTGCAAAAATGCTTAGATTTCCCCTTGTATTGTAGTCAATGGAAAATAGTAAAAATTTGGCAATCTACAAATACGAGTTGCAACGCTACTCCAGACAACTTATCATTTAGTTGATTGCTGAATTACAAATATACTCTTTGCGTAAGACTAAAAATATAATGTTCAAACATAAACAAAGAATAATGTAATACAGTAACAGTTTTATTATTGTTGTGATAAAATACAATAAACCAATACACTCTCGAAAGCAGATATAAATTCCAACGCTTGCTGCTTGCTGCTTGCAGCAAACAAAAAGGCATGTGAAAACAGGCTACCTATTGTTTAACTTAGGTTTATAACAAATTAAATATAACATTTTCTTCTCATCTTGCTATTGACTGTCTGTCCATGAGGTAAAAATAAATTCGACAAAGATGTTATTTGGTTTGTTGGTCTAGGAAAACAATACAAAATTCATTCAGACGTAAGTTTTTATATTGAACATGTTAGAAAATTGTACCGAAGGGCTGACAGCAAGGAAAAATATCTATAAAAAAGGGATCTACTGTGTAGCTGTAGCATACATGTTGAAACAAAAACAAATGTTGTAGAATTTCATTCCATTATGTTGATATAAAAATTAAGGAAGCATGAAATACATTTTATTGGCGTCATAAACTTCGCTTGGTTGGACATTGAAGTGTTTATATTTATTTAAAGTTTTCTAGTGTAGCAAAAGAAAACAACAACAAAAATCTAAGTGCAAAAAATTTATAAATTGTTTAATAAGTGTTCTTATTTGGTATTCGATTTATTTATTTCTGTTTGATTAATATTTTTAGCAAATTTTATAAGAAGTCCCATGCTAACATATTAAGAAATGAACTTGTTTACATGTTATTACTAATACATACTTCTAAATTCTTCTTCTGTTTGAACTAGTTCAAAAATCTGTGGTTTTCTTGAATAAGCGCATATGTCTAAAAACGAAATTTTTTTCAGGAGAGCCGAAATACTATATTTTTAATACTACACACTCTGTTTAATTTTTATCAAACTTTTTTTTTTGAACAGTCATGTAAACATACGTTGTAAGAAGTTTCAGACACAAATTTCAGACACAAATTCCCTAAGGGTAAGATCTTAGAAAATAATTTAAAAACAATGTGTAAAGGACACTAAAAGCGTGTGCAGAAAATAAGCTTATGTCGATAACAGTTGTTTACATTGAACTCAATCAAGCAGATAATCAGACTTAAGATTTTTAAAATTAAAAAATGCTTACACACAAGTAATTATAAGTTGTTATTAACTGAACAGCAACACATGTTTAAAAAAACTTTCAACCAAATTATTTTTTTTATTTAAGAAAGAAATTCTAGAGCATGTAAATATTGAACATTCAAAGAAAAATTTGGATGTATGGAAGGTTGAACTGACATCATATATATCGAGACACAGTCTTCTCATCAGCGCCCTTTTATCTACACTGTCAGCGACAGCAGCAACAACCACCTATTGAAAATCGTATTTCTTCAGTAAACCCAATTAACAGATGTATCGAAATCTCATGACGAGTTTCACCTATTAATAAACATTTATAAAGGTTCGGAGCCTTACTAACTATTTTTTTCTTATCATGTTCAACTATTTTAAGTTTTTTTTATTTCTGTCTTATGAAATATCATCGATATTTTCAATGCTGGGATTTTTTGAATATTTATTTTGCCCAAGTTTTTGGAGCAGTATCAGTCAGTTCAACCTTCCGTTTATCCAAATTTTTCTTTGAATGTCAATATTTACATGCTTTAGAATTTCTCTCTTAAGTAAAAAATAATAATTTGATCGAAAGATAAAATGAAAAACGAACTTAAGCCAAACTAATTAAATAACTTTGGATAAAAAGCATACAGTTCGACTAAAATTCATAACACAATTTCGAAAAACTTTTTCGTTCGCTAGAAATTAAAGTTGCTTTTTAGTTATTTGGAACGCTGAACGCGAATCTGCTTTTAATTTTTTTCCCTCAGCTCTAGTTTTCGCGATACAGTGTAATGCAAAAAAATAAAGGCACTTTCACCACATATACAGGGTGGGCCAAAATTCACGAAAGGGTTTTGAATAGCTTATAACTCTATTATTTTTACATTTTTTCATCTACACAGAGAAAACAGATTCATTGTGGTCATCGAATTTGTAGCCAATCGAATTTTGTCAGTTGCATGTACTAATGTATAATTCTATTGTAACTATCGAATAAATTCTGTTGTAGGAAATGAATCTGCCATTATAGAAGCATTAATAAAATATTACTATTGTGAATTAAAAAAACAACATTTAAAAATTTTTAGCTTATGTTTTTAAGGCACAAACCAAAAATGTACAAAGAAAATACACACACAGATACATTCATACATAAACATACTTACTACATGGGAAACTGTACATTTTAATGAGCTAAAGGTCCTCTCAGAATATTTGAATGGTTATGTTATAAAGTCCATTAGTTCCATTGAAAATTTGCTCACTTTATATCCATCAAAACTAGATCTTGAGTAGGCAGGTGTCTGACTTAATGAAATTTCAAGAGTTCATTAGCAAAGATATTACCAAAAACATGCTAGCAACTCTTTGAAGTTTAGTAAGCACGTATTACACTTCTTACCTTTATAACAAGCTTCGGCGGGCAACCACATCAACAGTTTTAAAGTTTTTGCACGGGCTTATCTGTTGCAATTAAATCATTTAAAATTGTATACTATTTTGAAGATAATATGTGTAGATATTTGGTAATACTTATAGTAGTTATATAAATCCAACCTTATCTTTTACATCGCGCGTTAATTCCTTTAATTATGTTTAATGAATATTTTTAATTTCTTTTATATTAATATTTTTTTATTTTAATGACAAATAAAATGAAAGTATGCATATTTTGTTCACTATACCTTTTTATTGGCTGGAATTGAATTTTTAATAGTGATAACTGTTGAATTTTTAATAGTGATAACGAATTGAATTTTTAATAGTGATAACTGTCAAATGCAACAATAATGTTAACTGAAAATTTAATCATACACAAGTATTCTTTTATACAAATGATTTTTTAATTGTTGCAAACAATATTTAATTTGGAAATATAAATTATATTGGTTGCCTCTTTAGATTACATTTGATTTATTTTTCCAATCTTTATATTGATTGTCGTAGCTATTGCAAGATGTATGAGAATATTAAATTCATTGCTATAAGGGTTCTGCGGCTATAAATAATGAAAATCTTTTATATTAAAGAATTTTCAACAAATTTAACAGAATATTGATATACTTCACTAAATTTTTAGAGTTGTAACCATTTTCCAATCAATCTGTTTTCTCTGTGTATTTTTTCAGATTGTTATAAAGAAGATTTGGGAAATTAAAACTGGACAGGTTTACTACTGACCAACGAAACAATGGCGATGTTACCGGACATTTTCGTGGCTTTCCATGACTTTTTACGATTTTCGAAGCCATCGATTCAATTTTTCCTCGACTATTATTTTCTGGTTGGGTCATGGTTTGTGGCTTATAGACGTATGCACGATCTTTAAAATAACCCAAAGGAAACGCTTCGAGAGCGGGTTAGTCCGGCTAATAAAATCACTACTTCTTCAAATAATGTGTACGCTGAAAACGCTCCATAAGAACGTTATTGTTTCTCTTGCTGTATGATCAATGTTCAGTGGTAAACCTTTCCAGTTTCAATTTTCCATATTTTCTTTACAACAATCTGAAAAAATAGAAGAAACATGTTAATATAATGAATTTATAGACTATTCAAGCCCCTTCGTTAATTTTGGGCCACCCGGTAGTAGCATGACTTGAGAAGAGGTTTTTCTATTCTTGAGGACGTGCAAACATTGTTTCTAAATTTGCTCAGTACTTTCAGATATATCATAAAAGTTTAACTCAAAAAAATTAAAATTTTATAAAAAATTTAGAATTTTTTGTTTTTAAGAATGCATAAAAAATACAACAACGAGCTTAATTTTGATTTAGTAGCTTGTAGTTAAATGCATTACAAAAGAAATAAGAACTTTTGTTATTGAAATTGGAGCACAACTTTTGACTTTATTGATAATTCAATGAGAGAACTAAATTGATAAAAATTAAATTTTCATACAACAGCAATTTCTGACTTTGTGCTTGTATTTGCTACTGTTGTATGGAAATTAAAATTTTATCAATTCGGTTCTGTCACTAAATTTGTGAATAAAATTAAAACCTGTACACCAATTTTAATGAAAAATTTTTAAATTCTTTTGCAATATATTTAGCTACATGCTACTAGACAAAAAACTGGCCCGCTGTTATGTATTTACTTTGTTATAAAGTTTTAAAAACAAAAAATTAAAAAAATTTTATAAAAAATTATTTTTTCTGCTAAACTTTTACGATATCACCAAAACTAGTGTGCAGATTTAAAAATTATATTTGGACGGGTTGAAGATTATTTTGTTGTCGATATTTAAAATCTGCATAGCATATGTAGTCGGCAACGGCTAAATTTTTTTCGGTACGCGATGTACTATAAATATGAGTAATTAATAAATATTTATGAAATGAGTTGAAAAGTAAAAACGTATGTGGCTATGTGTTTTTTTCAACGATAATAAATTGCCAGCATGCAATTGTACATCGATTTAGTTCATTTGAGCTGAAAAATATTGTAATAAATAAAGAAATTACTTTGCTTTAAGAAAAAAAATTCAAAAGTGGTTAATATTATTAGCGAAATTTTTGGTTCACTTAAAAAAGCATATCAAATAAAGCCAAATTGGAATGAATAACTCAAAATCCACAGGGAATGTTTTAAAGCTATAAATTTAGTTCAGTAACGTACTTTTATTAAGACGCTTGTGCATATCCAGCCTTAATGTTTTTTTTGTATTTTTTGTATTTAAATTCTCTGTGTGTAAGCACTTCACTCTGAATATAAGTGGACGGCTTTACCAAAAATCCTCATCTCATAAATGCGTCTAATTAATATTTCGGTCATATAAAATACTACACCAAGAATAAGCGTTTACTTCTTCTTTCATTTCAGATTGGTTTCTTGGACGTTGTAATTCCACCTGATTTCGTATCGGAAGACACTTCCTCTGATGTCATAGTGCCTGAAGGAAGTTCAGTTAAACTAACATGTCGGTAAGTTTCTTTATTTTTCAATATAAATAATAGCGTTGTATTGCAAATAGGATTTTGGGGTTCGCGGACCTTTTTTTCCCCCAGGAAGCAGAAATTTAAATAATAGTATTGCCGCGGTTGATCGGCAGGTAAACTCAGCATCTTAATATTGGCGAAGATTTCATTGTTTCATTAAAATAATAGATCATTTAAATAAAAATTAATTTCCAAAGAAACCCATTATTCAGAAAACCATTATTAATTAAGCACAAAATTTTTGTGGCTAAAATTGGCTCAAGCGGTTAATTTTGTAAATGCCGCAGACGAAAATAAGCCGATTACAGCCGCTCCATCGGCGGCGGCTTGATCAATGAAAACAAGGCTGGCGGCGGTTGCCAGCTGGCTGTCAGAAGCTAAATGGCCTAACTCCACAAAATAAAAAGTGGAGTCAATTAGTGATGTTTGAAAAATAGATTTAATCTTTTTTTGATCATTTTTATTGTTACCATAAATTTTTATGGTATTTAACAGAAAAAATGAGTGGGTAGGGAATTTCCGCGAAAGAGGTGGGTCGGCTAATTTTTGAGGATTTCACATGTGAAGTTTCGCTTGAGTAAGCCAGTGCGTTTAAATTAAAGTTGAGTTAATTGGAATATGTTCTGAAAAAATTAAAATAAGCTATAAAACATAAACCGATTTTTCATATTTTTTAACGGAAAATATTTAAATAATAGAAGACCAAAATAATTTTCAAAAAGTTCACAACTAATTAGATAGTAATATAACATTATTGAGAAATTTTCGAAAAGTGGAGTTAGGGCTTTTAGCTTTTGATTCATCCATATATAGACACTTGAAATTCTCAAAGTTAGTGTATTTATTTATATACAGAATAAAACAAATAACACTGGAATTTAAACAAAATAAAAATTAAAGGCTTTTCTACCAGCTAATGCAATTTTGACTATGTATAAGAGGCAAACTCTTGAAATGTTCACAGCTAGTGCAGAATTTTAAAAGCAACAGTAGCGAATGCTAAAATAACAATATAAAAATTAAAGGGTATTCTATCAGACTGTGTAATTTTGCAATTTAGCTATATCTTCTGATCCATAGTGTAATACACAGACACTTATATGTTGAAACTTGAAATCTTCAATATTAGTGTACTATATATTATACAGACTACGACAATTAATACTGAAATCTAAACAAAATAGAAATTAAAGAATATGCCTTCAGTTAATGTAATTTTGAAAACTAGCTGTATCTGGGAAACAGTAAGAGCCAAACTCTTGAACAGCTAGTCCAGCATTTTAAAGGCAACAGTAGCGAATGCTTAAATAACAAACTAACTAAAAATTACACTGTATTCCATCAGGTTGAGTAATTTTAAAATTTAGCTGTATCTTCTCAAACAAAACTGAAAATATCGTCAAATAATTTAAAGAAATCACCAAAATTAAGAAATCGCAGAAACAAAAAAAAATATCCAAAAACGAAAAAAGAAATCGCCAAAACTAAAAAAATCGTCAAAACACAAAAAAATTTTAAAAAAATCACCAAGACGAAAAAATTTCCAAAACGAATAAATTACCAAAATGGATAAAAGCGCCAAGACTAAAAAATTTTAAAATCTAAAACTATCTAAAAAAGATTTTAGTTCAGCTTGCGGTCCGTTTAATAAATTGAAAAAACTCCAGATTTCCATTTTATTTATTTTAACTTTATTTTCCCGATATTTCGATCAACTTCGTTGATCATCTTCAGGGGAATCTAAAAATATATACAAAAACACAAGTGAAAAAACAACACAAAATATAATAAAATATAATTACAAAAAGGTAAGTTGGAATTAATTGTATTGTAAATTTACATTTTTGAAAAATAAATAAATAAACTTTTAAGTAAAAAGCGTTGTTTAGGCTTTACTTTAATCAGCCCTTATCAATATCCAAACAAACACTATTTTTGTTTTGGTCTATATTTGTTTATCGTGCTCCTATATATCTGCGTGCATTTTCCTACATCGCTCTTATAATTTAGCCTCTTGTCAGCTGGTACATTTATTATATGTAGCATTTCCAGTGTATATCTCTTTTTATAATTAGTCCCCGATGTGAGTACTTTTACATGTTCGAAATTTGGCTTATGACCTGTTAAAGCATAGTGGGCCGCAAGTGCAGTTTTTTGTTATAATGGTTTTTGAGTTGATTTTAAGTCAGACTTATGTGAAGCCATCCTAGTCTTCAATTTTGTTTTTGTGGTACCAACATATACCTTTTGGCATATATTGGACCCGTCTCCATTACAGCCAATTTTATACACTATATTCGACTTTTCATCATATTTTAATCTTGATTTTGTTTTACTGAACAGTTTATTGTTTGTGTTAAAATTTCTGAACGCTAATTGGTTTTTGTGTTTGTCGTAAATGTCAGACTGCTTTAGTCTTTCAGAGAACCCCTGTATATATGTTGATGATTTATATGATTTGGGTGCTTTTTCTGTTTGAATACCTTCATTGCCGCTTTTGGCTTTTACATGTTCCAACAGATCTAATATAGTTTTTCTTGGGAAATCATTCATTGCTAGAATATTCTTAATTTTGTTAATATTTTTTGAGTGGAACGTCTGGTCACTAATAGATAAAACTCTTGTAATAAAATTAATAGCAGTGTTCATAATTATTTTTCTTGGATGTTTTGAATAGACATTTATCAATCTTCCTGAGCACAATGGCTTTTGATACCAATCAAACTTCAATGTATTCCCTTGCCTAATTATGACCGAGTCCAAATACGGTAGATTTTCATCCTTTTCTACCTCCATTGTAAATTTAATTTGTTCATTAAAAGCATTTAGTACTTGCAAAGTGTTTTCAACACTGTCTGATCTTACAACTGCGAAAAGATTATCTACATATTTGACCAATAATCTTGGTTTGTTTTCCATTTTTCTTAGAGACGCGTCCAATAGTTCCTCCATAATAATATCCGCTATTATAGGAGAGGCCGGTGAGCCCATTGGCATTCCTTTTCTTTGCTCATATAATCTGTCCTGGTATCTAAAATATCTATCCTCTTTTATACAAAGTGATATCATCTCCATAAAAATATTTTTAGGTATCCTCGTATGTTGTTCTAATGTACTCCTCTTCTTCTTAATCGTTTTTAAAGCCAGATTTATGGGAATGCTCGGAAAAAGAGAAATTACATCAAAAGATATAAGGCTTTCGTTATCATTTATCGTAAAATTTGTAACTCGGTCTTTGAGATCCTTGGCATCTTTAACATTATAAACAGAATCTTTCGTCAAGTTTTTTAAAATTTCAACTAAATATTTACTTAATTTGTATGACCGCGAATTTATGGACGAGCAAATGGGTCTAAGCGGCATATCACTTTTATGTACTTTAGGCAGCCCATAGATCCTTGGTGATGTGGCCGTTTTTGTAATTAATCTATTTTTGTCAGATAAACTATTAAAATTCATATTGAAGTCTGACTTAAAATCAACTCAAAAACCATTATCACAAAAAACTGCCCACTGTGCTTTAACGGTCATAAGCCAAATTTCGAACATGAAAAAGTACTCACATCAGGGACTAATTATAAAAAGAGATATACACTGGAAATGCTACATATAATAAATGTACCAGCTGACAAGAGGCTAAATTATAAGAGCGATGTAGAAAAATGCGCGCAGATATATAGGAGCACGATAAACAAATATAGACCAAAACAAAAATAGTGTTTGTTTGGATATTGATAAGGGCTGATTAAAGTAAAGCCTAAACAACGCTTTTTACTTAAAAGTTTATTTATTTATTTTTCAAAAATGTAAATTTACAATACAATTGATTCCAACTTACCTTTTTGTAATTATATTTTATTATATTTTGTGTTGTTTTTTCACTTGTGTTTTTGTATATATTTTTAGATTCCCCTGAAGATGATCAACGAAGTTGATCGAAATATCGGGAAAATAAAATTAAAATAAATAAAATGAAAATCAGGAGTTTTATCAATTTATTAAACGGACCTCAAGCTGAACTAAAATTCTTTTTTAAAAATTAATTAAATAAAAGGTTCTACTAAAATTACACAATAATTAATCTAAAACTATCGTCAAAAACCGAAACGAAAAATATAGCCAAAACTAACAGAAATCACCAAAACTAAAATTTCTAAAAAAAATTTTTAAATAAAATAAATGACAGAAATCGCCCCAAAAACTACAAAAATTGACATTAAAAAATCGCAAAAAACGAAAAAAACGTCAAAACTAAAAAATCTGCAAAATTCAAAACAAGTAGCAAAGCGCAAAAAGCGCCAAAACTTAAAAAAACGCCAAAAGGCAAAAGGAATAAATGTATGTATATGGTATTCGTGCAGAACTCTTCATGTGCGGGTCAAAATCGCACTTTACTGAATTTATTATTTAGGTACATATTAAAATGTACAATAACAACGAACTTGAAAAAACTCTGAAATAAATACAAATAGCTCTCAAGAGTATGTATTTGATTTTGAGTCCTCTCATAATACAAATGTCTTATGTCAAACTTTTCAATTTTGAGATCAGTATATCTTCATAATAAACTTCACACTCTCTTTCTAATGACGTTATCAGTTTTTTCTTAAATATAATATATTCGCAGATATGCATTTTATCGTATGTCACAAGATTTATACATTTTATTTTTTAATTAATTAATAGAGGGTTTTCTAACTTTTTAACATAGAACAAGTGTACTCTGAAGAATAAGGCTAACAACGCCTTTCCAATTATACCCAGTTATAAAAAAAATACTCCGAAGAAGTCATGAAAATGTAGAGTTTGCGATCCGGAAGTAGTGCAAATTTTGATCATTTCTAATGATTTTTACATAGGGTTGTCATTGCAAGAAGTTCTCTTTTCCGATTCCTAATCACCGAATTTTAAGCCATGTTAAGAATAATTTCGTTTTTGGTGTTGTACAAAAATATTTTTCCTTAGAAAAGATGGTAAAAAGTTACCCATTTTCGCAACCTGTTACTTTTTATATGAATTTAAACGCAAAACAGTGTTTTCATGAAAATTTCAGAAAAAAATTTGTTTATAAGTTTAAAAAAAATCGATTTTTTTAAAAGCATAACAGGCATTTTCTAAGATTATAAAGAAATAAATTAATATCGATTCTTGGAAATCAATGAAAATGTAGTTCTTTAAAAACTACTTCCAATATTTTTACTGGGATAAGTTAGTAAACTTGACTTATGCCGATGAAAACAAAAGGCTCAGATAATATTCACACAAAAACTGGAGTGCATCCATTAGACCATTTCAAAGGTATTTTGTGTTAAACACTGAAAAGTTTGGAAGCTTAGTTTGCTACATACGATATCCGTATTTTGAGGTAACGATATGTAGATTAGCATAACTTGAGAACAGTTCATCCGATTTTATCAAAAGTAAATCTAAAAATTCAAATTCTCTTAAATTTTTTTTGCTACAGTTGGTTATTTCGGAGATAGCAGAAAAAAACGAGTATTTTGGGAAAAAATAATTTTAGTGTCCGTATCAACTTCTAGTAACACTTTCGTTGCTATGGGAACTTAAAAAAAATGCGGTTGAGTTATTGAATTTACACTATTTTTAAGTGTATTTTTTATAGAAAATCACTCCACGCTTTGGGAAAGTACTTAAAACTAATCAGGATACTTTTTTTTCGGCATATCTAACAGAATTTCAGGTGTGGACCAAAAAAAAAAAATAGTTGCAAAAACATATCACTCTCATGTAATATAAAAATTTTTGTGTTGCCGCTTGGAATATTATGACACTAGGTCTAAAAGTTCAGTGCTGAAGATTTGAGCCAAATCGGACAAAGCACATCGTTGTGATAGTTCAGATATGAAGAGCTTATTGTAACAACACCATAATCCACCCGAATTGCAAAACCGATTTTATATGTTTTCCTGCTGATTATAACCATCCTAACATTCCCTCAAAAGATTTAAGCCATTTTCCAATTAGTTTCTAACTCAGACGATAATTGGCTTTTTACATTTCAACAATTTTGTTGAATTTTGTTCAATTGCGATTTTTATACAACACGCACACACACCCGCACAAGGCAACATTTTGCTATTATATGGAAATTGTGATTTTTATCAATTGAGTTCCTACACTTAATTGTAAATAAAATCAACTTTTGTCCATCGATTTTTATGATTTATGTATTCTTTTGTTCGTAAGGCACCTACCTTTAGCACCAGCCTTGGGCAATTTCAAGTAGCTATATATTTAAAATTTTTACTTTTTGCCGTTTTGATTTTTTATGAGTTTGCAGAAAATTTCTTAATTTTTCATAAAAAATAACTATTTTTTCTTACTAATTTGTGAATAAACAAGAAACCACTGATTTCTTCACCTAATTGTATTAATATGCTTCAAACATAATTTTCTAATGCATCTGCTGATGCTTTGTTGGTCAAAATTGAACATACTGTTCTCGAGTTAAGGTGAAATATACCTATTCGAAATATTAGATATGAAAAAAATCTGTAAGTGATACGAAAAAACTGGGAGACAGTATTTTTTATCGCATCAAACTGATTAGAGTAATTTCAGTTTTGTTCAAAACAGAAAGAAAAATATTAATTTGTAAGTCTGTGTAATTTTTTAAAGCAATTAGTTATTATAAAATATAACGGCTTACAATAATTTTTTCTCTAATACCTAATAACAAAAATATTTCCTGAACAAGAAAACGATAGCACCGAGTGTACTTAGTTAGCTTTCCATTAGATCTTAACTTTGTTATAATTTGGCATAGATTTTATATACATAAGTATATGTTATATTCTTCAGTGTGCATAAAAATCTGTCATTATAAGGAAGTATTGTTTTACAAGATATTAACTCAAAATCATAATCGTTTGTATTCAATTTAGATTAACGTTACACACAAACGCTGGTTAAAGCCATTAGTATCTTAACACTCGCAAATGCATTATCAACTTAAGTAAAGCTAATCGTAATGTACATATACATTGTATATCTGCTTTAATACGAAATCCTTCAGTCATTTCTTAACACCATCTGAAATAACTAAAAAGTGTTTTATTTTCTCTTTATTATCGATAAGAAATCTTTAGTTACTTTAACTGTTTTGTTCTTCTCATTCGAAATCGTCAAGCAACCAAGGAAGTTCATTTAATGTCAACAAATTAAATGGCACTTCATTCTTTTTGATTTACGTTTCCGTTTTGTTGACTACTAGCCACAACAACAGCAAATACAAGTAATACTGTTACAACCGGTATAGAGCTTTGAATGTCACAAGCGAGAGGTTAAGTGAGTGTAAGTGTGTTGCCCACTCTCTATGAGTGGGGTGTGTGTGGTTTGAGTTTAATACATTTAAAACTACCCAGTGAACATTTTTTGGTGCAGAAGTTGCCGAGTTCGTATATGAAGTCGGACACGAAACGTACCGAAAATCATATGAGTGGCTAACAAGAAAGTTGTGAGATCTTTGCGGATATGTCTTGTTTTCTTAGGAAATTCTAAAAAAATTTACGACATGCTTATGCAATGTATGACAAAACATCAGAAATTTTTCGATTTCACAGCTTTTGTTGTTTGTTTTGAAAGTTAAAATTTTTTCTGACGTCAGACATGTCGGCAAAAAATGTTCACTAGGTAAGTAGATTAATTTGTGAGTTTATATGTGTCTGATGGCAAAAAAGGTCATAAAAATATTTATTTTTTGTTTTTATTTGGTTGGATGGAAATAAAATTTTGTTTTCTTTACTACTACGATGGGGTCAGTGTTTTTTTTAATATATTTTATTATTCTGGTTAGCTTTATTAGTGCTGATTTATATTAATGTTGGCAGCTATAAAAACCTGTTTTAGGGATGTTTATTTTACAGACTTTTCATTATTCAACTCTGAATTTAATTGTAGCAACTTCAATTGCAATAGCTTAAAAGTTCTAAATAAAAATTTTGAACCATATCGAGGACTAGACAATCTATTTTACCTTTTTGAGAGAGCAATGACAGTGGAGATGATTTGCATTCTCTTCCTACTCCTCATTCTTACAACTTCTACAGAAGTCAGATATATCTAAAAAAAAAAGTACCATGCAATTACCACCACAAGTGATAAGACAATCGCACTAAAATTGCAGACCTACTGCAATCATATCGGGGTCACGTTAACCTCAATATCGAGCAGGTGATCTATTAATCCTGCGTGGTTCTAAACAGAATTTCCAGTTTAGGGGGTTTCCCCCAGATTTAGGGGTGTTTATTTAGTTATGGGCAAATTTAGAAGCCAAAAATTCTAAGGGTAAAAAATTAGGGGCATAAATTTATATTTAGGGGATTTCTAGGGGATTTTACTATTTGCATTCCTATACAAGATACTTTACTATATTTTTGGATTATTTTAATGAAACGGTAACCAATTTTTCTATATCACAAATGTTCATTCGGACTCCGGATTTGGCTAGTTTGTCCACAGGTGCTATACAGATATTATGTAACAGTTGGTTTTGCTATATACGACATCCATATTTTGAGGTAACGATATGTAGATTAGCATAACTTGAGAACAGTTCGTCCAATTTTATCCAAAAGAAAATCTAAAAAAATCAAATTCACTTAAATTTTTTTTTTTTACAGTTGATTATTTCGGAGAGAACAGCAAAAAAACGAGTATTTTGGATAAAAATCAATTTTAGTTCCCGTACGAACTTGCAAGGAACAATTTCGTTGCTATGGGAAGTTTTGAAGACTATTTTATTCCGAGTAAAACGAGATCATGTACAATATAATAGCGTAAAATGCGGCTGAGTTATTATTGAATTTTTAAGAAAAATGCATTATTTTTAAGTGTATTTTGTCCTTTTTGTCAATCACCCCACGCTTTGAGAAAGTTCTTAAAACTAAACCTTTCAGGATACTTTTCTTTCGGCATATCCAACAGAATTTCAGGTGTGGGCAAAAAAAATTTGTTGCAAAAAAAATATCACTGATGTAGGATAAAAATTTTTGTTCGAATTTCGAGTGTTGCCGCTTGGAAATTGTAACACTAAGTCTAAGAGTTCAGTGCTGAAGCTTTGAGCCAAATCGGACAAAGCACATCCTTGTCAAAGTTCAGCTATGAAGAGCTTATTGTAATAACACCAAATTGAAAAACCGGTCTTATGATTTTCCTACTGATTATAGCCATCCCAACATTCCCTAAAAAATGTAAGCCATTTTACAATTAGTTTCTGATTCAGACGATAATTGGCTTTTTACATTTCAATATTTTTGTTGAATTTTTTCGCAATAACATCATAAGCCATAACAATTTTTTGCATCTTAAATTAAGATTTTGATTTTCGAAGAAGTTATATATGAAAGTCATGAAGTTTTTTAGTCGGGCATGAATGTGTGGGTATACAAAGATGATTTGTAAAGGAACGAAAAATAATTCTCAAAAAACCCGCGATTTATGATTTTTTTTTGTTATTGCATAAAAATAACTAGTAAATAACTACATATGGCTTATGATTTGTTAGCTGTAAAAAATTCTCTAAACTTACTTGAACATGAATAGTAATCATCAAAAGCCGTTTGTAGTAATGTTTGTGACACAAGACGCTTTTTTTAATATTTAACATTACAAATATTGTGTAAAAATTGTGCGAATGTCCAGCTCAAATAACGTTTCTTAATGTTTGGTGGGAAAGATATTTATGGCTTATAATATCTTCTTTTTTTAACTTCAGTCGATCATCCCGAAACCAGCGACATCCTCATAGTGCTTTAATATCAGTTTACTATTGAATAGTTGGGAGATTAAAATTTATTTCGTAATTGTATGTATATATGGTTTCGTTTATGATTCCTCCAAAAAAATCTCTGGGTCTAGTGATGACCACACTTAAGCTAGACAGTGCCTAAAATAGTTTTTCTAGTTTTGAAGGTTTTTCTCTTTTCTCACAAGAACAAGTAACTAGTTTTGGATATCATTTACATAGTTTTTTTTGAAGTAGTGTACGGAGGTGCATAAAACTTCCCCATATCATATAATCGTCATTATGATATTCTGTAGAAACTGAACAAAATTAATAAAGGCTTTCAGGGAGTGTCACATTATTGATGACATGGTTGAATTAGCTTTATGCATCATATGATATGGTTTAGAGATACGTTTAAAATGATGTGCTAAGTCTTATATTGTCTTGGGAAATATATACGAAAATATGAAAAAAAAAATAGAAAAGTGCAACTTTTTTAGATACCGATCAACTCACGAACGGTCATCGTTAGACCGCTAAACTCTATTAGAAAGCAAGCCTTTTTATAATGTGAGGGGTTTGAGAAAGAACTCTTAACCTCGGTTCGCTCTTATTTAGTTGTGAATTATTTTTTTACATATAATATACAACGGAATTATAAGATATTTCCTACGTGTAACGGGCAATATTCGATTGGCTACAAATTCGGTTATCACAATGAATCTGTTTTCTCTGCGTAGTTAGCAATTCATTATATACTCTAGAGTGGAAAGATTGGCTGGCTCTGTTGGCCAATGAAATCTATTATGATGGTATCTGGATTTATTCTGTAAAAGGTACCTTTCATGTCTAGAAAGGGTAACAATGCATATGCCTTGTGTTTAATGGATTTTTCATCAAAGTAACATATCGTGTGAAGTGCAGTCTCAAGTGAATTGCTTTCAATATAGAGACGCTGAGATGCTGATGACATATTCGGATTTATCTTCATTCTAAGGTTAAGATCGAATGAACGATCTTTAGGTTTTAAGAAGAAAGAAGAACATATTTCTGTAATATCTTTAAGGCTGCTGTTATTCGAATTATCGAGAAAATCTATAATTTTTACTTTAACATGTAATATATCTTTAGTTTCGACGTGTTCATAAAAATCGAAACATCATAACGGCTTTTTAGTACTTATCGGATTGTCTGAATTTTTGAATATACATATTTTTGGACGATTGAGACACAGGGACACTTATGCAGCCAATGATTTTCACATTTTAACATATTGAACCATTTTAATGCCATACCATGCTAATAACTGTTTTATTTCAATTATTGATACTAACAACTATGTATCAGTTTCCGTTAATTGTATTCTCTCATTTATTTCCAATTGAATACAACCTCTTTGTAAATGACTTCAATTTATTGCTGTTAATTATGTGGTTTCTTTCCCATTCCAGAGCACGTGGTTATCCAGAACCAATAGTGACATGGCGCCGTGAGGATGGCAATGAAATTGTTTTAAAAGACAGTGTTGGAACTAAAACTTTGGGTAACTAATTAAAAATAAATAAATAAAATCAAGCAACGACTGCTACTTCAGCTGTTTGATTTAAAAATCTATTTTATTACTATCACCACTTTTAAATATATAGTATATGTGTATTTGTCTAACAGTTTTTTTCTTCTACTCTTCTTTATTTTATACTAATTTTGTAGTGTCCTCTTATCGTGGCGAGGTTTTAAAACTTACAAAAATTTCTCGCAATGAAATGGGTTCATATCTCTGCATAGCATCAAATGGTGTACCACCATCGGTTTCTAAAAGAATATCTTTAAGTATACATTGTAAGTATAAACACATGTACAAACTATTTACTACTCTTTTTATATATAAAACTCGTACAAATTTTATTATAAGCCAGTAAAAACCACATTTAAGAATCATGTAAAAAATACTTACACAAGTTTGGACTAAAAAGTGTAATAAAAAAGTTAAATACAGCTCATTAATTACCCGTAGCTTTGCAGACAATGACAGGTAAGAGCTAAAAAGAAACAAAATTATGATGGTTAGTTACCTTCACAAGAATCACTGGATCATTTTTCCTTAGTACTTTTGCCTCGTTTTTACTTTACTTTTATTCAACGAATTTTTTTAAATTGGCTACTTTTCCTCAATATTTAACTAAATTATCACAAGCAAGTATCCTCCGCTGCATGGAAACTCATATGCTCTTTGTTCTGGTACAAAGAAATAAACATTTGTATAGTAGTTCCAATTTTCGAAATGATCTAACTGTCATTTGAATTACATTCTACTAGCTTCGCAACACAATATCGCCTTTGCGATGAAAAACGAAAACTTTTAAATTTATTTCTTTTGTCTTATTATTTTTAATTCTTGTTTAATTGTGTTTATTTGAAATTAATTATAGGAAACTATTACGCTAATAGAATAAAATCTTACAGGTGTTGCTTTTCAAGATATCTTAAATAAAATATTGTTTCTCAATGCAAAGTGGCAAGTCAACTTGAGCCAATAAAAAATTAACAGCATATTGTTTTTTCTGGACCACCAGTTATACGTTGTAAAGGTGCCATTACACTGTCTGAGTATTCGTCTGATTTCAATACGTACCCAGCAAGAACTTTGCTTACTGGTAGGAAAAAAAGTATATGAGGACTTAAGTCGTGAGTACTTACAATTCGAATCGATAACTACTTATTTTTGTTTGAGAAGGCCAAAAAATAAGGGGTACCCCTTACAAATGTATTTACATTCTCACAGCAAGTAACTAGTTATTATTTGGCTTACTGAAGCTAACAAATAAGTGGTCAAATAAACAAATTAAAATTAAAAAAAAATTAACACACACCATATTTTATTTATATCTATTCGACTTTTTTTTTATTTTTTGACCCATCTGGAATACGAACCTGTGCTCTTCACCCACTTAGCAACTGTTGACTTATAAGTTTAGGCGACAAAAATTAGTTTTCATAAGCAAACACATGTCGACTTAAAAATTGGTTGTCTACTTATTTTATTAATACATATCACCAAATATATATATAATATATTGTGGAGCTACTTTCAGATAATGAGAAAAATACGTAATAATGTTATTAAGAACTAAGTAGTAGTTCTAATTTGAAGCATAGTAATAAGATAAATAAGTAACAGTCCTTACTTTGTAGCACATTAATAAAGTACTACCGATTACAAGAATCACAAAAGTTCTTGCAAAATATCGTGCGTAATATACAATATTTAATGTTTCATCTGAGCTCAGTTGAAAATAGAACTTTTTCTATTTCCATCTAATACATAATATGAGTTTTAAATGTCATATTCTTAAAGTTAGATTTTAAAATCAGACGAAAACTCAGACAGTGTAAAGACGGCATAAGCAAGTCAGCAAGATTGGTACAACGCACAGTGGGGACTTTTGTAAAATAAATGATAATAAATGTGGAACTTCTAAACTGATGATTGCATTTATCTGAAACTTCGAATATCTTTAGAGCAGGAGCCAGGGTTTATAATGAGTGTCTTAGTGAGATTCTGGCTCAAGCACGAGAACAGTTACAATGGGCCACAGTTGACCAGTTGGTACTCATAAAAACTTTAAGGTTTGTCACTTTTTTAAATGTTACCCGATTTTAAAAATTTAAAGAGCTTTAATTTAAGCTAAAAAATTAAAAGAAATAATGTTCACAAATGTGTTTCCGTATCTCTCATAAAGCAAAAAAAATTTTTCCTTGATATTTTTACTATTTCGCCTTTAAGTTTTTAGTTTATTGTTGGATTTAAAATTGAAAGTCAGCATTCAATTCTTGACAACATTTTAAGTAAAACTAAAGAAAAAAATTGTTTAATATCCGCATTCTTGAAGTCGTCAAAAGGCTAAAAAATCAAAGTTTCGAAATTGACCTGAAAAAATCATTTTTTTCAAAAAAAAAGTATCTGCATTATTTTCAATTTCGTAAAAAACTTTGTTTAACCCGTTCACTCTTTAAGCACATATTGCAAAAGGTAATCGATTGACAATCTGCTTAGAGCCAATTATTTTGAATTTTGGACATTCACCAATGGCCGAAAATCGTCATATATAAAAATATATATTTTTTTGTGTTTAAAAGTCTATAAAAATTGTAACGAAGGATTTTGCAAAGCCCAACTATAATGTTTTATAATGTAGATAATTCTAAAAATTTTGGCTAAAATTGAATAGATCCTGTCCATAAATATGGATATACGCGCAGATTTTCTGAAAAATGTCAAAATTTATGAAAAATAAAGTTTTGTACCATAAAAAATGTATAGTAAAATAATTTTATTTTCTTAAATTGACATTTTTGACTTCTATATGAATCTCTTTACTGCGTCTGAAAAAAATTTTTGAATATCTTTTACTGATCTCGAGATATTCAGATTGTAGGGTATGCAGTTCAAAATATATAAAGAAGTCTCTTAACCTCTTTCGTTTTCTTCACACAACTGCTATAATTTCTAAACTTCTATCTAAATCTTATAAGAACAACAAAACTAGCTTTCAAATGTTATATAAAACGTTTATGTATACTTTTCATAATGAAAAAAGTATTCCTTGCAGACCATCAATAATATACTGTAAAAATTTCAGCAAGATTGCTTCTCTGGTTTAGGAGTCCATAGGTTTCAAACATACAAACAGACAAACTGATATTGGCCCATATTCAGAAATTATCACTAAATTTTAATTTTTTTAATTAACTATTTAAGTTATTCACAGTTGGTTACTTTCAGCACGAAAAGTTTGCACTTAATTAAGGGCAAATCTGTTACTAAATGCCAACTAACTAGCACATTTAAAGCACAGATGCCCAGAGGTAAAACTTGCGAGGCATTCACTAAACAGGTATTTTTAAAGGCCTTATTATTTTTTGCCTTCTCAGGATAACTCGTTTCTAAAAGATCCGATAGACATTCGTTCTCCCTTCTTTTGGAAGGAGCATTCTACTTTTCGTTTTTTTCGTTTTGTTTAATAAAAAATGTACTTTAGAAATAACAAACATTTTCGTATTCTTTTTTCTCAAATAATTTGTATATAAGACAAGAGGCATCATACATGCTGCTATTATGTCGTTTATATCAGCTACTACATCATGGACAATTCCTTCTTAATAAATACACGAAATTTATCTTCATATGTATAAAAAATTACTTTGGATGAAAAGAAGGAGTTCGTTTATAGAAGCCGCTATGAAAATAACCAAATAAAAAAAATTATACCTTTATTTGATTTTTATCAAACCTTCCCAGACCAGGCCTTCTATCAGGCATGCCACATATAGCCTGCGAATAGGCCTGCTAAAGAATGAATTCAATCAGGCCTGCTGAGTAACGGGTCGAGGAAGGCCTTAGTCCGCAATGACATAGCGGGTAAAAAGTATATGAATTTGCAATGGCACTGGAAGTACTATAGCCTGCCAAGTAAGGCCTTATAGAAGGCCTCTTTAATCCTTCCATTTATTGCTGGATGATTGCGTTCAAAAAACATACATAGCAAAAACAAAATAGACTAGAGGTGTGCTTTTGTTCAACAAAATTCTATTAAATAACGTTATTTTTAAAGGGCCTTATATTAATTGATTTATATAAAAGTTATAACCGAAAAATTACTTTTTTAGAATTTGTCTGAACTTTTTAAAGAAAATAAAACAGTTTTTTAATAGCTTCAGAAGCTTTCTAATTAATTACAGTTTATACGCTCAAAATATTATCGGCATTTTACTTTCTCTACATGCCATTATGCAGGGTTTCATTTGCTGGTAAACTTAGCGCAGTTGTTACGATATTTATGATTTGTGAATAAGATCTGTAACTATATATGAACTATCTTTTAGTTTCTGTTTTATTAGTTCCGATTTTGGTTATGATTTCTGAATATGTGCCATTCACTTTTATATATATAGAGCATAATAAAAATGTTAAAATGCCAATGTTCTAATAACTAACACTGGTAATACGTGTATCGACATTTTAAAAGTTCATGTATGCGATTCATTTTAGGTGGAGTTAAAACTTCCTCCATTTTGCACATTATTATAGTGACTCGGCATATAAAATTTTGTAACCATTACATTTAGGTATAAGATGTGTTAACACTTCAGAGGACATTTTTACCCTCTAATACTTTAAAGTATGCGTTCTCTTGTCGCAATACGGCGGCTTAAAATTGTTGATGGTAATTTTAAATATTAAAAATTTTTACGAAAACTGCAACAAAAAAAGGAAAATAATTAACAATAAAAGTTACAAAACAACTAATGGAATATTGTTCCGTTTTATATGTAGCTTAACCAAAAAAATTGTACTGTAACAAAATATTTTATAGATATTATTTACACAATTCATAATGGCAGTTTTTCTCTAAATAATCAGGAATTTTTAAACGGATAATCCTATTGAAATAGAATTTTACGCGAACATAGCATAGAAGTATTTCGATTTATGTTGCGAATAACAAATCTCCAAATTGCCTACGAGCAGAGTTTCTAAATAAGGCAATAGGGCACGTAAAATTTTTTAGCGTATGCCATTTTTTAATCCGACTTCACAAATTGTTTTTAAATGACTTATGTTTTACGTTTGTCATGAGTTACACTCATTTAAAAATTTAAATTTCCTAATTTTTCAAAACTTTGGTCCAGTATTTTCCAGATATCGGATTCAAATATCAACCGATTTTTTAAACTTTTCTTTTGTTAGTTAGTTAAAGAACAAAAATTAAAAGTGTTTGAAAAAATTATGAAATTCTGCTGTGTGAGTTGAGAAATATTCAATTTTAAATTTTGAAAATTTTAAATATCTTGAAAAAGGTACACTAATTCGTTATAAAATTCGTAATATTAATTCAATAATTTTCAATTCAAAAGAAAAACTTTATTAAAATACTGTAAATCAATCATTTTCAGCTTTGAATAAATATGGTTCAATATTGAAATAAAAATGCTCGACATGGCTTTCGCTAATGGTTCTTATTGAATCAATATGGTTTTTATTAATTTTTTCTCTGGGTGGACTATCACTCTTTTATGCATAAAAAAAATTATTTTGAAACATTAACCCCCATATTCATAAATGAATAAAATGTATTTGAAATATATTTTAACCCTAGAAGGGCATACTTCGTCGAATCGACGACGCATGTTAGAATTTTTCAGTTTTTTTCTGGTAAATATACTTATTTTATGTCCATTTTTCGTACAGGACTTTAGGTTGTCGTGCTTTAGGTGTGTGCCAATTTTTAGCTTGCTCTGGTTTGAGAAAGTTGTTTTTTTTATCTGCGTCGTCGAAACGACGAAGTATGACACTTGTTTAACTTTTAGAACTTTCGGATGTGTGTTTCCAGTGCTTCGTTGGTGGTTGTTTGAGTAGTTAGCTCTTAGTTTTTAAGTCTATAATAAAAAAAAGGAAGTAAACTTGATCAACAAAGAGTTTGAAAGTTTTTTTAGATGTATGACGGGCAGTATGAGTTGGACCTTGATGATAACGGCATATATGACATAGAGTAAGAAGAATACAAAAGTTCAGCAGAAATTGGATGTTAAGTAAAAGATATCACCGGAATAGTTCAGGACGATTTATTTTTAAATATTTTAAGAGAGAAACAAACTTGAAACAATCTTAAAGCTAATTAACCAATATTGTATTGCAATTGATATTCCAGGATAGGCATCAGATGGGCAATCTGTCAATTTTATAGTATACTTAATACGACTAATGACTACATATTTACATTATTTACGCCTATAACTTATTTCAAATAAAGGCAAAGATTATAAGTCAATACAAATTCACCAAAAGTGGCATTTTGTCAACATTTAGAATCAGGTGATTGATAGCCTTGAGGTACCAACATTAAAAACATTGATACGCGAGAATATTAAAAATAAATCGCCGAATAAGGAAGAAAATACTAAAACGATGCCACTAAGGTCAAAATACCAAAAGCGGCAGTAATTTGCTGTTTGGCTTTCTTGTAAACTGCGGTTGGAAATCAAAAAATGTGATAAAAGCCGGTATGGGGAGCCCCGAAAAGACTTTAATGCCTCTTACACAAAATAAAGACCGATGGTTTTGAAAACGTGTACCGATCTTGTTTAATATATCAATTTTAGTATTTAAATACATTTTATCGTCTATATGCTTTTAAATTTTTTATTTTCGATAATTTTGAAGCTTTGTTTTACAAAATAGACCGAGTAATGTACTACGGTAAAAACATAATTTATGATTAAATAAACATTAAAAATTAAGTAATATTTTGTTATATATCGATGATATAAAAACAAATATTTAAAAAAACTCAACATTAAATTTTTTTTGCAAGTGGGTCATTTTTACTGCCACTTTTAATAACACCGTCGTCGATTCGGCGAAGTATAACCTTTACGCCATAAAAATAACTATGACTTTCGAGGGTTAAGGAAATTTTGTATGAAAAATTTTACATAAAATACATTTCAAACTCATTTTAAATTCTATGAATATGGGGGTAAACATTAACATTCGGCATTTAAATATATTTGAATTTCTCACTTTCCCTGGAACTGGACTCTTCTGAATTTGACCTATTTTACATCAAAATTTATATTTAGTCCATCCAAATGTTCTATAAAATCCTTAAGCTTGGATTCAAAAATAATTGCTACTTTTTAAAGCCCTTATATGTGTGTATACATTTATTTCCCAAAGTATTTACGGGCAAAACCATTTTTGGGACTTCTCAGAACTTTCTTAGGAATTATGAGATGCCCAGAAGCAAATCTTAGCTTTTTCTTGCTTGGTATTAAGTATGTAAATTCCTATACAACTGTAAAATTTCATCCGAAAATATGAATTATTATAATCCATGATTTAATCTTCGTAAACTACACAATAGCATCAATTTATTTTTTATTTATTTTTTAGTTTTTAACATATCGAGCAGAAGTGCTAAATACGCTATTTTAGCAGATTAGTTTGTTGCGTTGTACTTTGGAAACCATTTTCACTGAACTTTTATATTTTTGTACAAATATTTCAAAAAGCTCTTGCTTCCTTCCAGAAAAGTGCTACCCTCTTATTTATAATACTTTTCAAAAGTTTACGAAAGGTTTTTGAAACAAATCTTATATAAAAATCTGTTTCATAAACCTTTTATTAACAATTGATTATTTATTATGAATATGGCCCCCAGACTATAAACTTCGTCCTTTTGTATTGACTTTTAATAGGTACGTAAATAGCCAGCTAAAACTTCAAAAACCTAAGTCTGCTGTCAAAAACCTAAGTCAAAGAATGTGTTGTTAGACCATTTTATATTAGTATTGGTGTAAAACAAAAATTCCGCCACAGCAATAAAACCATACATAGTTGTACAAATAGTATTTTAAAAATTGTTTATATTTTAAACATGAACTTTTAGTTGTTAAATACAATTAATTTTGTACTAGTTAATAAAAATATGATTTAGAATAATTTTTAATACATTTGAGCTAAGAAAATGTTGATTTTCTAAAAAATTTTTTGAAATTATTCTATTTGGTACTAAAAAAATGTATCCCAAATAGCATACAAAATGCAGTGCTGCTGAATAAAAAAAATGGTTCAAAACATTGATAAATTTCAACATGCAAATGTCAACAAAATTAAATAAATATTTTAAAATTACAAAAAGAAGAAACATGAAATTTGTTTCAAATTGAATAAAAAAATTAATTAAAATCTAATAGTGCTTCTGTGTGCAAAAAAAGTGAGTTTTAATGCGTTCTCAAGTGCAAAAGTTGCTCCCTCTGATGTGTGTTGTCATTTTACTTTTGACAGGTCGCCAGTTGACTATCTACGTATAATCTATGTTGTTAACCCTTTAGGTAGACAACCAGACGAACGGATTTAACGTTATTTTGTTATTTCGACGACAGTAGCTCACGATATATGATAAATATGAGTCGCTATTTAAATCGGATCAAGAGATAACTCGGTCTGACAGGCAGTTGTGCAGACTGAGAGATATGTACGTGACGATATGCGGACTTATTATTGCAGCCTTAGTAAAATAAAATCTGTAAAAATATTAAGCTTGAACAGGTTTCATAACAAAAATTTCCAAAAACAAAAAAATAAATCTACAAATATGTACCTCTTTTTATAATGTAATATATGGGCTAATGACTCTTGCAGACATCGTCCGGCCGAAAGTAGACTATCTCTTAAGCTGGTACCTATCATTCAAAATCATACTGATATCGGTTGTGCAGTTTCGGAGATGAGCTTAAACAAACCAAGTTACACAATATTTTAGATATTAAAATAATTGATAAATTATTTGATCAAAATGTATTTTGATATCATAAGTATTTAATATACAAGTTACCAAATACTTCAGCGTTAAGTATTTAAAATACCAAATACAAAATAAATTTTTAAGTAGTAATTGAAAACAAATACAAAATACGTACATATGTATTTATATTTCCTATACGTATGCATTCGTATTTCCAATACGTATTTCAATTACAAGTATTTTAAAAGCAAATATGAGATGATATTGTACGAATTTTCAAATAACACATAATATTACGTACGAAAACTGGGCTATTAATTTATTTATATAAAAAAATATTAAGGTAGTATTATTTTATTTAATATTACCTTGATCTCCAAGTACCTCTTGGAAATGTCCGTCCTGACATACTGTTACGCTTAATGTTTGTAATATTTGTTCGTTTTGTTTGGTTGTTTTGCTTAGTTAAAAAATTCAAACTTGTTAGGACATCTTGTAACAAACATATCATTGTTTCTCTAGCAACATATACCGAACACATTTTTATTACAAAACGATGCACTTTCTTGTTTAAACAGCACAAATCTAAACGACGTTACGACAAATATTTCAGAGGGAGAATAAAAAAATGTCCCAACCACGTGCTACTATGATTCTGCACCATTTCATTTCATCATTCTTTTTTGCTTTCCTCTACTACATGACTATAACAATTGCTTACAGGATATAAAAAACACCTCTATTGTGTGTACATGTGCAACGATGTTGTCTTGTAGCCAGTGATGCAAACTTTTGTTACACAAAAGGCGCAAAAATTTTTGAAAAAGGGGCTAAAAAGGGCTAAATTTGAAAAAAGAATCGTATAAAGCCATATCCAAACAAATTTTTCGAAAAAGCGCAAAAATGGCTAACTTATTAAGTGTTTCTTCTGAAAATCAAAACACGTTTAAAGTTTGGGAAGAACTTAAAATTACAACCAATTTAAAAAAAATAGTAGATTCTACCAGACTCTTCTTCTTTTTATTGCTGGTAATGCAAACTAACAAAAGAAAATAAGTAAAAACGATGTTTGAACGTTAATTCACAATACGCTATTGCCAGAATAAAGAAAGAAATAGTTCGCAAAATAAAAAAATTTACCCCTATTGATCAAAAAGTAAAAAGGGGCTAAAGCATTGTAAAAATTGCTAGATTAGCGCGTTTTTTTTTTGTTTCGCGTTTTGGCCGAAAAAGGCTACGTTGGCATCCCTGCTTGTAGCTACTGCATATTAGCTTATTTTTGTATTTTCATTTTCGTTTTGTTTGCACGTTCTTACTGTTGTGCTGTTTACTTGACTGATAACGTGGAAGAACTCGTATAAAAAAATAAACAAAAATGTATCCTGTGCACAGATTGCACATCCAACAACGCTTGTCCATTTGCTCATGGTGTAAACATAAAGATTACATTTATCAACTACTCACATAAAGCCAGGGAAACTCACAGCTTTGCACACATTTATAATTGGCATATACATATTCACTTTTAGAAGTTATGTCAAGGTAATAAGCAACTTTAAATGATATTGTAGTTTAAAAGGTATTTAAGCTTCAAAAATTGGACAGATTTTAAATGAGCAGATAAAACTAAAGAACATATCATATACATACATATAATATAGAGATTTAAAATTAGGGAAGTCACGATACGCCTTTTTGCCGATACGACACCGATACTCAAAAACAATTATCGGCGGTACCGATACGCATATTGAAAATGAATTTAAGTTAAAATTAGCAAAACTTAAATAGACTAATTTTTTCATTGTATAAGAGAGTATAAGAGATTAGTAGGGCGTGTGCCAATCGGTAGAAAAGTACTATGGTAAAAAAATATTTGCCTGTGGGGAAAAAATTTCAAGTTTCTGCTGTGCCAAATGATATCTTTTTTGACAATATAAAACTTTGACGTCTGTAAGAACATTCATGTTTCAGCTGTGTGAAATGATACCTTTGTTGACAATATAAGACAAAATTCTCTGCTGTAACGAAAAATTATATAATATGATTAGGGTTCCCACCTTTGTTTTTGCCAATTAAAGTACATTGGTTATTAAAGGTTTAGAAAAAAAAGTACACATTATAAAAATAAAGTACAATTTATTTCTCTTTATTGTTATATATAAAAACGTATTTTTTTATTGACTTTTCAATAATTGCACAGCTCTTTACAGTTTATATTTAAATTAGAGTACATAATTAATTAATTTTTTATCAAATTCAGAGACGCTTTGGTTCTTTCGTCTGGCCATTTGCTCTTCATTATAGAAAAAGCTCTCTCTGTGTATGCTGACGTGCCAGGAATAGAACGTATAAGTGAAACTACTTTATAAAAATTTGATAATTTATCATCAATTTTAAATACTAGCTAATATATACTTGCAATAGATAATTCCGCAAAACCTTCAGAGCTGTATATCTGATCATAAAGTTTGTTTAATAACGCAATTTCTCCATAAACGTCAACATTGCTTTTTAAATTTATATTGCTAATTGTAAATAATAAGATTGTATTTTTAAAATCAAACCAATTATTCAGGTACTTTGAGGCTTTACCAATAAGTAATACAAAATTTGTGTTAATTTCGCTAGTCAGTTCCGGATGAAGACAACAGTTTAATTTTTTGGCTGAATGGCGTTTAACTACAAGCCCGAAGTCTTAAGTTTAAGATTAGTTTCAGGCAAGCCAGCAACATAACACTGTTTTACAAGCAAAATGTGTAAAGTTTCTAATACATTTCTTAGAGTGATTAGGATATGCTTAACACGAGAAAATCAAAGACAAAATTTTCATTTCGGCTATTTCCAGATTACATATACTTCCCAGAGTCAAAAGCTGGTTCGATTAAAGTGATCTATATACCCTGACTGACTAATATAAAGGGCCCCTTACACTACACCAGTATGCACGTGAAATCAAGTATTGGCGCCAGTGGTTTGGTCATGTCTGGCAATTTGGTGCGATTGTACGCTTTGGTGTAGCGATGTCAAACGGAGTTTGATATTTTGCGGTTGGTATCAGTTTGTGGTATTGTGTATGGTAAAATTAGCTCAATTGAGAAGAGTTGTCAAAGAGTTAACATCGGGATAAAACACATTTAATTGAATAAATTACCCATAAATTAAGAAAAAAGGAACAAAATACATACTGTAAAGTGTTTCTGACATAAAACAAATCATTCCTTATTATTTTTTAATAAAAAAACACGCGTTTTCCTTAATTTTTATTTTCAAAAATAAATGCGGTGCACACTAGGTACAACAACTCATTAGTACAGAATTTTTAAAGAAATGAATATTGCACCTGTATGATTCTATGATATGTGTTTCGAGCACGATTCAACATCACTTGTCTGTGCCAGTATATTGGAGTAATGTATGCTTTGCTTAATCTGAATGTATTTTGAATTCTAAATAATCAAATCATGTTAAATAAAGTACTTTCGAGTACTTCATTGTTCTCATAAAGTATAAAGTACAATTACCCGAAATAACAATACTTTATTATAAAGTACGGCTGGCAAGCCTAAATATGATGTACAATTTTTCGCAAATTAAAATAAACAATGCATTTTTCACCAGTGATGCCAACTTTTGGAACCCAAAACGCGCAAAAATTTTTCAAAAAGGGGCTAAAAAGGGCTAAATTGAAAAAAGACAAGTATAAAGCAATATCCAGTAAAATATTTTGAAAAAGCGCAAAAAAGGGCTAACCTTAAAGCACGTTTAAATTTTTGAACCAACTTAAAATCATGCGAAATAAAGTACTTTCGCGTACTTTATTGTTCTCATAAAGTATAAAGTACAATTACCCGAAATAACGTACAATACTTTAATATAAAGTACGGCTGGCAAGCCTAAATATGATATACAATTTTTCGCAAATTAAAATAAACAACGCATTTTTTACAGTCTAACTACATTTAAGAGCCGTAAAAATCGATGTATTGGGCGACGGCTTGAATTTCCAAAAACGACGGCGGTGGTCTTACCTAGTTACGATACCATGCTTCTAATTTCTGCCTGTCAAAAATTTTTCTCTTGTGTCAAAATTTCTAGTAGCCCCCTAGGCTAGTGAAATTTTATTCACCTCAGAAGTGTCAAAAATTTACTTACAATATTACTTTGCTACCGTTTGGCACATACCCTTAATATTTAAAATTGATATTAACCCAGTAAAAATAATTTCAGGTAATTTTTAAGGAACTACATTTTCATTGCTTTAAAAGAATCTATATTAAAGATAGGCACATAATTAGTAGAAAAGCCAGTAAAAATATATATAAGTTTAAAAAAAAATTTGTGATTCCTTTATAATTTTAAAATATACCCACCATGCTTTTTAAGAAATCGATTTTCTAAAGGACATTTATGAACTTAATATTCATTAAGAGGTTATATGTATTCAATTAAATTTATTTATTTATTTATGTATAATAAACTAAAGTAAAAGAGAGTGGTGTAAAATAAATGAGAGTAGTATAAGATCAAACCAAAAAGTTTGTCTTGAGTAGAACAAAAATCAGAAAAATGGGAATGAAGAAAAATAAACTGATGGCAACGCTTGGAAAATGCAGTTAATATCAGCTTTAGAGTGATTTAATTCTCGTATTCAATTTTCACGAAAAATTTGTATATATAAGAATTAAAATCACATTCAACAGAGCCACCTGACAAGTGGTGATAAGCAAAATACACGTGATAAGCAAAATACTGACGATGGAAGTGTAGCAGCTTCCGAAAGTAGCGCTACTCTGTTCTGCTGTGTACGTTGAAAAATTAAGTTGATGTTAATTTTTCCCTTGTTCTTTGGAATGTTAATTATGCCCAATTCTTTCTGAGTATAACGTTACGAAGCTTAGCCTAATAATCAATTTGGATTCACAAAGGTTGTTTCGTTCAGAAAAACACTATAATAAATTATTCGAATATTCGAATAAATTTGTTCCAATAGCAAATCTATTAACTACACATTACATCCATTAACCGCACTCCACGCGCGAATATAAACACAACACGAAAATTAAATAATTAACTACGAAATGGCAATGTTAGGTTACTGACAATCAATTTGAGAAAAAAAACTTTAAAATAGTTATTCCTCGAAATCAAAACTACTCCCTAATCGTATCACTGATGTGTAAAATAAAAATCAAAAAATATTACCCAACCTAATCTAAAAGGTATTAATAAAATTTTCCAGTCATTTACAGAAACATTTTTTCTGAATATTTTTCTTAACAAACATAAATAATACTAATTACATCCTTTGTAAATTTATGTCGTCTTTTATGTTCTTCTGTTTCAATTTTACTGTATTTCCTGCTGCATATTTTCAGGCATTAATGCGCTATGTGCATCCGTATGCTGGTATGCTGTATGCAATATTACTTTAAGTGGTTAAAAGGAAATGAGAAATAATACAAAAATTTTATATTTATTTATATAAAATTTTATTTGCAACAGCAACGACCACACAATAAATTAACCTGTGGTTTGGTAGTCATATGCAAATGTTCATATTGGTTTATTAACCGTAAGAGCACAATTAACACATGCATGAGTGTAGATGCTGAAGAATAATGCAAGTTTCTTGCAAATATATTACGAATTTATGAAAAAGAAATTCTTTTGTAAAGTGTATACGAGGATATACTTCATGTCATTATTCTCAATAGCTGATAAATTTTGATGAATGAAAATTTCATAGCCGTAATAGCTTTTGTTATAAAAGTGTGCTCATTATTTGTATTTATAATAAAAAGTGAAAAATTAGCAGAAGTAGCAGAAGTACAAAATTACAAAATCAAAGAAATATATAACAAATAAGGAACAAAGAAATTTTACAATTTATTTTTTTATTTTTGAGGCATTAAAATAAATTTAACTGATGTAATCAGAATAAGCATGGTTTTATTATGAAAGCAAGTATTTAAAAATTAATAAGCAGTTTCCCTGTAAAAAAAATCGTGTTCATGAGTGCCAGCTTAGATATGCTATATACAAAAACTTTTACTTTTTTTAAACACTATTTCTTTGTCTACAACATAGACAATGACAAACATATTTCCGTTACAAATTTTATAAAAAAATCTTGCAGAAAATTAACAAGTTTAGAAGGTAAAATCACGTATTTACGTACACCATAGTAAGTTATAGAAAAAACTGTAAAAAAATTAAGAGACACGTACAATATAGTGTTAAGCTTGTTAGTGCTAGCAATAATTTGGCAATATGTACCTTTATGCGTCAAAATGAGCACATAGACAAGAAATTCGTATAAATAGTAGACTTACGTATGAGTATTTACCAACACACTTAGACATCTATCAACATTTCCATATTCATCATTCATTTCCTGTACGTCTTCTATTAAACAAAATTCGCTCACACATACACATGTATGCAAACATCATGTGTAAAAGTATGCATACATACATATACATGAATGATGTTGTCTGACAGCAACAGCAGGACATTGTCCGCATTGTGGCAATAGAAACTGGATGGAGTTGCACATACTGAACTCACTTTAGGAATTGTTCACATGATTAAACTGTTTAAAACTTCAATTTTTACTCTGACGTACAGCTGTGTTTTGTATGTACGTGTACTGAGTAGCACTAGGAATATTTTGTATTGCAAATTTAACTATGAACAGTGGGTTTGTCAAAAAAACCATTCAGATGAATCTCTATATATAAAATTCATTTCGTGTCGATTGGAAATATCAGCAGAATCAAAACGTTAGAACTATTGAACTTAAATTTACACTATATGTTTCTTATATATAAAAATTTTCATTTCGGGCTAAGGCGTAGGTAACATAACGTGTGCCGCTATTTGCTAGTATCTAATAACAAATTTAATACATTTAAAATGCGTGTTTGGATTAACTCAAAAAGAAGATTTATTACTTCTCATTATTCTGAAAAATATCTGTTCGGAAAAAAAGCTAAAACTTCTAGAAATTATTATTTTTTTTTGGAAATGCCTGCTTCATAGTTTTTTTTCTACTTTTCTGTCTTTATTGCTCACCTTTATGTGCATATATTTGACAAATATTCATGACGTTTTTACAGCATGCGATTTAAAGAAGGATTTTTAAGTGTTTTTGCACACGTATGTATGTGTGCGTTTCAATCCTTGTTAACTTTTTGAGTCCTTTTGGACATCATCAAGGTTACATATTCTTAATGGCTTACCACACTTTTTGAAAATTATATACATTTACACACACACATAAAACTACGTCTGCAAGTCTACTCTCACATACACTTCAGTCCCACAGATATATATGTATATATATAACTGCAACACATATATTCCCTGCAGACAATGCTAGTAGTCCATATATGTATGTAAAGTATACTCCTTAGAGGACTAGGACTAGTCCAAAAAATAACCCAAATGTATCGAGAAATTTGTTGAATTTAACATTACGATGCCCTAGGCCTGGACCAAATAACCCAGATTTGGGTTACATAGGAGTCGTCTAAGAACTACTCTATGTTACTACATTACTGAGCCCTCAAGTGTTCGCGTTTTGACTATTGCAATCGTTTAAAAATGATCATGCCTGCATTACACCGGAGTAGTCTTAAAACTACTATTCACTGGAACACTAAATTGTACATGCCTTAACGATTGCAAACGTTAAAACGCAAACACTTTTCGTTTAACTACAAGCTCTTATTTCCAATCGACATAGTCGTTGACTGCATTATAAAGGACCTTGTTGTAACTACTCTATTTCAGCTAAAATGGATCACGTAGTGTCATATTTTCTGCAGGGTTATAGTCGTACGTGTGAAAGGTGCACTAGACAACATTAATCGTGCGCTTATTTGAATTTCCTATTAATCGCCATTGTTCATGTTATTTGAATGCGTTAGTACTTGTACTAACACTGATTTAATACATACAATATTATTTAATATATACATACTACGGTATTCAATCGGCTAACCATTAATCGTTTAACCTGTTAATTACTAACCGATTATCTGTTCGGTAAATTTAAAATTGGGTATTTTTGATTAACGATTAAACCGATTAATTGCAGTCGACTAACCGATTAAACATTGTAACAAAATGTTTAATTTTTTGTAGTATTACAATATACTTGTGTGTGTGTGTAATTATTTGCTTCGTCTCATATACAAAGATATGTGCTCAGAAATTATTTTTTCATAAAAACAAGAAAGTGTGTTCAGTTATCTTAGCTTAAGTAAAACTTTAAAGTCCTTGGACGCGGCTATAAAAAAACCTATTAAGGACTCTGTTCATTGGCGTAGATAGGCCTTTATGGGGGGCAATACCCCCCCAGACTTGATTTTGACCGCCCGCCCCCCCCCCTTCCCTCCCACAGAATTACTGAAATATTAAAAAAAAAAAAATATTAAAAACTTCTCTATGTTTGGAAAGACACACATATTAGTATTCAAATGGTAAATGTGTCCCGTTTACTTACAGCAACATGAGTTTTAAAAGTTTAAGACCTTCAAAAAACTTTCATATCGATGGTCATAAGTTGACAACACGTAACTGGTTCTTACAACTTTTCAGTAGAAGAAATTGCGTTAGAAATAGGCTGAAAGCGTTACTAGCATAGAAATAAAATAGCTGAAAATTATTTATTAGATACTATCAACTAATTTCTGTTATTTTTTTGAGAATGAGAACGTTTTCTGCGATTAGTGAAAAATAATAAAAATTTAATTACACAGAATATAAGATTTTTTGTTTTCATCAGATTTAGGTCCATTATGGCTTAAAAATTTTATAATCCAATAAATTTTAAATTCAATAAAACTTTTATAATTCAATAAAATTTCAAAACTATAGTTTTTTTTATTATTTGTGGTACAAAACAGCTTCCGAAAAGCCAACAATTGGTGATGAACTTTAAAAATTTTATAGAATTTAAACTTTTATTCACTCTAACTTGGTCGCCTTTTATTCGATCAATATATAATTCATTTTAAACAAACCAGCCGTTAATTCTGAATGACGCTTTAACAAGAAGTATACACCGAAAAACGAAAATGAACCGTTGTATTATGCACAATGGCCGCAATGAAATTGTTTATTCCTCTTTTGTGTTTGGCACATCATAATTATTCTAAAAAAAAATGCTTTAGAAAATTAAAAACTTCAAAAAATAAAAGTTTGTAAAGCAGTGTTATTAAAAGCAATCGATTTTTTAGTGGTATTGCTAGTTAGGAAAATCCATAACCGGATGAAAAATTTCAACAAAATACATTTTTTTGAAAATGTCTAGCTGCGCCAATCACTCTGTTACTCTAATTGAACTTGAGGGAACTATTAATAACTTAATAAAAGCCAATAATGCTATTGCCAACGGTTTAACTAAAACTCTAAGGATTAGATTGAATGAGAGACGAATTCAAGTTTTAAATATACTTATTTTATATCTTCACACAGGAGTTATTCTTTCTAGCAACAGTGTTTTAAAATATTGTACAAAAAAGGAAACTAAGGGTGTCGGAAATAAACCTTTTTGCAGGGATGTTCGGTGCTGAGCTTTGTCAGGTGAAGTCAAATGATGACATGACAACAGAATTAACAGAATTAACTGAAACAATTTGAAGTGTTAAGAATTTGAAAAAAAAATTAAAACAGGACTCTAATGGCATAATGGAAAATTTTATATGTTCAGATAAGTCCAGGAAAACGACTGAGAAATTTAATGCTCTGCATTATGAGTTGGTTTCGTTTTCTCCAACATCTGCGATAAGTGAAAGGATTTTTTCCAAGTCAAGGAATTTTTCCAAGCCTAAATCGTAAACATATAAAACAAATTATTGTTCTAAAAGATTTTTTAGAAGACCTACTTAAACTATTGGAATAACTAATAGAATGATCTCTCAAACTTTATTGCACGTCTCATAAGCGAAGCGTTGAGGTGGGTACTATTCTCACCACACGCGAAACTACTGATTTTTCAAACTTAAAATGACTCTATTATTATCATATATTGGACTTTTAAAAAATATATACACACACATATTAAGAAAAAAATAAGATTTTTAACACTCATGACATTTTTAATGTCATTTTTATTATTTAAATTAACTAAAAAACTGTTTAAAAAAGTTCTGTCTTGGACATTCGTTTGTCTGTATGTACGGATCCTGTATGTGGTCACGATAACGACCGAAAGACTTCACTAATCGAGTCCTTTTTTTACACTTCAGTATAATTAGGATTAGAAGCCTATTTAATTTCACGGTCTAAATAAGATTATGAGGCGTGCACTTTTGGATTTTCCAAACTATTTTTTAATTCATATATATTTATGACTTCTTTTTTTTCTAGATTTATTTTAACAATTCCTATATTTGTTATAATGTTGTTTTTTACTAATAACCTCAAAATAATAAATAATTTATGTGTTTTTATTTATTGAAATTACTTAATTTATGAAAAAACTTTATTAATCGGTTACCCAATTAATATCGAAATTAATCGATTATTAACCGACTAAACCGAAAACCCAATTAATTAATCGAGTGATTAGCTGCTTAAATCAGAAGCCGGATTAAATTAATACCCTATACATACAATAAAAATTTTTTTGCTTTTAAGGGCTGCAGTTATTGATGTATTTGTTGATGGCATATTTGTAATCAGTAGAACTATTTAAATGGGCTAAAAAGTAATGAGTGGTTCTTAATTATATTATTACTATGCTCCAATTTAGAAGTCCTACTTAGCTTTTTTATCTCATTATATGAAATTAGCTATAATTTGCTACTATCTAGTAATAAAATAAGTAGACAAACACATTTTAAGTTAACATGTGTTTTGTATATGAATACAAATCGTTGGCCCTTAACCTTATATGTCGTGTTTTGTGTTTGGGAATCGGGAATAGACTAGCTAATATTCCCGGGAAATTTTAGAGATATTCGCGGGAAAACGGGAAATTGAAACTACACATTATTTCAAAAATATATGGATCAAAGTCCATATATTTTTGAATAAAAAAGTATTTGCTTTTTGCTTAAAAACTTGTTTTAAAAAAGAAAAATTCTTAGTTTTATACTGAATAATTTCCGGAATTTTGTGTCTTTTTAAGTAAAAAGCCAATACTTCGTTTTATTCATACTAACCAATGTGTACTTTTAAAGATATATTTATAAAATTTTTATAAAATATAGTAAGTGATATATCAGGATATTGTACTCTAATCCGGTTTTTCTTTAATATCCCTGCGGAAAATTTGGTGACAATTGATCCAAAAGTACTCGTCCTATGACTTGAGAAAATGAGACTGGTACCAAAAATAAGGAGTAGTGAATGATGAAAAAAGACATATTGAGTAAATGGTCACATATTAACCATTTTCAGTCAATTTAGTTGGTATTCCGGCTAGTATTGTAGTAAACGGCACTGAACAAATTCGATGCACCTGGATCTAAGGCCTATCACATAGTATCTATATAATATTAATTGTATCACTTCAATGAGACTGACATGCCACTCAGGAGCCTGTTTCGTAACTATATTCAAATATTAACTCCAGCTTAACTGATATTTATAACATTGAAATATAAGCTCGCCTGTGGTCGAGTGGGTAGTGTACTAGCCTGTCATGCCGAAGGCTGTTTGTTCGAATCTCATCAAAGACACCGCTTAAAAATAAAATACAATTTCTAGTTGGATTTGTAGCAATAAAAAAATAAATTAATCGATAATTACAGCTGAATTTTGGAATAATATTTATATATAATCTGTATTATTAGACACCGATTAGGACTCCATAAGATAGTTCAGAGACAAGTTACAAGGAGCATACAAAATATCAATTAACCCCATCCTGGGCCATCCCCATGTAAAAGTGGCTGGTCCGCTTCATAGGAAGTGTTAGAACTCGGACCAGGGGATAGGTCACGTCACTTGTTTTGTGTCAGTTCCATTTACGGTAGGAATCAATAAACTTTTCAATGTTAATTTAAAATATTACAAAAATTCGTTTGCTACGTATTTCGCCATCTGCTAAAGATTAATTTTTTCCATAATTTTTTGTTTTAATTTTTATAAAATACAAGTATGAATGGTTCAAACTTATACGGTAATTTCATAAAAATTCCATGAAATTAAAGTCATGCCATTTTACCTAACCAGTCTACGAGAAAAATTATCGCTTGATTCAAAAACTACATGCAGTATGAATTTAGTACATCGTGTCGTTCAAGCACTATATCAGAAAAAGCTGGAATAATACAAGTGTCAATGATTGAGTGCCCTAATCGTTTCCTAAAGTAAATAAATCGATCTTAAATGAAATTTGTGCGATTTTCCGCAGAATTAATGAAAACATTTTGGAAAGTTTAGTGAAAATTATAAATTCAAAGAAGTTGTAAAACTTTGAGTTGTCATGACTTAAATTTATTATAAGTTGACGATATTATTGAAACCCTGAAGGAGACGTTTTAAGAGAAATAAAATAAAAAATCAAAGACATTTAGACAGACAGTGGCTCAAGGTATGTAAAATTTGGCGCCAGAAATTTGGCTTGAAATAAACGTCATACACCTTTTTGTCTACCAGTAAGCAAAGGTTTTGCTGTTATCCTGCAATATTAGTGTCAATATAATAAATTTATGTATTACACCGATTAAATGGGGTTGATAATTTTTTGTTTGTGTATTTGTCCATGTATTTGAAATTTTTAAGAAACTTCCAAATATAAATGTAAATTATTAGAGTGATTGAAAATATTTGAATGACTAGCGCACCTAATAAGGTGCGTTTCCACAGACAACGTAATCGTCGACGAAAACGAAATTCTATACATTTGTGATGAAAAAAAGTTCGTTCGAGAAATTGGCGACGAAAATTAGGAACGTAACCGCACCGATCAGCAAAGAAAAACTAGTCAATTGACAACGGAACGAAAAAAACATCGAGTAGCTGTTTTCGGTGCTGCCCAGCAAAAATATCCGTCTAACGGAAGCAGGTTTGTATGGGAGAGATTTCGGTACAAAAATCATGTAATAGCAAAGCAGGTTGCTAAGGGAGACCAACCTGCTTCGCTATTACATGATTTTTGTATGGGATGTCCCACATGGTAGGTCTGGAGATATGAGCTTCTTTTTGCGCATCTTAGGGTTAATTTATCTCTTTTTTATATGTATATATTTTTTATATGTATATAATTTTTATATGTATATTCATGTTTTTTTATATATATATAATTAAAAAAAATTGTTGCTCTTTATATCACAATTTCACCTACACTTGGATAAATTTGTTATTTGAAATTATTTTATGCTGTTTTTATATTTATTTATATATTAAGTAGTACAAAAACACAATTGGGAATTATATTACACTACAATTTACTTTTTATCAAATACTTTTTGCTCGCGTATTTAATCAGGAATTGATCCCACGATCTCCGCATGGTAGTCTAGAACACTAAACACACAGCTACCGAGGCACATTTATATTCATACACAATTCAATAGAAGAATAAAAACTCAAATTACGAAGTAAAAATAACACTTGCATCCATATTTGTGTCCACGTAAGCGAGAGAGGATGCATTATAAAAAGTTTGGGTTGAAAAAAAAAAACTTCGGGCTTAAAAAACATAAAAAAAAACATAATTAGCCGACCGCCTTCCCCGTGTGTGCGTTAAATTTCTTCATTCGCTTACGTTATTGCAACCTCGTAAGGCAGAGGGGATGCACTATGTGCTTTTGCACATCTCCGAAGCTCTTCTATTTAATCTTACTGCATCCTTATACCAAATTGATTTTTGTTGGGTGTATGCACGAAATATCATATTTTTACACCTCATTCAATTATTTCGCAGTAATTAAAAAAAATGTATGAGTGCATAGACCGGGCAAAAATCACTTGCATAAATGTTCACACCATAAAAATTATTATTATTATTTCCCGGGAAGTATAGAGGGGCTGACACCAGAACCATCTGCAGGACGTAGAAGGAACAAAGAATCCTGGGACGTTGCACGGAAACTATGCACCGAACAGCGCATAGAATGGGCTATTGGAACCTTTCAATCGTACAAATATATGGAGGATACCATCTCCAGGGATAGATGGTATCCTCCCGATATTTCTCAAGCAGGGGAAAATGGAGCTAATGCCCCACCTAATAAGTTTAACCTAGAGCAGCTTAGCTCTTGGCTACATACCACAGGTATGGAGCAGGGCAAGTGTAATCTTCATACCTAAGATGGTTACCAGGGATATTACACTTCCAAAGTCACTCCGACACAGAAGTTTAACCTCCTTCATGCTTGAACTGATGGAGAAAATTGCTGAAACCAATATCCGATCAACTACCTTGTGTAAGGAGCCATTACATCAGCGGCAGCATGCATACAGGGCAGGTCGCTCAACGGACACTGCGCTGTATCAACTGACGAGCACAATACGCAGTTGTCTAGACGCTAAGGAAGTCTTGGTCTGTGCATTTCTGGATTTTGAAGGGGCCTTCGGCAATACAGAGCACTCTGCCGCTGCATATGCGCTTAAAAAAAGGAGTTGGAAACACCATATCCAGATAGATATGGGCTATGCTTGAGAGTAGGACACGCGGATACCCAAGTTGGGGAGGAGTCTCTTGCAGTAAGGATGAGCATATCAATCTAGCTGCCCCTTACCTCGTCTAATTGAAATAAAAAGGCACAATGTTGAAGTAAGGAGCTGTCACACCTCTGGAGGAAAACGCGCAAGCTGTTTAATAAGGCAAAGCGTACTGGAGACTGGCGAACCTACACCGAAAGTCTAACGGCCTACAACGCCGCAATTTGGAGGGCGAAGAGAAATGGCTTTTTTGAGAAGATGTCAACCAACCCAGCAGTGGACAGGTCGCATAAAATCATGGCCAAAGGCAATGTGGATTCATCAGTAACATTCAAAAGGGCAGATACAATCTACACCAGGAATGAAAGAGAAAAGGCGCTGCTGCTCTCGACTCATTTCTTGGGGACTTAGAGGGGACAAAGAATCCTGTCGGAACCTTTCAACCGTACAAGTCTCCAGGTGTGGATGGTATCCACCCTATATTTCTCCAGAAGGCGAAAAGGGAGCTTATGCCCCACCCAGTAAGGTTAACCAGGAGCAATTTAGCTCTAGGCTACATACCACAGGTATGAAGCAGGGCAAGAGGGATCTTCATACCTAAGAAAGGTAGAAGAGATATTACACTTTCAAGGCCATTCCGACCCATAAGTTTAACCTCCTTCATGCTTAAAGTGATGGAGAATATTATTTACAACTATATCCGATCAACTACCTTGTGTAGGGAGCCGTTGTATCCGCAGCAGAATGCATACAGCGCAGGTCGTTCAATGGACACTGCGCTATACCAACTGATGAACAACAATACGAAGCGGCCTCAGATAATACAGAGACCTCTGTCGTTACATTTGGGCTTAGAACGAAAGGAGTTGGAAACACCATATCCGGATGGATATGGGCCATGATCGAGAGTAGGACTGCGGATACCCAAGTCGGGGAGGAATATCTTGCAGTAAGGACGACCAGAGGATGCCCCCAAGGCGGTGTACTGTCTCCACTTTTGTGGGGCTTCGTAGTTGATGAACTCCTGCACAGACTAAAAAGCAATGGCATATAATGTCAAGCATATGCGGATGATGTCGTTATCATTGCAAGGGGAAAATTTTAAGAAATGTTGTGTGACATTATACAGAATATATTAAGGATAGTGAAGGATTGCTGTCTATCGGTAGGGTTGAATATCAACCCTGTTCCATTTAGGAAGAGGAGGAGGACACTACCACGCTGGCAAAACGGCCGAGTAGATAGCGTGCAAATAGAAAGCTCATCGGAGGCCAAGTATCTGGGAGTGATATTAGACTCAAATCTGCTATCGAGACAGCATTTAGAGGCGACTGTTTACAAAGCAACACAAGCACTAATAGTTTGTAAATCTGTTGCAGGTAAAACATAGGTTTGCACACCCAAAATCCTAAAATGGATATACACCATGATAGTGAGACCTATCATCACTTATGGTGCTGTTGCCTGGTCGGACAGGATAGGGCTGGCTACGACCAGAGATCGGTTAAAGAAATTACAGAGGCTAGCATGCCTCTAAGTCAGCTTGGGAATGTCGCATTAAGCTAAAGCAGCTAAGCAGCATGAATAAGTTCACACTCTGCTGGTTTCCTGGACACCCTGGGGTAATAGGAAACGAAAATGCAGACAAAATCGCCAGAAGAGGGTCTAGTACACCCATGATCGGACCAGAACCGTTTCGCGGACTTGGATTGGATAAAATCCGGGAAGATAAATCGATGGAGATCAAGAGGACTAAGGAACACCTCTGGCTTAATCTCCCTGGATTGAGGCATGCAAACCTAATGATTGCGACGTATAACCAAAATCGTTTCCTAGCTCTCATGTCCGTGAATAAAATCAATCTAAGAATGCTCACAGGCTTCCTCACATGTCTAACGCACATCCACTAGGCTATCGTCACACATTCCATAAATTAGCGAGAGCAGTTCGCTTTAGCGAACATCCGATTTTTTTTAGATTAGCGAAGAAATATCGATGAGCTTTTTTTCGAAATTTCTTCTCTTCTGCGAACATTCGTTTATATCGAATCTCAGATCAAGTGGGTAGGCAGGCACACAGTGGAATACTACTAACACATGCTCATAAAAACTAATACTAAATTAAAAACTCACTTCTTTCGATGGCCAGCACTGGTCTAAAGGAAATATTAGGTCTCATCAAACAGGAAAATATGCTTTATCTTTAGTCTGCTGCATCACACATCTAGGCCGGACAATAGATTCTATAGATCGCGGTGCCTATGGTTTTTCTACAATAATAACACTTCTGGGTATTGCCTACTTTTTTCATTCCAAAAATGATCACTAAATACACAAATTGTTTTCTCTAGTGAATTCTAATTAAGAATATTATTCAATGCAATTTGTTGGTAGATTTCATGCACGTTTAAACATGTCAATATAAAATCTTTGACACTTTCATTATTCTACCATATCTCAAATGCTTCACATACTTACATACTCAAATGCATACATTGTATGTATGACTTTAATATCTTGTGGCCTCTATTGCCAAAAATTTTAAAAATAATACAAATAAAAGTGAGACAAAAAACTGCTTAAGCCACTAACTTGGCTATCAATACATCACGTACTATCTAGCTACAGCTACAGGCCTGTCTCCTAACAACTATATTGCATTGATACATGGAAGACTAAAAAAATTGATAAAAGCCACTACTACTGCGACCATAATTCTCTTTATACAGCAGTCACTGAAGCTTTTATGCTTCAACTGGCTGCATTGAGATCTGGACATGTTTAGGACATCATTACTGCATATTTGTGGTTTTGTTTTACCGCAACTCAGCCGCAACATGCAATCATGTTAAAGACAATAGAATTGTTACGCAGGGGATGAAAGTGTTATAGAAAAGTCAAATATAATTACAATAGATCTTAAATTCTGGGTACAACAAAATATATATAAATAAAAAATGTAATTCTTCCTTATTAATATCTTTATTAAATGTCACTTTTAATTAAATTATTATTCTAAAACTTAGTTTTTTTTTCTTTTATATATCAATCATCCCAATGACACAATAAACTTCGTTTATAAAATGCATTAGAGTCAATTTTATTTTATAGACTCCTTTATCTTTTGTCTTTCAAGAAAAGTTTAAATTTATTTTTTTTCTATTTGTAACACAATCTAAAGAAATTGTACAAGCTGCATAAAAAACACTAACCTTTTGCCTTTTCAATTAAAAACCTGAATAAAAGTTTTTCTTCAAACCCATGAATTCAAACTGACCACAAAATTTCACACATGTATCATCCAATATCTATATGAGAGAAGAATAATCATCTTCAGTACTGACACAAACATCATTACTTTAACCTCATTTTGGTTTTTTTAATGCATATAAAACAGTTCAGGCTCCATAGGAAATTGCAAGGGGCCTTAATAATATGTTGGCCTTCTTCGGAGCGATTTGTTGACCTCTATTAATTAACCAAGGCGGAGTGCTTTATAAATTAAATATGTTTCGTTGAATGACACGCTAAATTTGTCTAATTCTAATGGGAGCATTCTGCAGCAGAGTAAAATTTTGTAACTTTTTAGATTTTTTTAGACAAAGCAAAAGAAATTTTTACCAACCAACAAACTTTCATCCATTGCTTAATAGATTAAGGTAATTAGGCCTCTTTCTATTTCGCCTTGTATCTTTTTTATATCTTCAACTGGCACATTGTTCCATACAATACCTTTTTTATTCATAAAGTAAATTTTCACGTAAAATATATGCCTACGAGTATTGTTCTGTAGCTAGTACTACTGGCACGAAGAAGACATATGCACTCGAGCATTGAAATCAATTAAAATCACATCACTTCAAAATTTCTATATTCTCAATATTATTGCAACAGTATTGCAATTTGTGTGTGTGTATGGAGTTTATCTACGATATTTATGTATGTATGACAATATCGAAAAATTATTTTACTCTTAAAACTTTACAAAAGATTTCAAAAAAATTTTCTAAATAAAAGGCTTTTTTAAATAAAAAAATTTTTTTCTTCCGACCCTTACATACATTTTCAAACTTTCACAATTGTGTATTAGAGTTGTATGATATAAACTCTTTTTTTCACTTGAAAAACAACAAATACAATCTATTGACAAGTAAAACCACAAAATTGTCTATGAACTTTAGTTTGTATGTGAATATGTACAACTACGTGTGTGCATGTATGCTACTGAAGAGAAGCTATGAGTAGAGTAATAATAAAAGGAGTAGTCAAACTCTAAAACTTCGACTCTAAAACTGTTATAACACATCAAATGATTTTACATAGAAAAGCAAAGTTTAGTGATTACCGGTGTTCATGCAAATCCCAGTGAAATGTATAGTTTGTCACCGGGTCCTAATGGCATCATGTCAAAAATACTACGAAGTCCAAAAAGTTCAGTCATATTCTGGCTTTCTAGATTCTATAACCTATTCTCGCTTTCTGCTATGTTCCAACTAGGTAGCAGAAGTCATGAGGAAGCCACAAACTTCAATCCAATAAGCCTTTCATCTTTCTTAATTAAGATGCTTCATAAGGCTCTCACATCAGCCAACGATTCGTGATGAAATTTTAAAAAATCTGAGCCAAGAATAGTACGAGTAACATTGGCAATGATGAAAATCTTACGGAAAGATCGGCACAAACCAAAATTTAGTTATATTAGTATAGTACCATAGGTTTGAATTTCGGTACCATTTGCAGCATAGAGTATCATTGGACAGACAGAATTTTATTTAACCTTTAAGTATGGATGTTTATTTTTTCAAATACCAGCTTGGACGTGGGGTCGCACAGACTCCACCTACATATGCGTGGTCACCTCGACAGTTTAGTAAAATTAGTAAAATTGTAAAACTGTGACTATTTAATCATTAAATAGATCGTAAGCTAAACAATTAAAGGTAGAAATAACTTTTAATTTAAGGAACCTTATATTGATACAAAATTTTAAATACAATGTATTTTAGTTTCATTTAACATGAGTTCACTTTTATTGTTTTTTTTTTATTTTTTACAATAACATTAAAAAAACTAAACATTCTTCTTGAATTTTAGTAACAATAATATAATTTAAATACAAAAAATATCTATTTATTTTTATTTATTTCATTTGTATGTTCAAGTCCTGTACAACAAGAGTTAATCTTATATTTAGAGTACAGAAAGTAGTATCCATAAGTTAAAGCGGCAAACATAAGTATACAAATTTAGACAAAATTAACTACAAATTATTTATATATTATGTATGTTTTTCTATTGTGAAAAATAATTAAATAAGAAGTGCTTAAAGCTAGTTGCGTTGCTATTAAGTTGTTGTGTTTGTGGAAGAACATTCCAGAGAAGCGCCGCATGTATGAAAAACTGCCATTCGGATACAAGAAAACGGTGTAAAGGCATTATAATCTTTTTTCCTCTGACTGATCTGGCAAACCGGATTTTATCAATAAAATATTGTGACATTTCAGAATAAATGATTTTATGCAAAAATAAAATCACACGTATGCTATGAAGGTTGTTGAACGTAACGCCATACAATTTCGTGGCAAATTGAGAAACATTATCATATCTTTTCAATCCGTATACACATCTAATAATATTGTTGTATAAAACGTTTAGCTTTCTTTTGCTAACAGAGTCACAGCTTTCAAAAAGTTCACAACCGTAGATTAAACCAGGAACAAGATAAGCTTTTGCAAGAAGTTGTCTTATGTTTAAGGGAGTATAATACTGTGACGACCAAAGACACCTCAGCTTAGAGTAAGTCTGACCCACAAGTGTATTAATATGGTTTGTCCAAGTAAGACCGTTATTAAAAATTAGTCCCAGGTTTTTGGCAGCATTAACAATAGTGATTTTTTCTCCATTTATTAAAATATGGAAATCAGCAATATGAGGAATTGTTTTCTTGCGAATTATTATACACTTTGATTTGCAAGGGTTTAAACAAAGTCCATTTGCACTTGCCCAGCAATAAAATCTATTCAGATCTGCATTAAGCCTTGCAATATTTTCAGCAACGGAAATGACTGGGTTACTTAAATACAACTGCACATCATCTGCGTACACTTGAATTTGGCTATGTAAAAGTTGTTTTGGCAAGTCATTTGCATAAATGGAAAAAAGGAGTGGCCCAAAGATTGACCCTTGAGGCATACCCCTAGATAAATCTAATACCGAAGATTGATTATCTTTCGAATACACAAATTGCCGACGACTAAAAAGGTATGAAGATAGCAGTCGTGTGGAAGTTAACGAGAAATTAAAAAAGTGTCGAAGTTTCATGCAGAGCATACTATGGTCAACCGTGTCAAAGGCTTTAGAATGATCAAGAAGAACCAAGAAATTGATATTTCCTTCGTCCAGCTCACGTCGTATATTTTCAGTTACGTTAAGTAAGGCAGAAACACAGCTATGATTTTGGCGAAAACCAGATTGCTTATCAGACAACAAATTATAATTTTTAATATATAGCGATATTTGATTATAAAGAATTTTTTCAAGAGCCTTAGATAGATAGCACAGTATGGCAATTGGCCTGAACTCTGAGTCGTTTTTCGGTATTGGCACTATTTTTGCGTATTTACACTTCAACGGAAAATTACTAGTCATTATAATGGTATTGAATAAATGTGTTATATATGGTAAGAGGACGGGCAACAATATCTTTACAAATTTAGGGTGAATGTTATCAGAGCCCACTGCATTTGACTTAATTAGATTGAAGCTTAAATAGACTTCAGATTGGCTTATACATGTGAATTGGAACACATTACTATTGACTTCATAAGCATTAGAAATTATACTAGAAAAGTTATAAAAAGTATCATCTGTATGTAGTAGAGGTATACTCGTGAAAGTTCTATTAAGCTCTTCGACCTCGACATGACAACTGCTTGAACTCTCAGATCTACCAACCCCAATCTTCTTCATGCAGTTTTAAATTCAGCTTTCAACTCTGAGGTTCTAAATCGCTTCCTGCTTGAGTAAGCACAGTCTCTCTTAGCTATTAGAAGTTTTATATTGGCAGAAAGAAGATCTTCTAAAATATAAAAAAAACACTGACAAAAGGGTCAATATTAGGAAAATTATTGGCAATCCTCACAGATGGGCTTTGAGCATTGCAGACATATTGGCTTATCGCATATCACACATGTATACGATGTCTTTATGTATTATATTGGTGGACAATAACGGCATGTTTTTCTCTCATTCTGTTCAGATTCCTGAGGTTGAAGCTCTTATGTGGGTATATCTTCATCCGAAATACGTTCTAAATTCTAAATGTGGACTTGGAGTCTCACAGAGCCTGTCAGAACTTTGAATAAGTATAACTAACCTAAAACAAATCGAACAATGCAACTTTCTTCCAATATGGCTGTTTGGCAACTAAATTCATATACATTTTGTTGCTCTGGAATCGAAACGATTGTGGTACCAACAGCAATCATTTCTCCTGTTACTACTTTTACTATGGCGTCGTCGGTTATCGACGTCACGATATGTGCTTCACCTTTTTCTACTAACATATATTTCAAGTTTTCTTTCCAATGCTGTTGAAAAATATTCTCTGAAGAATATAAAGCAGATACTTGCGGATGTGCAATATCCATTGTTGTATCCACTCGTTGAGCTATTGTTGTTAAATCTGCATTGCTGTTTATACGTATGGAATTTATATTGTCTGACACCTGATCAAGAAATAAAGTTTTAAGAACATTGTCGCCTAAATTATTTCCAACTGCAAGAGCCTTCTTCATATATTACAAAAAATGTTATGGCTTTTGGTCGCCTATTACCAAACCACCAAATAGCTTTTTAAGTTTTGCTTTTTCTGAAACAGCAAACGAAGAAATAAGTCGCTCCTTAATTGCAGTATATTTGCCGTTTTCAGGTGGTGCAATCAAAATATCGGCCACAAATTTTAGGTATATTGTATCAAAGTTTGAAATTACTTGAGCATATTTAATTTCATACCTTGATATATGGGCAAGGTAAAAAATGCTCTCGATTTGGAACAAAAATGTGGCAATTTCTTTAAGGTTGCAGATGCTGCGGCAACTTTCGAAACTGAAAATCAGAATGTAAATTATAAGACATAAAGATAACCTGTTTAAACATGTACAACAAAAATAGCTGATGTTTCATTAATACTACACAGAAAAAACTGTAATTCGTATTCTATTACTAAATTCATAAATTCAAATATTTATTTTACGGAAATGGGACCTGTCACAAAATTCGTAAAATTAAACATTAAAATTCGTATATATTAATAAGAAAAAAATCTAATTTTTTTTCTATCAACATTTTCTATTGCAATATTTAAAAACAAAAGAAAAAAATAATAAAATTTAAGAACAAATTCAAACACATGTGTGTTAAAATAAAAACCTATGATAATTTTTTCTCTGTAGTATCCACGATCAAACGTGATAAAAGCGAACAAAGAGCGCTGATGATGGTGGCATAGCGGCTGTCGAAATAAGTTGTATTAATCCGTTCTGCTAGTCTGATTAGATATTCTAATATTCCACTCGTAAAAATAATTTGAATTTAAATTAATTCAATTATAGAACTCAAGCCGAATAATAATTACTTCCGACTTATATAAAGAAAAATTGGTAAAAGTGATTATTATTATTTTTGAAATTAACAGTAGTTTTAGTATTTAAATTATTAAAGTTATTACGTGTCTCACTACATCTTGGCTACCTTCTTAGACATTGAAGGTGCCCTTAATAATGTATAGGCGAGATCCGTCCAACATGCTTTCCAAGATGTTGCTGTTAGGGAAAATATCAGCAACTGGATAACAAACATGCTGGAGGCAAGGTAATAGTCAAAACGGGCATGTAGAGAGGCTGTGGTATACGCGGACGATGTGGCACTAATGGTATAGAGAATGTTTATAGAAATGATAACCGATATCATGCCCAATGCCTTGGGCACACTCATCAAATGGGCTATAGACTGTGGTTTAAGAGTAAATCCTATCTGAGATATCTTGGGAATTAATTCTATGATATTTAACCCGCTCTTGGATTTTTTCGGAAGCCTATCTTGAAATCACGAATTCGCGCTTATCTCCAAAGCTGCTTCAAAAATTTCAAAGATATTTCTTAAGTTATGTAATTGACTCCTTTAAAGAAATAATTCACCTTTGTAAAGGATGACACAGTAATATATTATAAATTTTGAATTTTAATTTCATTACGAATTTTACAGCGCTCCAAGATTAATTCCGACTCGCATCCCATATTGGAAAATTTTCATCCCCGAAATTGCCCAAAATCAATTGATATTATCCCCGAAATACCCCACTTAAAATAATGCTACTTCCATTTCAATTCATTTAGGTATTAACTTATGAATATTTTATTTGCACTATAGTAAATATAAATGTTGTAAATCGGTATCGTATGGTTAAATTGAAAGAAGGATGATATCTTTCGAATGTATCATTTCATTCTACCCTCAGCGAGTTATATTTTTATATGGATATCTTATTCCAATCTATAATTCTCGTACACATTTTCAATAATTTTGCTGGGCTTACTATGTGCATACATTCATACAAGTATGTACTAGTCATATGCAACAAGCCATTTGAATTTTAATTCACAGTAATTAATAACACTAAACTCACTCCCACTATTGCTAAAACTTAAAGCAAAGCAAAACAAATGCAAACAACAAACAGTTTTTAGAGAATCAAATCATGTCTAGTTTCTTGAGAATGAAGCTATTATATGAATTGGTTCTCTAAAATGAAAAGACCACACCTACAAAAACCAACAAGTATTTATAAATCATCAAAATGATTTGAAACACATAAATCACACTTGCCATTTGTTTAGATTGTATGGAAGCAAAAACAAATGCCGTTTTAAGATTAATATGAAGAAAATATATATTAAAAATAATCTTAAGAAACAGTATTTCATAGCAGACATAATTTTTACAAAAATTAATATTATTTCAATATTGCTGGAAGATTCTTAAGCGGCCCATCCATTACACAATATTATTGTCGTACTATGCAATAAATGGCAGAATATTTTCAAGGAAAATATTTCCCAATTTTCCTGACATTGAAAAAGTAAACAAGAGTACAATAAAAATTAAAAAAAATCAAAATACTTTTGAGATTTGCCTTAGAATATTACATACACATTGGCAATATTATTGTACAATACGAACAATTTCACAATTATGTTGCAAGTGGGTTGGCCGCTTGAGATGATAATATTCAAGAATTTCACTAAGCAAGGACACCACCCTTAGACATAAAACCAGTCTAAGAATTCCGAAAAACTGGAACAAAAATCACCCCAAAATCTCAGAAGTTCCCCGGACTCCCAACAAAATAGGACAAAAATCTCCTTAAAATCCCAGAAGTTCACCGGACTCCCAAAAACTTTTACCAAAATTTCCTAAAAATCCCAGAAGTTCCCCGGTTTCCCAAAAACTTTTACAAACATCTCCTTGAAATCCCAGAAGCTCTTCGGATTCCTAAGCTCTTTTACAAATTTTCCCCTAAATACCAGAAGTTTACCGGACTCTAAGAAAAGTTTTACAAAGATCTCCCCAAAATTCCCAAAGTTTTCCGGATCTAAAAAATGAGACAAAAATTTCCACAAAATTCTCTATGTTTTCCGGATCTAAAAACTGAGACAAAAATCTTCCCAAAATACCAGAAGCTCCCAGGACTCCCAAAAACGTTTACCAAAATTTCCTAAAAATCCCAGAAGTTCCCTGGTTTTCCAAAAACTTATACAAACATCTCCTTAAAATCCCAGAAGCTCTTCGGATTCCTAAACACTTTTACAAATTTTCCCCTAAATACCAGAAGCTTACCGGACTCTAAGAAAAGTTGTACAAAGATATCCCCAAAATTTCCAAAGTTTTCCGGATCCAAAAACTGAGACAAAAATCTCCCCAAAATTCCCTATGTTTTCCGGATCTAAAAACTGAGACAAAAATCTTCCCAAAATCCCAGAAGCTCCCCGGAAAATAACGGTAACACTAAAAGCCGCGAAAATTAAAAAAGGGCAACAATCAGTAAAGTGGTCTACCAAATTTCAGATAAAACGGTTAACAGGAAGGGTGTAAATTTTCAATTACTAGATTTGACCCATACATAACATATGTATTTAGAGTATATAAATATGTACAAATCCACATACAAATATACATAGAAACAAAAAAGGAAAAATGACACTAAACACATATATGTGATACGCAATTTAAATATTGTCTTAAGCATAGTACGCAGTTCTGCCAGAATTTCAGGCTGCCATAAGAAGTATGTGTAAAAAAACAAACTGAAATTCAGGTTTGAAAATTTTTCAGGCAACCTTACGTTTGGTAGTAAGCACCTGCAAAGAAAAATCTATACAATTTTTGTTTAATATAGGTATGTCATATTTATTATTGTAAACTTCTTTCCATCAAATACAACAAAAATTAATGTTCAGACAATTGTTTGCTCAAGAAATTTTTGACATTTTGTGTTTGTGGTTTTTGAAAAAATTTTTCATATATTATACGTTGTAATTTATAAAACTAAGTGAATTCACGTGAATAAAAACAAATCTGCATAATAGGATTTACAAGCTAACTGATTTACTATCTTTTCTTGTTCATTGAACTACAAACATTTGACTTAATACTAACAATCCTTTGATTTGTAAATCATTCTTGTTTTTGCATGGTGTGATGACTTAGCATGTAAATTTCAAGTCAAATTAAGCTCGATTTGGAAAAACATAGTGTGATTTAAAAGGCGTTCAAATGGCTTGTTGCAGATGTCTAGTATGTACGTACATACATGTATAAAATACTCGTATACAGGTAGTTGGCCTCTTGTATTTATTTCTTCCTCAAAAAAGATCTAAATCTATATATTAATTTCTGATTTTTGGAGCAGTTCTAAAGCATGTAGAGATGCTTGTGTATTAAGGTATGTATAAAGTGGCAATAAATGATTTATTTGTAAAACTAGAATGCAAAAATTTTGTATCTTAATATTGCACATATGCCAGCAAACACATAGTAAGTGTATGTAATGTATGTACGATGTACATATATGTGTAAAGGACTTGTATGCGGTTTATGTGCAAGTGTATAAATTTGTTTAAAATTAATCTACAAAAGTTGTTGAAATTCAATTTCAATAGTCTAGTGTTCATATCTTATTTCTTTATATGTATTTGAAAATTTAATTTGTAAGAAATAGAAAATAATTTAAAGTCAAATATGAGTCAACTATAAACTAAATAATTAAGGTATGAAAAACACATAAAATTGATTTAAAATATTTTCAATTAATATTTAATTAAATTAATTTAAAACTTAGATGAAACAATAAAAGTTTATTTTGTCATTTGCCAAAATAAAGTTATAAGAAAAAAATATATGTATGTATCGGGTTTTCCAATAAGGACTTGACAACTTTTTTTTTAAATAAAACGCAAACCATTTGAGATATTTCCAAAACTTTATGATCGACTTGAAATACAATCAAAACGTTTATGAATCGTACTCGACTTCATTCATATGGCCACCGCGGGCACGTCGGCAGCGGCCGATTCGTTGAACACAATTTTCGATGACTCGATTACACATTTCGGCCGTAACGGCCGCTATTTCGCGTTCAATGTTGGCTCTGAGTTCTTAAAACGTCGTCGGCTTGTTGGCATAGACCATTGATTTGACGTAGCCCCAAAGAAAAAAGTCTAGCGGCAAGCTTCGTCGTTGAAGATGATTTTGCGATAAAATTCATCATCTTGGCGCATCTTCTCCAGAGCCCAATCGGAGAACGTACGTCGCGTCAAATGGCCCATCGGCTTCAATTCTTGAGTCAGTTTGATCTTTACGCAAAATTAGCCATAAAATGGTCTTGGCGATGCCCAGTTCTTGAGAACACCGCGGAATCGACTGATTTGGATCGTTTGCTACGGTCGCCTGAGCGGCAGCGATATTTTCGTCACTTCGACCAACCCGTTGTCTCACTGGCACGGCATCATCATACAATGAATATGTAGACTCAAATTTTTCTTGTCTACTAGGGCGAGAATAATGACTGAAAATTGGAGTTAACGCTCTTAAAGTTGAGTTCACCGACTGCGAAATTCGGTAGAACATTTTTATAATTTGCATATGTTGTTCGTTCGTGTACTTTACCATGATGAAAATGTTGAGTTTACTGAAAAAAAGAAAAGTAACAGTTAGATGATCAGTGAAATAGTGCGTTCACATATTAAATTCAAAGTTGTCCAGTACCTATTGGAAAACCCTTTATATACTTTAGGGAATAAAAATTTTAAGTTTTCACTTTAAGTCCAAGCTTATGAAAAAAACATACGACTTTACATATTTCTTAAGAAAATAATCTAATGTAGTGAAAATACATAGACGACTTAGTTAGTTAACAAGTCCAGTTTGTAAATTTGTTTGTTTGTCAAATACTTATTGCCATAAATTAATTGTATGTCGTTCCATATGAGGTTTAGCATCGCCACACAGAGGAAAAAACAGTCAGTCTAGCGGAGGAAAAAAATTATCGAATGAAAAAATATTTAAACCCATTTCGAAAACGCATTGCGAAAAAATTAGGTTGTAATTCTTTATTGATTTTTATATCAAATTTGTTGCCGTGTTGAACCGCTAATGGTGGACATTTTCGGACAAACTAACTTTTTTTGATAAAGTTTTATATCAGATATTTTAACCTGTTTTACAATATATATTTGCTATTTCAGTTAAGATTTACAAGCGTGAATAAAGAAAAAAATTTTTAATTTTCTAAATCTTTGTAGAGATACAAAAAAAAGTATACCCTAGAGTCCCAGAAAATTAAGTGGAGTTTTAATGTAGATATTATAGACTAATATTGTTCCAAAAATTAGGAGACTTGCGTATGCGACTTCTACATCAGTTTTTCGAACTATACACCCTTTTCAAATTTTCCTATTTGTTTGTACTTCTATATGATTTTGCTATAATTTGAATTTTTAAAATTGGTCGTATATAGCAACATATAGCGCCTACTGTGTTAAAAATAGCTAATTTATTTACAGACCTTATAGCCTACAGCCTTTCCAGGTATACGTTTTTTGTGGATCAGACTATTAGTTTGGAAGGTACAAGCTTTCCTACGCTTAAAGAGTTTTATCGGTAACATTATTCTCAATAACTCATGAACTATTTCCAGTCCCAGACTCATACTTGGTAAAAGTAAAGAGAAAGAAATCATCATCAACATATGTATTTTTTTTTTTGATTTTTAGAAATATATTTTTTTTTAAATCGCCGCAGACATAAGGTTGGTATAACATTTACCTTTAAATATTGGAAAATGAAATCATGACATATGCCAACTTAAAGAACATTTTGTGTCCTTTAAGATGACATATTAACGGAATATCTAGGACAAATAATTTAAAATATATACATAATTGTGTGCAGTCAGTTGAGTACATTTTTAATGAATTTAACTATTTTCAAGCCGCTATATTTCGTGAAGCATAAAAGTTAGTTAGTCAGCTTTTGCACTACTGCTAGTTATGACAGAGCCATCATTCTTACAAAATTTTATCAAAATGAAAAGGATAATTATTCAATATGTTACTTCTGTTGGGTTACTATCATAATTAAAAAATTTATATTTTATATTCAGGTGTGTCACAGAAACAAAACTGGTACAAAAATGAAAACGAAATTATATTCAGCATCTCTAGAAAACGAAAAAATAAAAAATTTGCGTTTTCAATTCTACTCTACAAAAAAATGTAAAATATATTTTGAAAATATACAAACAAAAGCAGCATTGAAAAATTGCTTTGCATACTTTTCGGAGAAACAAATTAATATTTGCTCCGTAAGTTGTGTATGTTCATAGCGGCGCCTTAAGGTATGTAATTTTGCTTTGCATACTTTTCGGAGAAACAAATTAATATTAGCTCCGTACGTTGGGTATGTTCATAGCGGCGCCTTAAGGTATGTAATTTTCTGTGTTTGAACTTTGTTATAAAAAAATGTGAGAACTTAAGAAGCAAAACCAGAACGTTACGATTTTGAAAATCTGAATATTTTCACATTCGTCATGTTCTGTGACAGTCCTGATTGTTTAAGTTTTTTTCTTAATAACTCATGGACATTTTCGAGTCCCATATTTATGCTTGGTGAAAGTAAAGAAAACTAGTTCATCATCAACATGTATTTTTTGTAAGAATTTTAAAAATTCCACTTTCCTATAAGATCGTCCGCGAACATAAGGTTCGTAAAATTTGACCTCTGAATATTGCAAAATAAAATTAAAGCACATCTCATTTTAAGGGCCATTTTGTACCCTTCAATATGACAGTTTAATGGAATATCTAGGATAAGTACTTTTAAATATATTCATAGTTTGGTGAAGTCAGCTTAGTAAATTTTTGATGAATTTTCCCATTTTAACGTAGCGATATTTCGCGAACTAGGTAAACTAGTGAGCTAAGATTTTACACTAATAGTAGTTTTGCTAGAGGCATCATGCGTACCAAATTTCATTTAAATCTAAAGGGGAACGAAATCTGGTTGATTGGTTTTATTTGTTTTAACTCATTTTATTTTCAGTTAATGCTTATGTTCCTTCAAAAACCCTTCTTTTATTTTTTGATCATTTATATGAATATTTTGTACTGTTATTTTTTCATTTTTTTTTTTTTCTTGGTAAAATCAAATCTTTAGTTGATCCTACTGTCTCTATTTTTCTATTCGAACTTTTGATCTAAGCCAATAGTATCATTTATAGCATCGATAATTAATTGTAGACTATCGATAAAAATCGATTAGGGTTACTGTCGATAGTTTCCCATTACTGATGGATAGTGTTAATTTCATTTTTTTCAGAGGTATTTGGCTTTGAGTTTTTAATCTCGAAAACAACTCCGTTAGTAGCATAGCAAAATAAATGTTAAAAAAATATTTTATGATTTTTAACAAAATCCTTGATAAAATGCGAAAGAAGTTTTTAAGTTATCTTAACTAAGGAAATGATTTTAAGATGTTTCCGTTAAATATTTCGTCGAAAATATAAAAATGAAAAATCGAGCATTAGTTTTGTTTTAAGAAAAACTGAGGTCTTATTCAAATGATTTATTGTTTGTGTTCTTTTCTACGTACGTACCGTACATTTGGAGTTTACAATAGTAAGTGATATTACAAATTGAGTGATATGAGAGCGCCAACAACTTCACGAAAATATATATGTAGAAACGCCTCCTGAACAGTAATCAGGGGCCGTTCACATTATGCGTGTATACTACTATACTGCAACAAGAGGGCTAAAGACAACGCGGGTTTGTACAGAGTTAAATGAAAAATACAATTTATTTTACAATTTCAAAATTCAAAATAATAAAAAATTTCCCTCGGAAGTTCTAACGATGATTGTCTTCATATGAGTGGTTGAACTTTCCATGGTCCGATTAGTTAACTCCGAACACCAGGGGATCGTAGGTCTATTTGCGAAAGAGTAAAATAGATTGTATTAACAGGGATTTTTAGTCAAGAACAAGCTTCACGATTGGCGGTAAAGAATTCCAGAAGCTGTTCTCATGTCCACTTTGTGGACCATCACAACAATAAAAAAATGCAAGTCAAGTGATTTCTTGTAAATAGTGGTGTACAGTGAGGGGGTAACTGCACATATGCAGGAATAAAATTTCGATGCCATACAAGAATCAAACTAAATCGGGTGAGCACCATGTCTGATTGGGGTAAGTGCAAGGTATTGCACAAGCATTTTCGAGTTTTGAAATGTTGCAAGCACCGGAAACAGTACAAATTAATTCGTACTGAAAGGGTAAAATATTCAAATAAATCAAACTGATGTCTAGAAAAATTAGGAAAGTAATAAGATTGGGGGTATTGGTGATCAATGTTGAGCGAACGTAGCAAATACTATCGGGGTTGTTTTAACCGCGAAAGACCATGCCACCATAGAGATCTATCACTTAAATCTCAACAAAAAAAGGGTCGCATGACTTGCAAAATCGGCGGGGTAGTCTGTATGATCAACATAGTACCATTTCATTCTACAAACAGTACTTTTCAATTTTTCTCTCCCGATGTTATATACTGTGGCAACAATCTGGCGTGGCTCCGAAATGAGTTTTAAGCTAATTGAGCACAAAACAATATATTTTATTTTCAGTAAAAAGATGTTCATTTCTAATCGGATTGATGAAAGTTCAAAAAATTTACATTTTTCTTGCAAACATATGCCGGAAGCAGTGGTGAGAATACAAAAAAATTCTATCGGATATATTTTGAGAAAACTCTATATAAATCTACTTTGTTGTTTTTCTACATTCCGACTTTTTTCATATGGGCTAAACCAATACTGAGGTCGCGATATAACAAACTCATCATACCCATGGAGTGTATCTTTGTTAATTAAAAGAAAGGGAAAAAAGTCAAAGTCAAGACTTTGAAATGAAGATAGGAAATGGTTAGATTTTGACAAAAATATATTTTAATTATTAGACCTTTTTCTCGATAATTTTGCAAAACAATTTTTTTCATTTTCGAAAGCTCATAACAAAATAAAGAGTGCTAAACTTTTACATTTTTATCAATAATACGAAATAAATAAGCCATAAATCTTTAAAATCTCTCGACAAATGTCGATTTGATAAAAATTAAGAGAAGTAACTCAATTGACAAAAATTGGGACATTCATACAACACCCATACACACGCATATTCAAATTTGTCTGTTATATGAAAATTGTGATTTTTATCAACTGAGTTACTTCACTTAATTTTTAATAAAATCGACATTTGTCGTCGATTATTTTATTCCATATACACTCAGCTTTTGTATTATTGATAAAAATGGTAAATTTTAGCTCTCCTTATTTTATTATGAGTTTTTGAAAACAAAAAAAAACTGTAATTGCATGAAAAAACTATTTTTTCGCCGTTGATTTCTGAATAACTCCGAGACAATTGAAAATTTAAAAAAAAAATTTTATAATTGATTTAAATATAATTTTATTAAGCATCTTCTTCTGTTAATAATATCAAAATCAAGTTAATCGTTCTCAAGTTATGATGAAATAGATTAGCGTGACTGTCGTATTTTTAAATAAGAAGCAAAAAAGTTAAAACAGAAAACATACCATAACTCATTTATTTTTAGACCGATTTTTATCTAATTATACATTTTGAAAAGCTATTTTAATGCCGCTTTTCACAAAAGTTAATTCGTATAGTAGTTTAGTATCTCATAAGCAACTTAGAGCTGCCGGAATGTAAAATTTTGTTGAAAAATGTGTCTTTCTTTTTACTTAAACCACCATAACTTAGCTATTTAGTAACTAATCATGTATTATTTGAGAGATGGGAATCATATCTTTCAAATATGATAAGGATCATAGATATCCGTTTTGAAACAAAGAAGTTATGGCTGCTTAAATTTCAAACTTTAAGAAACCCGTTTATTCACTACATTTACCGTTATAAAATTACTTTACGAAGTCACCTAGAAAAATCATAGTTATTTTCTTTCTCTATGGACTCCAACCAAATAGAATTGGTGCATGAGCATAGCGTAAATATATTCTATATTTAAAAAAAAAGTACAGGAAAATAGCATTTTTCTGGGCACAAAATGTTAATAAAACACAACATAACACAACGGACAAGTATGCACTTGAATATACTATTTAAAAAAATGTTTTAGCATAAAAAAATGTGAAAAGCTACTATTTTCAAGGTAAAAATGGCCTGTGTGGGCTATTAGGGTGCCTAGACACATTCAGATTGTATTGAAATGTTCACAAATGCTGTGCAGCTCTACCATAAGTATAAGTTTGCTAAATATTGTTACTAAAAAGTACGAGTCCTTGTAAGCTATTCTGAAAAGAGTGAAGGCAATTTTTTCCCCTTAATTTTTCCAAAAAAAAACTGTTTAAAAAAATCTGTTATGCGAACTCTTAGCTACATTATTGCAATATATAGTGAAGCTGTATCATTAAGCTTGAAATAGCTGTTGGACAAATACTGATGACACCGTTTTTCTAAGGCCCCACTGATTTTCAGAAATTTTGGAGGTCCATAAAAAAAATTGGTCACCAAATATAGGGTTTTACTACATCGTGGTAGTACAATCAAACCTGTACTGTCCAGTTATTGTGTTTTTCCAAAAGTCGCATAGTGTTATTAATAAAAAAAATTTTTTTTAATGCAAATTTCAAACTTTGAACACAAAGCTGTATGCGTATGAGCAATAAGATAGTACACACCATTATATTACTCATACCACCATTATATTACTCATGCGAATGTATTGTGTATGTGTGTAGCACATCGGCACAGAAAATACAAAAGGCTTAACTAACATTTTAAAAGTTTAACAGGTGAAGCATAAGAATTGTTTACATGAAAAAATATATTGAAAATTAGTGCAAAATTTTACAATAAATATATAAATTTGTTGGTCCATTTTTACTTGTATTGTAAGATTTTCCATTAATTGTCAATATAGTTTTCATATAAACAAGCTATATGCTTCTCCTGTAAAACTCCAAAACTCCAAAATTGCTAGATATGGCTTTTTACATTTTCTGTGACGAATTTCACCTAAGGCGTCTGTTTTATCCCCTCCCGTTTTTTTAGTATTTCAAATCAATATGTATTATATACCAATGGATAGGTAGATAAGTGTGTCTTTATATTTTATGTGGATTTAGATCATCCTGTAAAAGAAACAAGGGATTTGACTGAGAAAACTTAAAAAATTTGCTTTTCTTCACATATATATTTTTTTTTTAAATTCATAAAAAATTCCCGTTTAACATATCGTTAAAATTTGTTAAGCATAAGAGGATTGCTATGTTTTTAATAAATAGTTAAGAAATAAAAGTAGAAAAATTAAGTTTGGTACTCATGGCCACATTTTTGACCAGACGGATAACAATTAAAATCCAGATTAATTACATAAAATGTATCTAATAGAATTTGTAAAGAAATTTGAAAAACTCGATGTTCGATTTTTAGTCTTAGGCGATTAATTTAGAATTTCGAAAAAATCACTATATTCGTCCAATGCTGGATGCATGCTTTTATTGACTTAAAATTTCAGCTGCAGCCTTTTTTGGAGTCTGTTCTTTTGAAATATTGAACATTTATTGAAAAAAACGTCCAACAATTAAGCTCGATCTTTCACCGTCATGATTTTGATTTTTTGTCACAGCTACATGAATTGAGATAACTTGAAAATTTCTTCAACATATTATCAAAGATTTTGTTAAAAACTATAAAGTATTTTTTTTAATTTCGGCTGCGCTTTTACCGGAGATATTTACGAAATCGAAAGTTTTAAAATTCAAAGCCAAATATCTCTGAAAATATTAAAAATATCTTTCTTTGCCTATTTATAAGCTTAAACTCACTAGCATCGTCTGATATGAGTTAAAGTTATGAGGTTAGCAAGGTTTTTCTTGCCCGAGGTAGTCAAACTTGACACACCATATACCTAAAATGTAAGAATTAAAAGAATTACTATATACTACAACAATGTGCAAAGGGGTTAAATTTAAAACACGCTAAAATGAATCCTAGACGCCAACTTTCAAAACTATTATACACGTATATATTTTGGTCCCCTCTAGAGTGATGTTTATTTAGAAAACGTCGCCTTTTTCAAACTAGATAGCAAAGCCTGAAAAATTCGTGATTTTTTGCCAATAATTTAAAAAATTACATATGATTCCGGTTTTGTGCAAATAAAATTTCATGGCATAGTAAAGTCGAAAAGTATATAATTTAAACAAAAATAAAATATCGGCATCTTTTGGCAAATCTGCACTTGCCTTGATGGTTGCCAACATAACAATAACCCATCAAAAGGGAGAGGCTCATAGCCCTGAAAATTTCCGCATTATGTTCTGCACTTTGTTGGTATAAATGGGATCTGATCAAAAGAGATCAAGATTATTTCAGGGGCACCGCAAGACTTCGTTCTTTCTCCTACTCTATTTCTTATTTTCCCTAATGGCTTTCTCTGCAAAACCTCCAACTCTATCTAATATTTTGCAGATGACAGCAGCATTCATATTCATTCAGTAATAGACCAAGCCTTTCGAATATTGGGACCATGAGGCAAAATATGAATAATACACTTAACCGCGGTCTTGTAACAATCTCTGAATGGGATCATGTGAATAGGGTTTATTTTAATGCACGCAAGACCCAGTGTTGTATGCTTACGCACAGACGTATGACCGTTCGTGCTGCTCCATCTCTAAATATGGGCGGTGTGAGTATCGAGGAATCCGTAGCTATTGATGCTCTTGGCATGAAAATATTGTGTGATGTTCGATAGACGGATCACATTTTTCTAGTTTCAAAAGAAGCATTCAACTGCCTCGGCATTACAATCGGCGTCGTTACTACAATGAAGTGTGTTCTGATGAAATCAGGGAACTTGTTCCCGAAACTCACTCATTTTTACGTACAACACGTTCGTCATTAAGAGCACAACCATTTGTAGTCGATACTATAGTAAATCGCACTACGCATTACAGAAATAATTCATTCCTCAAACGAACAGTTCGTATGTGGAATAAACTCTCTGCAGAGGTAGTTTCTTCAATTTCATTGTTTGAAAGTTTAAATCAAATATCCATGAACACTACTACCTCTATCCTCCTTCCCATAACCAATGCATGAGTACTGATTGCTGGTCTTATAAAAAAAATCTAAACACATTTTGGATACATTGACGTGCTCTAGCCCCATAGAAATTCAAAATATTTCAGTAATTTTGATATTATAAACAAACATCCCAAAAATTTCTAGCTATGCCAATGTCTGCAGACAACATATTGTAAGTTTCCGCTAAATCGAAAAGCTGACACAAGACCTGATACTATAAATTATATGGACTTTCAATCAGCATCGTAAGGGTCGCAGCGACAATTCTGTTCGAAGAGCCACATATAAAGATACTGTCGTGAATTATCCCTGTTGACCCCCTCTGGCAGAACTAAAGTATAGTTTTTGGAATGTAGACAAATACCAAAATATATACATACTTCTCTGGCAAAAAAGAATAAGTGCTTAAGTCAACTTAAGAAAAGTAGTTTTTTCGTAAGTTTTTATGCTACTGCTTAGAGGCTTAAGGTTTTGTTTCTTCTGTAGTCTTTCCTAGATTAGGTGTGATTTTAACCACTACAACCTTCAACTGAAGGCTATAGTATTTAAGCTGTTTTTAGACTATTCTACAAGATATTCGACTTCTGTATAAAATGAAATCCTGATTTAATGTGTTGTAATTGCTTTTTCAAAAATTTCCATAAACTCATTTGATCAGGGATGCATTTTATACAGAAGTCAAACGGCTTTTGAGATAGTGTAAAACAGCTTTTACGGAGCTAAGCGGCGAAAAAGCAAAATTTACTTAAGTTGACTTAAGCAGTTACTCCTTGTTACCACAGATTTGCCACGCCGCTACAAACCTCATCATTGCTATTTACGAGTTATGTGTTGTGGGTTTCTTTAAAATCTGAAAAAGATTAAAACATTAAAGATTAACTCATTATTAAGTTCATTTTATTTATTTATAATTAGCAAATAATTTTTCTTCATTATAAACAATTAAGCTTAAACATTAACAATAATTTATAATCTACTGCACTAGTTTTTTCTTTAAAAACTATTTAATATCTATATCTCCTTCATGTGATTTCATATATATTTTTCCTTTTTGCAGTTCATCCTGTTATCCAAGTACCAAATCAATTAGTCGGTGCACCACTTGGTACTGATGTTCAAATTGAATGTCACGTAGAGGCTTCACCAAAATCAATTAACTACTGGATTAAGGACACTGGTAAGTTTGTGTATCAAAACTACATATTTATAAATGAGTCTCTGTTTATGTGTATGAAATTCTAAGTGAGTATGTGTGTCAGCATGTTATGTTTGTTGATGAACATAAAATATTTACACTCGCAGGCACACCGGCAAACATATGTTTTACTTTCATACAAGTATTAAGAGAAACAATTTAAAATATTTTATGGTTTAACTGTAACAACAGAAACATGAAATGTTTTATGGCATTTTTTGCTGTTTCGTAGATATTTTTAAATTTTATAGACATTTGCTGCAGAAGGTGCTGTAACAATATGTAAAATTCATCTTAATAGTTGCTCATTTTTTTTTTGTTATTTCACGAGAACAGTCTTTAGTTAAACTTTTTATAAAGGGAATAAGTAATTTGCGGGATAGAAATTATATAATCTTTGACAAGAGTGCAACTTTTTTATTATAAAAGTAATTCTTGGAAAAAGTCTACTCCAAAATAGTGAGATCAACAGACGGTCGAACGGACATAAAATCCGATATAAACAAATTTCAACAAGGGGCCAAACTGAAAAATTTCAAATCAGTTTATAAATTATCAAGCTATCTATTAATTAGGAACATCCCAGTGGTAAATGAAACGAAGTATATAGATAATAATCAATGATGTCAGGATAACGTTTTAAGGGAACAATCTTAGTACTTCGATTGTAATGTACGTGTAATCTAATATGTCATTTACTAATAATAGCTTCGATTATTTTACATTGTGTATGTGAGAATTTTGTTATATTTCGTAGAATTTATCCCTTATATGTCACAGTAAAAAAATTGTGGCCTACTTTTGGGCTATATTTCAACACAAGTCGCTTACAGTTCCACTTATTATGTAAACGCACAATAACGATATGTACTGACATCGTAGCTTACTTTTTTAAGCGAGAGCGCACCGGTTAAACAGCCGACGCTTATGTTAAATTTAAGTGGGAAAATATGCCAAAGCGTCATCACTAGCTGCTGCTAAATATTCCTTACATCAGCGATTACGTAATGTGCATTTTTACCACTGGGATGTCAAGTAATATTTTGGCCTTGAGCTGCTCTTTTTGTAGGCTTGAATCTATAAGCAATAACCAATAATGTGTAAAAACGAATTTAGCAAAAAGTTTCGCTTATTACCTTCTCCAAAAAGGTGGGTTTTGTTTAAGCTTTACGTCAATTCAGAAGATACAGTTGGATACTCTACTGATTTTTATCGATTGAGTTCCTTCACTTAATTCTGAATAAAATCGGAATTTCTCCGTCGATCTTCATAAGTTATAGCTTTCAATTAAACAACTCCACCTCCTCATTTGTTTTTACTGTACAAAATAATAATACATATTCTTTATTTTTGAGTATTTAAATTCATACGAATTTTTAGCTTCTCACACATATATTGTATAATGCAAAATAAATATCAAAGATGTTCTTTCTAATAAAATAATTTTATATGAACTTATGTAAATTTTATTTATAGTTTTCGCTATTTCATTACAACTTGAATAAAATTACATTAACAAAATTGTTGTTATACAATAATTAAAACGAGACGTCCAATCATATACTTAGTTACACTTGCAATCAACTGCCAGAACTGTAAATAGTCAATTCATTAAAAAAATTAAAGAAAATTACAAAAGTTAATTATAGAAGGTTAGAAAACTTATTCAAACAAGGCAACAAATAACCAAGGTTTAAAATGTAATACCATTATCTCTACCGATACCGTAATTGTTTTCGGTTGGAAAATACCGGTATTTAAATACCGTTTCCTTCAATACCGGTATCATACCGGTATTGAAAGCAAATTCTGTTTTGCAAGTCGAATATATTTTAAAGCCCCTTAACCAAGCAGGGGAGTGTGTTTTATATTAATTAGTGTCTGATGGAACGTTTGGAAGTCGGCAAAAAGCTATGCTTGGCGTTCGGTAAAATTTATATGCTTTGCTTGGTTTGGACCTTAATTTGGAGCTATTGGAGTATTGAACATAGCCTCGCACAGTAATACTAATGATGTTAATTTTTCCCTTGTTCCTTGGCATATTAATCATGCCCAATTCTTTCTGAATATAACGTTACGAACCTTAGCCTAATAATCAATTTGGATTCACAAAGCAAATACGTTCGAAATAATCATATTAATAAACAATTAGCTACTGGCTTGAGCTTTTCACATGTTTACATGTTCATATATACTCTAGTATAAAATCAGACCAAAAAAGTTTGTCTTGAGTAGAACAAAAATCAGAAAAATGGTAATGAAGGAAAATAAACTGGTGACAACGCTGGGAAAGTGCACTTTAATATCAGCTTGAGAGTGATTTAATTCTCGTATTCAATTTTCACGAAAAAGTTGTATATATAAGAATTAAAATCACATTCAAGAGAGCCACCTGACTATTGGTGATAGCAAGTACACATGAGCACTGACGATGGAAGTGTAGCGGCTTCCGAAAGTGGCGCTACTCTGTTCTGCTGTGTACGTTGAAAAATTAAGTTGATGTTAATTTTTCCCTTGTTCCTTGGAATATTAATCATGCCCAATTCTTTCTGAATATAACGTTACGAACCTTAGCCTAATAATCAATTTGGATTCACAAAGCAAATACGTTCGAAATAATCATATTAATAGACAAATGAACAATATTATATGAAAAATGTATATATAGCAGCTTCCCAACAGGCCGCTTACAACCACATGTCTCTAAAAAGTGTAGTTTGAAAGGTGCCAGAAGGTCTTAAAGTAGGCCAACTCTTCTGTATCTTATTACAGAAATTGTTTAAAAATTTTAGTTACTGCGGTAACTAGAGCATACAAAATTACATATATTTTTCATTATACAAATATCAACTCTAAGGCATTTTTTTGCATACGCAAGGCGAGAATCATTAAATAGAAAGCTTTTTTAAGGGTCTTATCTGCTGTGAATTATTCAGTAAACATTTTTATACCGAACTTGAAGTATGGTAAATAGTCCCGTTTAATTTTTTAAACCTTTTCTTTGAACTTGGGATTCCCAATATGTTTTTCTTGCTTTGTATTCAGTACATAAATTGCTATGTAGCGCAAAATTTCAATCGAAAATATATTTAATGAAAATTTTTATAGCACTAAGAAAGGCTTTTTTGCACTAAAACTCTAGGTAAAACCGTAATCTTCCTTTTTTCCCAAAAAATCATTTACAAAATTTAAAATGATCACATTGCTCAAACTAGATATCAATTTCTAGACATTTAAAATTAATAGAAGAGCTCGTACTAAAATGGTTTTGTCTTGTATTTTTTTTCTTCTTGTAAACAAGATTAATAAGGGATTTAGACGATGACCTTTTAGCTTGATTTTTTCACGATTTACGTGGAATAAAAATTTTTTTAAAAGTACGACGAAGTGTAACTTGTACTGGTGTGTTGGTACGGGTCACTGAATTAAATTTTGCCTAAAATTCTCGTTTTTTTGCTGTTATCTCCAAAATAACCAGCTGTGCCATCAAAATATAAATAGAAAATTGTTGTAAACGTAATTTCCTACTAAAATTATATATAGGTCAAATTGCTTAGATTAATAGGCAGAGTTCCAAAACATCAAAATACATTGTAGTAAACGTTCTTTGCTTAAATTATAACAAAAAACTTTAAATTCTGCTGTTCATATAATATCTGTCATACATGTCATACTTGTAATAAGACTATAAACTAATAGAATATTATACTATATTTAGTTATTGGTACATTGGGAAAACACTATAGCTTTGGAGTTCGAAGTAATAGGAAAAGGTCGTACTAAACTAACAAAAAAAATGATATTGGGACAGCACTTAAATTTTTATTTTCACAGTGTTTAGCGAACGATATAAAAAACAATCGGGCGATACCAGCATGAGGTTATCATTTGTGTGTTGGCACAGCACTTCAAAAGTAGAACTAGTAATATTTTTCCAACGTTTCTAACACCGTAGGAAATGCTTTGCCAACGCTGAACCGATTCTATTTTTCTGCCTGCGTAACGATATAAACCAAGAGTGGCTTAAATATCATAAGACTAAGTCCCAAGATATCTCAAAAACTGCCAATTTGGAGTTGACATGTTTAAATCTATTAGAAACGATGCATTTTTAAAGTATCTTATTAGTTGTTAAGCATTTGGTTTGATTTTATATACTAAATTATAATACCGGTAGAATACCGGTAGTAGAGTCTCGGTAGCGGTATAAACAATAAAAGTGTTTACAAAGCAAAATGAAAAATGAAATCCAAATTAAACTTATTGTTTGACATATTTCTTAAATATTTAAGTATTTACGGGCCTATCTAATATTTCCATGAACTCGAGAACAGTATGTCCAATTTCGACCAACAAAGAATCAACAGATGCAATATGAAATTACCTCCAACCTCTTTTCATACAGTTAGCTGAACAAATCAGTGGTTATTTAGTTATTTACAAATTAGTATCGAAAAATTGTGTTTTTTATAAAAACTTTACTTTTTTTGGAAAAGCTTTTAAAAAATTAAACACATATATACTCAAGTATAAAATCAAACCAAAAAAGTTTGTCTTGAGTAGAACAAAAATCAGAAAAATGGGAATGAAGAAAAATAAACCGATGGCAACGCTGGGAAAGTGCACTCTAATATCAGCTTGAGAGCGATTTAATTCTCGTATTCAATTTTCACGAAAAAAGTTGTATATATAAGAATTAAAATCACATTCAACAGAGCCACCTGACAAGTGGTGATAAGCAAATACACGTGAGCACTGACGATGAAAGTGTAGCGGCTACCGAAAGTGCCGCTACTCTGTTCTGCTGTGTACGTTGAAAAATTAAGTTGATGTTAATTTTTCCCTTGTTCCTTGGATTATTAACCATGTCCAATTCTTTCTGAATATAACGTTACGAACCTTAATCTAATAATCAATTTGGGCTCAAAAAGCAAATACGTTCAAAATAATCATATTAATAAACAATTAGCTACTGGCTTGAGCTTTTCACATGTTTACATGTTCATATATACTCAAGTATAAAATCAAACCAAAAAGTTTGTCTATAGCGTTACGAACCTTAGCCTAATAATCAATTTGGATTTAAAAATAGATTAAAATTTTTTATTATTGTTTTCAATATAAATAGGAGAATGACATCGACTTGTCGACATCGTGGCACAGCCCCTTAATATGCACAAGACATCACATAATAAAATTTTTCCAATTGTGTTACAAAAAGACTATCAGAAATTATTGAAAACTATAGATAACTTTGTAAATTTTGATATATGATATGTCTACCTTTCTCTTTTTTTTTAAATATATGGACTTAGAAGTAAAAACCCGTATGCACTGGAAAAACTACTTGCCCAGATAGAGATAATGGGCAACATGGCGTATACTTAATTTAATATTTTTAGTATAAATCATATGACATACTGCAAAAAAGCGTTAGATGTTAACAGGCTACCTAATTGTACTAACTTTTTGCTAATGCTTCAAAATCTTTGATTATTGATAAATTCGAATGACATTTTGCAGTTATATTCGAATTTAATAATAATTAAATAATATTGGACTATATATACAAAAAGCTTTCGGATACTATGAGTCCATGCAAAAAAAGTTTCTGCTATTTTGTCTTCGTGGGTTAAACTTTAACCCATTTGATTTACCATCTTATTTTGCTAGACTCGCTCTGATTAAGCTGCCTACTTTAAAAAGCCGCAGAACCGTTCTGAACATGTCTTTTTTTTAACATAATTAGCGGTGTGGTAAACTGTGGTTTCTTAATCAATAACATCACGTTTAACGTTCCTCAATGCCCATCACACAATTTTGCTCCATTATCTGTCCAATACTTCAGATCTTATTATGCTAATGCTGACCCTCTAAGGAGAATGTGCAATGAATACAACAAATTTTATAATTATATTGATTTTTGCTTAAGCCTTACTGCTATTAAAAATAACATATTAATTTATTTAAACATATAGTTTTTAATATATCTGCATTTGATGAAATTTTTATTGGCCTTTTTTATTATTACCTGTTAAATTCTTTTGTAAAATAAGCATTATTTAAATTGTCTGCAAGGATTATTTTTCCATAGACAAAGAAATAAATAAATTATGTACTACATACCAAGCAAGAAAAAAACTAAGACTTGTTTCTTGGAGTCTCAGAATTCTTAAAAAAGTTCCAAGAAATCAAAAATATGCAACTTTGAATAATTTTACTCATAGCGTCCACACTTGATCCAAGGCCCATTTTACACTTGTGGCTGTTAGAAGTAGCAATGGTTTTGAAGTCCCAGCTTTGGGGATTTAGAACATATTGATTAAATTAAAATTTTTCGATTTAAAGTAAATCGTATTAGGAGGTGGTCAGTCAGGTACAACTATATAAGCAAACTCAATTATTTGTTTGCCGTCGATTCACGTCTGTGGAGGTACCTTTCCAATAAGTATACATATGCTATATTTTCCAAAATAATTTTCTATAAAGTATATATAAAAGAATGATGGTGCTTTTTTTAGCGAAAATTTTCGAAAATTCAAAATTTTTTCAAAGTTCAATTTAAAACTTGATAATTTTTATATTTAGACAACAGAATTTCATGATTTTTTTTCAACTTCTTGAAATTTCGATTTTCCGACTTCAAATTAGGTTTGTAAATATGTTTTCAAACCAAATTTGACGTGGGATGACAGAAAATCGTCCCAAATAAAAAAAACCCCCGTCGGAAGAAAAACACAACACTCAGAAATGCTAATGTTCGTTAGAATTTCTACCTTCCATGTGGTGCGACTATTGCAAAAATGCTACGCGAATGTAAAGTTTATTTCAACAAAACTAAAAAATAACTGAAAAAGAACATATCCAATATTCTTGCGAAACACAAATTATAAAAAAAAATTACACTAAAAAAAAAGAACATCTAACCTAGATTACGAATCTGTAAAAATATTTTACTATTTTGGGGTCCAATTTTAAAGAATTTACTAAAACATTACGATTATTTTTTAAATAACTCGAGTTGAGCTTAATGTTGTGCTTTGCCAATTTGTTGAGTAGTGTTAATAGTTGTTTTTTTTTAATTATATCTTTTAGTGTATTGTGAATAACGTGTCTTTTCATACTGCTAAGAGTTGTAAGATGGTAGATGTTAAATGTTGCAAGTGTGAATGAATGTTTCACATTTCCAGCATCTTCCATGTGTTCCTGCAAAATGTATGTGAGCAAGTGTGAAAAGGCTATAAGCAGGGACAAGGAATTCATCCAATCGAAAAATTTATTTTTTGCACCAAAAATATGTCATAAATACGCGAAATATGCACTAAAAACAATAATATATGCACTTATTTTTTTAATTTTTACTCAAACAAAAACATACTATTTTAATTCGGTCTCATAAATCAATGAAATATTCATTAATAACAAATATATATACAAATACTCATTTTCATCAAAATATTCAAAAATATGTACGAATAAGCGAATTCATTATTTCGTAAAGCTATTTCGGTGTTGGAATAATCCGGCTTAAGGGAAAAAATATGCATTAGTATGAAACCGCTGTCCCTGGATTATAAATTTTAAATTTAAATTTAAATACAGCTCCCTTCGATTTTGATTTTTTTTAATTTTGTGATAAGTAATTACACTGTGCATGAATTCGCCACTATTTTTTTCCGACAGAACAGGCATCCAACTGGTAAACTTAATTCGAGTACGCTGATTTCAATGGCGTTTACCGTTTTTCAATGCTAGCTCTTGAAAAAGAGATATTTAAGATTTAAAATTTCAGTTTTTGGACCATTTCAGTTTTTGGACCATGGCGCAATTCTTAAGATAATTGGACGAAATTCGGTTCATAGGTTAGTCATGCACTACAAATATACCTAACTAAAATTTGAAGAAATCGGTCCATGTTTACATCTAGTCTTCATACAATAAATCTCATGAGTTATTTTAGATTAAGCTCAAATTCAATATGTATATAACATATTTTCGTAGAAATCATATTGTGAATTTCGAACATGATCGGTTTATTGGCACGGTTGCTACACATCAAACAGCGTATACAAACTACGAACAGTGGTGTAAATTAGAAAAAAAATGATAATAAGTATGGAGCTTCTAAACTACAAAATGGATTTGCATAAAAATGTAATCGGTTGCAGAAGAGCAGTCAGGCTTTCAGAGTCGTGTCTCTATAAGCTTTTAGCTGCACCAGGGGCGGACTGAAAGTTGCCTACCTCGGGTGTGAAAAACATTTTGCGGTTTGTAATTTTCGTAAATATTTGTAAAATTTTAGGTGCGTTGGATTTTGCTAGATAAAATAAAGAAAAAATGTATGAATTATTTTTGTATCTTTTATAGTTTAAGATATATTTCACTTCGAAATTAATATTTGAAATTTTTTGCCTCGACTTTTTTCTATTTTTTGGTTGTAATTTTTTTACTAAGCCTCTGATTTTAGCTTGTAGTACACTATTAAAATTCTGATAAAATTTTTAGTAAGCTCACCGAACAAAATTTTAAAATATCTTCAGCCGTTAAGTAGTAACATATGTCTAAACTCAAAATTTTGAAATTTAACTAAAAAATCGTTGATTTTTCCAAAAAAAAAGTGCTTTCATAACTTTTAAAATTGTAAAAATTTTTGTTGGAAATGTTAATTTTATTTTTTTTCACGCTTAAAGTTCATGCTTTAAAGATGAATTTAGCGAACATTTTTGCTCATTTTGGACATGTACCCTACATGTGGCAGTGGTCGAAAATCATCTATTTTCAAAATAATTTTTCAGTTTAGGTTTCTGTAAAGAACTTTGCACAAGGTGCTAAAAAAAAGCCATGAACAGTGTTTTAGTAGGTAGGTAGTTTCGTTCTTTTTGCTTTAAGTGAAGACATCCTGGCTATAAATGTAGGTACTATGACAAAATTAGTAAAAAAAACTCAAATTTCAGGAAGAATATTTTTATATTATAAAAAAAAAACTACTAAAAATGTACATAAGTAATTTTTTAACACGTAGTTAAATAATGCATTTAGAGATCACGAGTAGAAATTTCAGAAAAAAATTTTTTTGTTAGCTTTTTTATAATATAAAAATGTTCTTCCTGAAGTTTGAGCTTTCTTACTAATTTTGCCCCAGCATCTACATTTATAGCCAGGATCTCTTCACTTAAAGGAAGAAGTTTGCTAACTACCTACCTAATAAAACCCTGTTCATGGATTTTTTGAGCACCCAGTGGAAAGTTTCTTACAGGCACCTAAACTCAAAAACTATTTTGAAAATTTATCATTTCCGCCCACTGTCAAATCTAAGGTACATGTCCAAAATGTACAAAAATGTCCGCTAAATTCATCTTTAGAGTATGGCCTTTCGCAGTGTACAAAAATCAAATTAACATTTTTAGCAAATTTTTTACAATTTTAAAAATTATGAAACACTTTTAAACATCTACGATTTTTTATTTAAATTCAAAATTTTGAGTTTAAACATTTGTTACGACTTAACGGCTCAAGATATTTTAAAGCTTTGTTCGGTGAGTTTACTTAGAACTATATCAGCAATTTAATAATGTACTACAAGTTAAAATCAGAGGCTTAGTAAGCAAATTACAACAAAAAAACAAAAACATGTCGAGCCAAAAAATTTCTAATATTATTTTTGAAGAGAAATATCTCTTTAACTATAAAAGATACAAAAATAAACATTTGTCTTTATTTTAGCTAGCTAAATCCAACGAGCCTTAAATTTTACAAATCGGTTCGTATTTACGAAAGTTACAAGTCGCACAATGTTTTTCACACCCGAGGTAGCCAAATCTTAGCCATTGTATCTCCGCTCCTAATTCAGCTGAAAAATTATATAGACACTATTCTGAAAGCCTGACTCCTCCTCTGCAACCAAATCCATAATGAAGTTTAGAAGTTCCATACTTGTTACCACTTTTTTTTCTAATTTACACCACTATGCGTAGTTTGTATACGCTGTTTGACGTGTAGCAACCATAACAATAAACCGATCACGTTCAAAATTCACAATATGATATCTACAAAAATAAGTTATCCACATATTTAATTTGAGCTAAATCTAAAACATTTCATGAGATTTGTCGACATTTAGGTGAAATTTTGGCAGATGCTTTTATGAAGACTAGGGCCGATTTCTTCAAATTTTAGCTAGGCATATTTGTAGTGCATGACTCAGCTATGAACCGAATTTCGTCTAATTATCTTAAGAACTGCTTCTTTAATCTAATGAAAATCGTCCAAAAACTAAAATTTTAAATCTTAAATATCTCTTTTTTAAGAGTTAACATTGAAAAATGATGAACGCCACTGAAATCAGCGTACTCGAATTAATTTTTCACAAAATACATGACTTATTCCATATAAAACTAACGAAAAGAATCAAAACTTTGGGACCGACCTCTCCGAATCGAGCCAAACTTTGTATGGTTGTCATGTATTAAAAATAAAACATATATAAAGTTATAAATATAAACCCATTCAACAAACACTGGGCGGTTTACAAAGTCCAAAAGCGTTATTAACTTATTTCTTTTAAAAATTGCACAGAAATTATCAACCGGTAACGTTTAATAATCTCATGTGGTTTCGTTAACAAAACAAAGCTGACCCAAGTACGCTACGTACGAGCAATCACGGCTTACCACAAATTGCAAATGAACTTTGTTCTTTCCCATCTCTGGCACACTGACAACTTTGTATTTCGGCCGCGACTAAGGCTCGCGGGCATGGGTGATGGGTACGTTGCAGAGATGGTAAAGACTTAATATGACGAGAATTATTTTGTGCCAGTGCCGAAATATACGATGACTTAAACCTTGCAGTAGCGGCTAGGTGTTCATGGCTACTGTGACCCTCCCCTAATCCGTGGTAGCGTGCGTACGATCACAGCCACCCCTAATACTGATCTCCCCTCAATACCTTACCTTACCTCTTCCGTTTATTCACAACGCATAATCATTGATTCATTTTCATCCATGTATATTTTTACAAAAACTCATTTCTTATTTTTATTTTGACAAACTTGGAATTAAACCTAATGCCCTACGTTCGAACGAATAATTTCACAATGTGCTAAAACTTGCTTAATATATTTTTATGGTTATTGACAATTGAATTTAGTTAAGGATTTTGCTTCAAGGTATCTTAAGGCTATAATACTAGGGATGATTGCAAGTCTGTGTACTACGGGACATAGATGTGCATTCATGTAAAGAGAATAAAGGGTTAGTATCACTTAACTTAGACAATCGGATGAAATATGAAAACAAACTAAACCTTTCGTTATTACCCGATTTAAAATTTTGAAAAGTAATTCCGAAAGACTAGCAATAAACGATGAATGTGTGTTTTCATAAACTCTGGAATTGCGAATGAATCGAATTTATGATATTGGATTTAAAAGTAATACTACCGGAAATCCATGAAAATTTATTTAAATCTGAACCGAAATAATGTATACTACTGAATTCTTCTAAATTAAAAATTATGAATTTAGGACTGGATTCTGAATTTTGAATTTGGGTCTAAGTCTGAATCTTGAATATTAAAATAAATCTGAACTATGAATTTTAAAACTAAAACCGAATTTTGAATTTTAAAACTAAAACTGAATTTTGAATTTTAAGACTAAAACTGAATTTTGAATTTTAAAATTAAATCTGAATTTTAATTTTCAAAATTAAATCTGAATTCTTAGTTTCAAAATTAAAACTGAATATTGAATTTCAAAATTAGAACTGAATTTTAAAATTGAATCCGAAAGCTGAATTTTAGAAATTACTCTGACTTGTGATTCTTTAAATTACTTTCGAATTTTAAAATTAGATCCGAATTTGGAATATCAAAATTAAATCGGGGTTTTGAATTTTAAAACTAACCTGGATATGGAATTTTGAAATTAAAGCTGAATCTCGAATTTTTATATTAAGTCTGAATTATGGTCCCTTAAACTAATTCTGAATTTCGAATTTCAAACTTAAGTCCGAATTCTGAATTTCAAAATTAAATCGGAGTTTTGAATTTCTAGATTAACCTGGATTTTGAATTTTGAAATTAAATCTGAATTCTGACTTGGATTTTCCGACAAATGGTTTTTTTCTAAATTTTTATAAACCTATTGAAAATTTGTGTATTTATTGAAGACTGGGTTAAATACCCTTTATTGAGAACTCGGTTTTATTGAGAAACGGGTCTTACTGAGAACCGGCTTTTATTGAGAAACGGGTCTTATTGAGAACCGGGTTTTATTAAAATTTTATTGAGAAAACAAGCTTTTATTATAATCAAAATACGCCAACAGTTTTATTCTTTAAAATATCATAACATCTAAATTTACTAGTATATAATTTAAAATTTAACGAAAAAGGCCTAAATATAGTGGATGGAATAATTTGAATTTTAAGATGACAAAAATTTTTCAAATGAAATCTTGGGCTATTGTATACGAGGTCCGGGCTATTGTTCGCTCCAAATCGAGCAGAGCTCTCAGGCTCGATAAATGGTTTGCCAGGGGGTTCGAGTGGAGGATGGGTAGGACTAGGGCTTGGGGTTTATAGAGGGCCCATCCCTAGGCCGACCGCCTCCAAACGTCCACTTCCCTGGCGACCGGCCAAAACGGCCATGGTCAAATGCAACATATAATAAAGTTATTCGAAAGAATAACTCTAAGTTTTAAAAATATTTTTATATATATATATTTTTTTTATGTTTTGTATATATTTCTTTTTTTTATCAAAACAGAATGGATTTTTCGAGGGCCTTGCCCGTATTACTACACCCGCTGTTAGGTTAATTACACTACTACTATATATAATACCACTGCACTTATCTTTTATTATTCTCCCTGCCGATCGGTTACAAGTGTTTTCTATTGCTGCCAGTGATGGTGTGGTGGCGTACAGGTGATTAGATGGCATATAGGTGATTAGATGGCGTACAGGTGATTAGATGGCGTACAGGCTGATGGTGGTAGTTAGCTCCAATTTGGGCTTGGCGTCAGAATATTCATCGGAATTCCTTCTTGATCGCCTATAGGTGGTGGTTGGCGATATGTGGCTTCTTGCCCAGACCACCTAAGGTGGTGGTTGGCACTAAATTATTGCCCTTAATATCACCGTGAGAGCACGGCCAAGGATATTTCAGCGCGGCACTTTATCCTTGTCTTTACGGCTTTCTCACTGACCCACGTCGATGTTATTGTGGTATGGATGCTTATTTTGGCTAAGCCGTGGGAACAAAATTTACCCGGCTTTCTCGAAGTCGTCTGGCAACGGGTGTTTTGGTGTTAAATTGTTGGTGCCCGTATTTTATCCTATCCAGTACATGATCCGGTCGTGCGGTATTGGCTCAACGCGTCCAGATGTCATGCAGGTCGGCCCTGCCTCCGTCCAAGATGCTCCCTTATCCTGCCGTTTAGACCCAAACCTTGACCACGATGCTTCTGTTCTTTTCTTTATTTTAAACTCCACAATTACAGGGTTGCGGACAACCTTTTCTTACAGAAGCTTTGGACCAAGGCTTGATTATTGGCTGATGTGGTAAGGGTGACAAAACTATAAGGGGGTATAAGTGTACTAATGATATTTTTCCACAATACCAACTTTTTTCACTAATTACCACTCTTACTCACCTTGTATATCCAGTTTTGTTCGCCTATATCCTGTAAGTCCTTGGATGGCCGCAGACACAAAAATTATTCTTCACACGACTTACTTCTTCGAGAACCAAAAACAGAAAGACGGAAGCTCGCCATTTGCTTTGACACCATGGCTCGCTATCTGTCAAACTTCAGCCAACTTCAGTCACACAGTTTCTCGAAATAGTAGTAGCCGACCAGATTATAGCGTTTTTTCTAACTTTTTACCATCTGGCAGCTCACGTCTGTTTTTGCCTACCGAACTGTCACTGTCACCGCTAGTAGCGCCACCACAGCTGATGCGGTCAATATTTTCGCCAGCCGAATGGCACATGTTAGTTAAGTCTTGTCCAACTAACATTTCACCAAAAATATTGAGGGATTATTGGCAGTGGTTCACAAATTATGATGCTTATAATCTACGAAAAATTAAAAAAATTGCTTGAAACTACTTTCATATAACTGGTTATAACTTTTTTAATATCTAAGCTAGGCGAATAGTTCATGTCTTTTGTTAATGGTATTATAATAGTTATCACAGTTATAGAAGTTGTTCTTTTACAATCCGCGATTCATGATGTATAATGGATGAACGTTTTAGTAGGGAACGAACTAGTCTGGGGACATGTGAATGTATTAGCAATATTGATAAATTGTGACAATTATACTCAATTATCTTACTCTGCCTGCGTTTTACTTTATGTCTATTTATTTTCTTGCAACCTTAAAAACTACATTGTTAAAACACACACACTGTCATAAGTATTCTATCACGTACATTGTAAGCATAGTGATGTTTCTGTAGCACGAGTGAGCAGATCGTGTAGCAAACTTGAATAGAAATTACTCTAAAATCTGAGTGTTGCCCGGACTTTAAAAACAGTTCTTAGCAGTTTGTTAATAAGGACGAAATAAAGAACTACAAACACACTTACAGTCTTATAACATGTTTTATGCATGTATTATTAGTGTTGCTATTATTACAATCGTTATTGTTGTTTTCTTTGTTATTGTAACTGTTATTATTGTTTTTTTTCTATTATTGTTACGTTGCTCATAAAATGTTGTGTAGTGGTTGTAGTTGTATAAGTGTAACAAAACCACTTAATGATTTGGTAGAAAATTATATGAGTTGTGTATTTACAACTCTTCCAGTTATTCTTTTGCTCGTTTACGTAAAACTTACTTGTACTCACTATAGAACAAATATGGTAACAAAAAGTTGCAAATGGTACTAAAGTAAAATTGTATTAGCAAAAAAGGTATCAGGAAAAGGAATTCAACTTTTTTTATTACAGACACCATTTTTATTGTGCTCTGCAGCTTAATTCTAATGTATGTAATATTTTTCTATAAGCAGAGATATATCAGTGGCAATAAGGAATAACTGATTAAATCGAGTTAAGTAACTTAAAAGTCTATACAGTTTTATGCCTCAAATATTGTATTTTTCAGCTAAAGCTTGCAGTGGTTGCGATAATTACCTAAGCGAGCAAATGGTCAGAAGCTAGAAGCATCATAGTGGCCTATTAGCCGCTTAACAAAGTTTTCGGAAAATCATTTTTTGGTTATGGAGACTTAAGCATTTATTACTATTTGCCATACATATGTTGTTTGAAAAAGTACCACATATTCGTCACTTGTGCAAGAATACAAAAATATGTTTATAACTTAAGAATATGTAAGTGTGAATGTCTGAGCATTCAAAACAAATGAACCAGACTTAAGTTGTAATAAATGGGGAAAAAATATTTAAAAGAAAATTATACGAAGTGTAAGTGAAAAACAATAATAAATAATAGAGAAGAAGAATATGAGGGAAAATAATAAACGTTAATGTTAAATGTATGAGTAAGTGTATGTAAGTAGTAAAATAACAACAATCAAATTATATTTGTACGAGTCTAAATGAAACTTTGACAATGAGGGGTAAGCACACAGATGCTTAAGTTGGTTGGCTGGTTGCTTTTAACGAAATAAGTTTTTAGCAAAATAGACAAAATTGAATGTGTATTGACATTTATTTTCATTAAGAAAAACAAAAGTGGTATTATCAATTTCTATTTATAATGCCTGATGTGCAATGATGTTGTAGTTATAATGAAAATGAAATCTTAAATTGAAGACTTTCAAAGGAAAATAACAATATTTTAAATTTAAAAAAGATACATATTTTTTATTTGAACAACTCGCACATATAGCGAAAACAATTGAAAATTTTTAGAATCTTTGTAATGCACTGAGGACTCCTAACATTCTACACATCCCTACAAAATGCTTAAAATTCTTGTTCCTGGTAACAATGTAGAACTCATGCATAACATGCCAGTTAGTGGATCATCTTTGAAGCAGTCGATATCCTGGTGTAAGGGTCTACGTATATAAATATGTATGTATTAGTGATGTTACGAATATTCTTATTCATATTCGGATCACCGTACATTAAATTCTTTTATGATATTCGTATTCGCCAATTCAAGCGAATATTTCACAAAATTTTGCGAATACGTTCCAAAATATAGTACATAAAAAATACTGAAAATTAAACATAAGATATTAATTTTTAATAATTTTTACTTTAAAAAAACCCTTAGTCTCTAACCTAAAATAATAATCATATTCTATATAATTTTTTGTTGGATAGTGTAGAAAAAAGAAACAAATATGTTTCACAACGACATGTTATTTAAAAATGAAAGTCCTGTTAAATTAATTAATTAATCTTGTTAAAGTAATAAGTAAAGCTCAGTAGAGGAATGTTCAACTTCAAAAATAAGAGTTTTGAAGTCTTTTCTCCTTTAAGCCTATTGCGACGCGGTTTGTAAATAAACTCAGCACTACTAAACATTCACTCGCTCGGAATAGCCGCTGGTGGTGTTACTAAATATTGCCTGCCTATAGGTAAAATAATCTCATATTTTTCCTTATTTACTTTCCATATAAAATTTAAAAAAGCGGCATTCAGGTGCATTTAGTCATCGGAATGTTATAATAAGCTCATGCGCGGATCTAGGGGAGGGAAAACTAATAAAATATACCTCATTTCTATGGAGTTCCTAAAAGAAATTTTACAAAATGGTACGTTTCATTTAAAAGCTCTCCTCCTAAAAGCTTAAGCTGGATCCGCGCCTGAATAAACCCATATTATTATGTTAGTTTTTCTCAACTCATTATTATTGCCGCAAAAGATAGATTTTTTGCGCTTAAATTTGAAATATCAAGTCGCACTAACTGTTTAAATTGAATATTCATATTCTTATTCGAATTCGGCGAATATTGGCTATGTATGTCTATGTTTCTGAAGAGCCGGTCAATTGCAGGGAAGCTGTTGAACAAACTCTTCTCCTGTTACATTGAAGCACATCCTACAGTGTCAGCAAGATGTGCAAGAAACTTTTTTCAAAAGTTTTAGAACTGCTTTGTTTCATGGATATGGATCAAATAAAATACCAGCATATCCTCCGACTTCAGCATTTTCGAAACAATAACACTGATCTCGCCTTATCCACATAAATGTCGACAGTAGTGGTCTCTGAGCAGAGAAGAGTTTCTATTTCACTTAAGAATATTAGCTTTCCATATTGCTCAGGAACGGCTCTGTAAATTCTCAAAGTAGGGCAGTTCAGGCATGTAAAATTTAATCGTTTCTCGACCGATTCCAAAAATCTTTTGGCTTCTTTTACCGCTCATAGTGTTCTAAAAAATCGCGATCGACTAATCACTTATCTTTTATTATTTATTTAGTCAGTAGTGTATGCTAATTTGAAAACTAAAATGTTTCAACTTTTCAATCCCTTTGTCCAGTATATTCAATATATCGGATCTAGAAAATTAAAAGATGGGATTACGTGATATGTGAACAGCGCCTATTGAAATTAAATAATAGGAATTTTTTCATTGGAGTGCCTGGCTGAAATAATCTCACAAATTGGTATCAATGCGGGGTAGCTTAAAGTTTATTTCACAAGAGCAAATTTTCTAACATTTTGTTTCGAAAATCTTCAAAATCGAATCGGTTCATATTCACACCATATCTAAATTTAGTAAAAATCTTAAGATCTGATGAACAGTCGATTTTCGAAATTGGGGTGAAATCTTTAACTTCCCATTTTTTGATTGCACACGTTCAAAATAATAACTTCCGACTTAAACCTATTCAGTTCTAATAATAATTACGTATAAATATTAAAGTTAAAAATTTATAAAAGTGAAAGAAAACTTTAAGACGATCTGCGACATACAATCCTTAAGATCTGACAAAAATAAGAAAGTTATAAGATATTAGGTGAGAAAAGCCGAATGTTATCTATAAGATATTATACTCAAGATGGATGAATGTTCGTTGCCAACACAATGAACAAAGTTTATAAGATCCATCGTGTAACCATCCACTGTTGCAATTAACAATTTTCATACAACATTTTAATTAAGAAGTTTTTTTATTAATTATTGAATTACGTTAGTTTTAATGTTGGAACTTGCTTTTTACCAAATTAATATTTTACCTTTTAAGTAAAATATTAAAGTTTTATTAAAATACATTGTCGTATACAAGTAAGAATATAAAAAACATCTTTGATTATGGAGCTCATGGTTTAACTCTGATATTATAAACTTCTTATTCGTATGATTAGAAGTTTAACAAAATACATATAGTTTTTCTATGAGATTTTTGGGTAAAAGTTCCCTGACGATTTGCATTAGCCCCAATTAAATGCGTATAGGAGCTGGCTAATACCCCTCCATAAGCTACTTCAATGTATTTTAATAGAACTTTAATATTTTACTTAATTTTTAGAAAAGATTTTAGCTCAGCTTGAGGTCCGTTTAATAAATTGAAAAAACTCCTGATTTTCATTTTATTTATTTTAATTTTATTTTCCCGATATTTCGATCAACTTCGTTGATCATCTTCAGGGGAATCTAAAAATATATACAAAAACACAAGTGAAAAAACAACACAAAATATAATAATATATATATAATAAAATATATCGGGAAAATAAAATTAAAATAAATAAAATGAAAATCAGGAGTTTTTTCAATTTATTAAACGGACCTCAAGCTGAACTAAAATCTTTTCTAAAAATTAATTAAATAAAAGGTTCTACTAAAATTACACAATAATTAATTTAATATTTTACTTAAAAAGTAAAATATTAATTGAGGGAAATGCACGTTACAAAATTAAAATTAAGATAATTTAATTTGTGTGTGTGTGCGTGTGTGTGTGTGTGTGCTTACTTGTGTTTATTTGTGTTGTTTGGAAATCGCAATTATTGTCAATTGAGTTCTCTTACTTAATTAAGAATAAAATCAAAAGTTGTGAATCGATTAGAATGAAATATGGCTTGTTCTGTTTAAAACATATTTTCCCATAAAATAGTAACGGGATTTTTATTTTTTATTTTTATTTTTTATGAATTTTTTAAAAACAAAAATTTTTATATAATTTTTTTTTTGCACAAGTTCCCCGATATCTCTGAAACTACTAAGCAGATTAAAAAAAGCACTATTAGTACGGCTTAAAGATATTATTGTTGTCGCATTTCACATTTTTTACCTAAGTCAATAAAACGAACTGTTTTTCATTTATGTTGACATACATATGTTGTGCATTTGCTTCATTTTTTTTTTGACATATATACCATATATGTATATATACCATATATCTCGGCAACTAGAACCAATTTGAAGAAACCGGTACAGATTCCTTTCCAAAACCTTATATACTTATATTATTTACCTCAATAAATTATAAAAATAGTCTACCAAAATAGTAATAATAAAATAATAAATGCTTCAAGAATTTTTTGCAAAAAATTTTCAAAATTTATTAAAATAATTTGTCTGAATTTACAAAGTTTTTTATTAGTCCCGTTGATCTTAATGGAGTTTCGTTTTTTCTTTGTAATTAAGATTACGAAACATATTTTTTTTCTTGTAGATCGTTAATCTATATAATTTTATCAAGCATTGTTGCACTTATTTTTAATACTACTATGCAAAAGTTCGAAGCCATTTTGTTTAATTTTAAATTATAACTCAATTGTAATTCAGAATTGTTAAAATTAATTCATATATACACATTAAACTTATTATACATCTTTAAATAAAGATTTGCAAAGTACATTATAAAATGTTCTTGCTCAAAACATTATTGCTACATGTATTAGCATTAAAGGATAATACAGTATTGGAATGTATTTGCTAAAAAAAATAAAAACATGAAGCAATATCTAATGCACTCGCACTTAAATAGAATTAACACTCTAAAGATATATTCATTGCTTTGTTTCTTATAAATGTATTAATATAATTTGCCTCTTTATTACCTTAATCAACAGGCGAAATGATTGTCTCATCATCAAAATATCACGTACAGGAAAATTCAAAATCCATGTATGAGACCAAAATGACACTGATTGTTAGGAAATTCCAAAAAGAAGATGTTGGCTCATATCGCTGCATTGCCAAAAATTCACTGGGTGAAGTAGACAGCAGTATAAGACTTTATGGTGAGTGTAAATATAAGAAAATAAACAATTCAATTTAATCAATCTTGTTAGAGATATAAAGTAACAAAAAGTACGTCTTAATATGTTTGTCATTTATGTACGAATGGATGTTTTATTGTTTGTGTATTTTAAATAGAAATCCCTGGACCAAGTCGTAAAACGCCAGTTAATAAACATGGTAGTAACGCTGATGCCGACACCAATGACATTTTAAAACAAAAACAATTACGCGTCACATATCAACCCGATGATGAAGATCTTTATGGCTCTGCTGAGGATTTTGATGACAGCGATTTACCATTACCACCTTTAACACCAAATGTTTATTACACTTCGAATGGTGGTGGAGGTGGTAGCAATGCCAATAATGCTGCAAATTCCAACAGCCACCATCATAAACATGGCACTCATAAACCTCACAGTCTCGATGCTGTTAATGGTGGACGACATCACTACAATACTCTGAGCAATTCTTTTGAATTTGGTGCAGGTGGGGGTGTTGGTCTACCTGGTGTTATAAGCAACAGCAATGGTGTTACGCGTAAGCCCACATATTATAGTAAAACGGAAGTTCGCAGTGGTGCTATGGACAACAATGACATCACGTCATCGTCTGCTCCAGCCTCAGGCCGTTTGTATCACCAGCCAGCGCAAAAATTTTCTATAACATTGACTAAATGGCCATTATGGTGTAGTCATTGTTTTTGCCTTTCATATTGGTCTTTTCAACGTCATTGGCCGCATTTAATAGTTTTATTGTCAGTATTGTACAGTTTAATCACAACATTTTGCTGGAATTTATTATAATACATAACAACAGCGACATCTCCATCAGCAACAACAAAAACAATTGCAAAGACTTCCGCAATGAAAACAACAATAACAACGACAACGACAATACCATCAACTATGTCAACAACATCGACAATGTACAGTTTTGCACCGCAGTAAGAGAAAAAAAAATTTAACAAAATAAATAAAAGTCAAAAATATATATAGTAAAATAAGCTTTACGTAGAACGTAAAGTTGAAATTAATAAAACAAAAAACAAACAAAAAATATTGAAGCAGACATATTCGGCCAAGTCGAGTTTTTTATAACCTCCATAATTGTAAAAATGTTTGTGTCATGAAACAGATTTTTGTCGGTTGTCAAAAAGCAAAACAGAAAAAGTCAACTAATCTTTTATCTGTACGTAAAGAAAACATATGGTTGTAGTGACCATAATCTAATAGCAATATATAATTATTGATTGATTCGAATATGGCCATATCATATTATGAGATAAGGCCATTATTTAGATTATGTTACTGCCTTTCTTGATAATAATATGATAGCAAATAAAAATAATGTGCTTAAATGAATAGTACTACAGTCAACTGTATTAAAATACAATATTCTGCTTACACTGAAAAAATTGTCTTCATAAATTCTGTGAATTTCGACAATAATCCAATGAAGAACTTCATTAAAATTCAATCATCGTCAGGCTTAATTGGAATAATGAAAGAAGTTTCGTTAAAATCATTTTAATGAAAATTTCAACGAATATATGTAATAACTTCATTTATCCAATGTAATAGTTTCGCTAAACTAATGAAAATCCTTGGTTATTTTAACGAAATTTACTCACGATTTTAAAGAAACTACACACAGAAAAAAGGGAATGTAAAGTCAACATGACGCAATTGTGATTTGAAATCATATTAAATTTACAAGAAATAATTTGTCGTTTAACGGCCCTTTTCACAATGTACGATTAAGAGTTAACATGGACTTTAACGGAAACTTCGCCATACAAAACTTGCCGTTAAAGTCCACGTTAACTCTTAATCATACATTATGAAAAGGGGAGTAAGTGTGTTAATTTTTATATGCCTAATTCATTGCTACAGTTCACTGTTGTGCTTAGTTGTGTGACTTGTTGTTGTTTGTTCTTACATGTGTCAGCTATGTAGACGACAAAAAATGAATTACCAGCGAAAAGTTGTTGGTGCTTGTTTAAAATTACCATTGTTTCATATTAATTTTAAATGAAAAATTATCACTCTAACATCAAAGTTTTTTTATTTAAAATGTTTCACTGTTAAAACCACTTTTTTATAAACGTCAACATGACTATAATTTTAACTTCAAAAAAGTTTTATGTAAAATAATCATTTAAATCATGCTGAATTAAAATGAAATTCATTTTAAATACGATGACTATTTATTTATTTAGTGTATAGCTGAAACAAAGTTTGAAGCTGTTGGTGGCTGCGCACGGACTATCATGCAAGTGGCACGAATTCAAAATGCCTATGCTAATAACAATCACGTAAGCAAAGTAATTATTAAAATAGCTGCATTAAATTAATGTTATTTCAACTTAATATAACTATAATTCAACATGATTCTTAGTGTTGTTTCAGTATCAAATTCACGTTGCTAGAACTAGAAATAACTTTGATTCGACATGATTTTTCGTATTGTTCCAATATGAAATTCACATTTTTTCAATCCGAAATAGTTTTGATTTAACATGATTTTTCTTTTTATTTCAGTATTGACCTCATTTTGATTTAACTGTATTGCAATATTAAATCTACTTTAAATATAGTTAATTCAAAAGGATAAATGTTCCTTCAAGATTATTGAAAATCGATTTTGAATTAACATGAAACGCTTATGAAGCAAAATCACTACCGAAAAATGTTAAATTGACCTTGTTTTCGACGATTTTACATTGAAATTTTTCTGTGTGTATCTCATTATTTTAATGAAAATATTTCATTATTATGTAGACTGATTAACTTAAATTGTTTTATCGACTATTTAAATGTATTTGCAATGCAATGCTACAAATACGGACGATAGACACTAATGCACATCACTTTTCATCACTTGCTTTGTAGGAAACGTGTTAACCTTTTCAGCCAACAGTGCTCTATGAGTGTATAATAATAAGAAAGAGTAGAACAACAACAATCATAAAAAAGTATTTTTTTTTACGCCTTTGGTCGACAACTCTTGAAATAAATAAGGGTATGTTTTTCATCGGTATTACATAAAACCAATGAAATTTTTCATCAGAACTATGAATTACGTTTCATTGAAATTATGATATCCAAAAGCTTAAAGTTTTTATTTATTTTTTAGTTCTTAAGACTAAATATTTTAAGCTTTTTAAGGACCCATTAAGATATTTAAATATTTTGTCAAAACTGAAACAAGTTTCCATAAAATGACAAAAATGTTGTTGTCATAAATCCAATGAAATTTTCTAACAAAAATATGAAAGCTAATAAAGGAATTCCAGTGATATCCATTCACAGTATTTGTGAAAATTTCATTGGATTTGAGAAATTATCGTTGGATTTGTGAAAAGAGTTTAATGAAATTGTTTTGTTGGATTTGTGGAGCAAAATTTTTCCAGTATATCCAGATCAAATGTGAAGTGAGTTTCTTAAGTGGTTTCATTAATTTTTCTCTTGTTGCTTAGAACATTATTCACGCCTGATTCTTTCTGAATATAACTTTTAGAACATTAGCCTAATGAGCAATTTGGATTCAAAAGCAAATAATTTCGAAATAATTATATTAAATAAATAGATTTCAATGAAATCTTGTGGCTGTGTTTGATTGTATCCAGATTGAAAGTAAAGGAATATTTTTAATCGACTGGTACCGCTATTTTCGAAATCTAAAATTTAATAAAAACTCATACAATCCCCAACTTTCTCTCCGACACTACTATTAAAAATACAAAAAAAGTTGAAAGTCGTCATATATGTCCAGCTGATCCTTTTCTGATTTCAAATAGCTATAAAATGATTACTTGACATCATAATAGTTTTAAATTATCCTTTAGCCTAGCACTTATAGAAAAGGATTCAATCGATGCAAGAACATTTTGTTATTTTTCTTTGTTTACGAATAAACAAAAGTAATATATTATGTTCACCAAGAAAATTTTACATATATATTTGGCCAATTCAAAGCAGAGCCATATCAGTACTATTTTTAAAATTATTTTATTCATGCATAAAACTGTATATAAAATTTTAATACAAAAATTCATAATATTTTACACATTATAAAAAAACTGTTTTCCATATTCTATAAGTTTCTTTAAAATGTTGATATATAAAAAAAAATAAATAAAATAAATAGACAAGAGTTTTTGTAAAAATAAAAGTAGAAAAGACATCGCAATTTAAGACGTGCCGATTATTAACTTGAACTTTTCGGGAAAAGTAAAAAATTATGACTGTTCTCAGACACATGCGGTTCAAAGTATCAAGTACTATTTAAATATAAAATATGTGATAGAACAATATGCAAGCTTGCTTTGAATTTTCCAATTATTATTTGAAATAGTAAAAGAAATCAACGCTTTTGCAATTATATTGCTAAACTAAATCATGTTTCGATTTTTATGGATGGTAATCATTATTGCATATAAACTATAACATCTTTATTGGCACTAGAACTATGTTTGAAGTATTTAGAAACACATAATAATATGCCTGCAATAACCATAATATATTACCGTGAGTATAATATAACATAACCGTTGTGATAACCATGTGTTTTCTTTGCTTGTAAGTTAAACTTTTTCACCTGAATCTTTTTCAAAACTTTTACTGCATAAAAAGTATACTTCAGTAAATCGTTTGTTTACTTTAATCCACGTGGCATGTACATACATTTTATTTGAATTATATTAGGAACTTAAATATGTATGTTGATAAATTTTTTAATATTTGCCTTATTGTGGAGGTTATAAAATATAAAGTTATTAGGTAAGCAAATGTTGCTAGTTACATGTTACATAAATTTCAAAAATTAGATTATAACAAAAATGTTGTTTATACATGTATAATCTCATTAAAAAAAATATTTAATTAAAATATAACTAAGATATATAATTTTTTATATTGCAGACCACATAGAAAACAGTTTTGGTTGTGAAAATATAATTTAAAAGCAATTGAAATACTAAGTTGTGTTCATTGAATTTTTGTTATATCGACAGAAATTTTTAATCGAAAGTTATTCATCCTTTGAAATTTAAATAGACATTAATTAATGATTTTTGGGTTTCTTATATTTTTATATCCAAAACTGTGTTCACATTGCACTCAGTTTTTACAACGAAACTGTTTTTTCTGTGTTTCCGAGTTAAATTTCTAACGCCATATTTATAAACAATTATTAAACTTAATGTTGGCTTAGTGTACGATTTTTGTATGGAAATCCCGGTTTTAATGCATACATAATATTTAACAATCGTTTATAAATATTGGTGTAAGTGTTTCGTATTCAATTATTTTCATTTACATAAATGAATTTTTTTTAAAAACTAACATCGTTAAATATCTTATCACCAAAATTAATTATGTTTAAACTAAATTAATAAATTGTTGGTCAGATAAATACCTCAGTCTTAGTCGAACTGTATGCATCATATATTCTATGAACATTTTTAGTTGGCCCCGAGTTCAAAGCCATTCATACACTATTACAGAATGAAAACTGTAATGTGAAGGTTACTGCATAATAATGATAAATTTGACATCTCGCAATTGAATTGATAAAAGGCAATAAAAACATCATTTATCACTGCTCTCTATTGTCGTGCAACTTGAAGAGCAGTCAAAATTACAAAATTTTAATGTGACGTTTTTGCCGATTATTTTCTACTCTCAAAAATAGTGTTACCGTACCCATTTACAAAATCCCAGTCATATGTTTGCTTTTCATCTTTATTTTGTTTTGTTAAATTAAAAATTTTTTTCTATTATTTAATTGTTAAACTTTTTATTTGTGTTTTGTTTTCTCAAGGAAAGGACGTGCACATATAACATATTAGCAAAGAACTGGCTAAAAAAATCACTTGTATTGCGAAAATTCGCGAAAATGTGCAAAATTGCAAACAAGCAAGAAATTTGAAAAAAATCGCGGATATGAAGAAAATTCGCAAAAACTTGGTAAGATTAAAAAGATATCAATATCTGATATTGATTAAAAAATTGGTAAAACTGTTAAAAACCAAAAACTGAAAAAAAAATTCGCAAATATTGCGAATTTGCGTAATTTTCGCGATTTTTTTTCCGAATATTTTGCATTCTTTACAATTTCAGCTAATTTTAAGTAATTTTAAGGCTTGTTTGCAGTTTTGAAATTTTTCGCACATTTCCGCTATTTTCGCCAAAAAAAGTGCTTTTTTGCCAGTTCTCTAATTTTTGGTAATTCTACCGATTTTTAATCACTATTACACTTTTCTATCTTTTTAATGCTACACTGAAACAATTCCATGCAACATATGCACGAAAACGCTCGTACATATTACGAAATATTTCGTAATTTCGCACCACGAAATTCTTTCGTAAAATATACGAAATGTACGACAATAATCAAAAAATAAAAGTAAAAAAAAGTATGACTCAACCGGGGCACGAACTCGCAATCTTCATATTTCAATTCATGTACTCTACCCACTGAGCCACTTTCTACTTATTTTATAAGAGCTAAAAATTTGTTTTATTTATTTACATCTGAAAAATACGTCAATTTATAAAAAATTAATTTTTTTATTTCAAATATATTTTTTAACAGGGAAAACTGTTTACGAAAGGTATTCGTTACTTTCGTAAATTCAAAATAAATATTGCCTAAATGTTTTTTCTTAATATATACGAAAGTTTCGTATATTTTACGAAAAAAGTCACTACGTTAGTTTTTTTCGTAAAATGTTGCATGGATTTTTTCAGTGTACCCACTGAGCCACTTTCTACTTATTTTATAAGAGCTAAAAATTTGTTTTATTTATTTACATCTGAAAAATACGTCAATTTATAAAAAATTATTTTAATTCATTTTTTTATTTCAAATATATTTTTTTAACAGGGAAAACTGTTTACGAAAGGTATTCGTTACTTTCGTAAATTCAAAAAAATATTGCCCAAATGTTTTTTCTTAATATATACGAAAGTTTCGTATATTTTACGAAAAAAAGCCACTACGATAGTTTTTTTCGTAAAATGTTGCATGGATTTTTTTCAGTGTACCCACTGAGCCACTTTCTACTTATTTTATAAGAGCTAAAAATTTGTTTTATTTACATACATCTGAAAAAAGGTATTCGTTACGTTCGTAAATTCAAAAAAATATTGCCTAAATGTTTTTTCGTAATATATACGAAAGTTTCGTATATTCTACGAAAAAAGTCACTACGAAAGTTTTTTTCGTAATATGTTGCATGGATTATTTTCAGTGTAGCAAGTTTTTGCGAATTTTCGAAATTTTCGCGTTTTTCCGACTTTTTTGCATTCCATACAATTTTAGCCATTTTTAATGAATACATATTAGGGATTATTGCAATTTTGTAATTTTTCGCGAATTTTCGCTATTTCCGCGACAAACGTGTTTTTAGCGATTTTTAATTTTAAGCGCTTGTTCAAAATTTTCCCAAACTTTTGTCATTTTCACTTTGAGTTTTTATTGCCGAATTGCTGTATTTTAATCGCTCTTTCATGAGTATAATAATACATCTATAATAATCTAATACAATAATTTTCAGCAAACAAAGACACAAATTACACAATAAGAAAACATTCCTAAATACAAAGTTGCTCTTATATATGTGTGGCAACGTTTCCCTCTCTGTTTATAAAAAATCAGTAATCAAATAATCGGGACTAAAGTCAAAATTTATTTTCTACGTCAAATGTGGTTCTACTTTTATATTATTGCATCATGATGTTTACTATATTTTCTAAAAAAAATTAGAACAAATTAATCTTTTTTTGTTTGAGTTGCCCCTCTTTAGATGAACCAATGCGATTTGATTTTCCTTTATTGATATTATGTTACGGTAAGGTCTTTGGATTTGAACCTTCACACAACATTTTCACAGGCGAATGCCTTTATCACTTAGCCACAGCTCCGCATAAAATATCGACAGCACGAAATAAATGTAAACATAAAAATACTCTGAGAGAGAGACAGAGACAGAGAGAGAGAGAGAGAGAGATTAAAATTTATTTTTGCAGTATTGCCGCGGTACAGGAGTGTATTGTGAATATTAAATTTATTATTCATTGTAAATATATGCCTTAATGTAGTGTAAAATACATGTATTTTTGTTATTTATTTTTGTTTTATTACATATTTTTCTATCTATAAATTATATATGGTTGGTGATTCTTTTCTAACTGTAATTTTTTATATAAAAAATGTTCAATTCTAAAACAGAATTTTAAAATCAATTTTTTTTTTTTGATGACAAACTTTTATTTCGGCTTAAGATCTATTCAAAAATAAAAACAAATCTATTTTGTTGCAAAAAACTTTTGTTTATATTATTTTAAATATCTTCCAATATTTCGGTTAACCTCGTTAACCATTATCAAGGAATCTTCTATGTTGTTTATTTTTGAACTATCTTTTTTTGCAAATAATTATTCTATTTTATAGTAAAAACTAAAGTGAAAGAGGATTTTGCTACAACTATAAAATTTCGCGAATGATGATCAAATTTCATTTTGCAAATTCAATTTTTTAAATTTTTTTTTGTTTTGCAAACTATTAATCTATTTCATAATAAAAATTAAGCTGCAAGAGGATGTTGTTGCAACTGTAAAATTTTGCGCATGATGATCAAATTTGAAATTTAATTTTTAGTGGTATCTTTTTCTAAAAAGCCTTTTTTGGACCATTTTTTAATTTTGCAATGGTAGCACTGGCTATGACATATTGTATACTGACTGGCCTTATTGATAAAAATTTTATTTTTTATATATAAGTACATATATTTTTGTTATATTTTACATGGAAGTGACATCCACGGAACTGACAATTTTAAACTTAAATGACAACTGTAATTAATTGGCTATCCAACTAACATATGATAAAGTTTTGTAATAAGTCGAGCTATTAGAATAAAAACGTTCCATGTGAAATAAAGTAAAACAAAGTTCTAATTGCAAAAAGAACCTTTTTAAATCAATATATTAACCAAATCTCTGAGTTAGAGTCAATTTTAGCTTTTACTTTAATTTTAAGATAGCATATGGAACTGCATTTTCGCGAAAGTTGTGATACCACGTAGTTGGAACCATAGATTATACGTAGATAGTCAACTAAAACTTCAAAAACCCAAGTCTGCTGTCAAAAACCTAAGTCTAAGAATGTGTTAGTAGAACATTTTGTTTTAGTATTGGTTTAAAATAAAATATTCCCCACCGCTACAAAACCATACTTAGTTGTACAAAAAGTATTTAACAAAATTTTTATATATTTTAAACACGAATTTTTAGTTGTTATATACAATTAATTTTATTAATTAATGAAAATATGAATCTAGAATCATTTTTAATGCAATTGAGCGCAAAAAATGTTGATTGGCTAAACATTTTATTGCATTTTTTCTATTTGGCACTAAAAAAAATTGTCCCAAATAGTATCAAAAATGCAATACTGTTGAATGAAAAAAACGGTTGAAAACTTTGATAAATTTCAACACACAAATGTCAACAAAATTAAACAAATATTTTAAAATTACAGCAAGAAGAAACATAAAATTTGTTTTATGACAAATAAAAAAATTTAATAATATAAAATGGTGTTTGTGTGTGCAAAAAATATAAATTTTAGTGCATTTTCAAGTGCAAAAATTACGCTCTCTGATGAGTGTTGAGTTGTCTCTCTCAGTGTGTTGGATAACAAAATACCCATAGGTGTGAAGAGAGTTGTCAATTTTTTTTTTGACAGGAGCCCAGTTGACTATCTACGTATAATCCCATTTTAAACTGGCTACGGCATTTTGGCCAAAATATTAGTTGGAACCCTTTTATTCTAAGGGCTCGAAGTACAGAAATGCGTTATAAGTGATAAAAAAAATAGTAACAGGTTAATTAGTTAACTAATCTCATGGAGCTACCATATTAATTTATGACAAGCCATTTAAAACAATTTGATTTTATATAACACAACCTCGTTGCACTGTTTCATATGCATGCTACATCCAAACAGCACACGAGCTGCTCAAATCAGAATTAACAAATTTTGGTAAAATCCGAGGACAAAAACTATTAGCGCGGGATTTAATATTGAGCAGATATATTGAAGAAAATTTTTTAAAATTATTTGTTGGGATGAAGAAAATAACCAATTTACAGACAAACTCTAGGTAATGACATGCCACAGAGCTGACATTTCCTTTCGACTACAATTTCACGGCGTTTACATTGGGAAACATTTGTCGTCGAACATTTTCTTTTGCGTGAGAGTGATGAAATAGAAATATATACCACTTGTATTCCTATCTCGCTCTTTTGCGCTGAAATATAAAGTTTTTGGAAAACAATGTTTCCCAGTGTAAATCAGCACTTTGCAATTTCAAACTAATTTTACGGAAAACGACAGTTAGAAAAAAACCACTCATATAAGTCGTATCTCAAGCATTTGTAAAAATAAGAAAACATGTTTTAAATTAGACATACATATGTAAAGATTTTCAGTTTAATAAAAAGTTTGGTTAATCATATAATTGTCTAGTTTAGTTGTGGACACTTGGCGTATGAAAAATGTATATTCTTATTAATCATACGACGTTTCTACAGTACACTACGAGATAGCTTAAAAGTCGCATTTTGAAGCCAAAAATAAAAAACACTAACTAGAGAGTTGATATTTTTATTATTGTAAAGCAATAAAAGAATCTTGCTGGAAACATGGGCGCGAACGGAGCATTACCACGCGCACTCACCATATAAGGCCTAAAAGAACTGTACAGAACAGTAAAAAATTAGCTTAACACTGTACAAAAATATTAATATCTCTTACAAGATTCTAACGACTGGTTCTGGTAGATGCACAAAAAATTGACAAATCTGTATCGGCGTTTTCATTTTAGGAGGAGTTAAATTCTCCCTCCATTTGCACATATTTATACTGACTCGGCACACAGTGTACCAATTTACGAAATGCTGATCTAAAATCCATAACTTTTTATTAGGTGGGACTGTGGCCTTTTTGCTATAGAACATAAAAATCGACTGTTAAAAAAAAGTTATGAAGATTTTAAAATACATTTTAATTTTTAGTTGAATTTTAGTATAAAAGTGAAGTGTTAAAACATGCTAAAAAGGTTTTTTGTCTTATATTTTAGTAAGCGTTAAAATTAATACTTATAATATATTCTCTAACTTAAATCTGGTCAGAAAATGCCAAACCTTGACCCCGTAAACTTTTTAGTCCTAATATTCATATGGGCCAAAAGTTGACTTTTTTGAAAAATCCGGAGCTAAAATGTAACTAATTTATTAAGGAGCGAACGTAAAAGTTACCTGATGTTGAATAAAATTTAGAAAAAGTAGTACGTTTCTATTTTAGCTAATATTTTTTATTATATTTTTTCACAAGAATTTCTAATTAATCTTTGGTTTATATAGAGACTATCAATTAAGATTTGTTTCAACGGTTGGTTTTGGTTTACTCTTATCACTATAATATCCAATAATTTCCTAATTGCTCGTTCCCTAATTCCTATTACGTGATCACTCTATTATTTGGCACAATGATTTTTTTACTAGGAAGAACATTTCCAGGGGTATTTACAATCGAAATCCTAAAAATATTTTGGGAACCCTAGTGCCCCTAGATCAAAATTTCTCGTTTTCAGCTATAGTGAAATGGCCCATACATATAAGGGCCACCTAGTCCCCTATAAATGAAAAATGCCCGTTTTAAAATTTTCTTATTACTTTCTCTCCAAGACCTACCTGCATAACGATTTTCAGCTTTATAGCTATAGTGGAAATGCCCGTACAAATAAGGGGTACCCTAGTCGACCCAAGATAAAAAAGTAATTTTTAAGATTTTCTGACAAGAAAGTTCAGCTTAGCGCAACTGCCGCATAATATTGATAAGCCTGTTAGTTGTAGGAATAAATTTTGCACAATTTATCTAAAATTGGGTCATAAAATTTGTTCTGGTTCCCACGGGCGGAACCTGGCGGATATATGGGAGTATATGTGTGTAGGGTATGGCTCGTACTATAAAATAGTGCACGATTTTTTGACGGGAAGGATGCTCTATTAAGTAGGAGATTTTCTGCCAATTTAGGCCTTTTAAATTTTTTTAATATTTAACGACCCTTTTCACAATATACGATTAAAAGTCAACGTGGACTTTAACGGCAAGTTCGGCATAGAAAACTTTCCGTTAAAGGCTACGTTAAGTCGTAGTCATACATTGTGAAAAGAACCGTAAGAGGCACAAATACTCTATTTTATTATCTAGCACTAATAACATATAAGTTACATAATTATACAAATTTTTTTTTGCTTTAATATCTCTTTTAACAAAAAAAAAATATTATAGACATTTAAGAATTAGAATTATCAAAGAAATTTTTAATATTAAAAAAATACTGAGCAATTTATTTATAACCGCCCTGTTCGCTGTTGTCCCCTGAGATTCACTGATATATACTTTTAAATGAGTGAGATAACCTTAAAACCGGCAACCATAGATTATACGTAGATAGTCAACTAAAACTTCAAAAACCTAAGTCTGCTGTCAAAAACCTAAGACTAAGAATGTGTTAGTAGAACATTTTGCTTTAGTATTATTCCCCACAGCTACAAAACCATGTATTTAACAAAATTTATATTTTTTAAACACCAATTTTTAGTTGTTATATACAATTAATTTTTCGTTAATTAATGAAAATATGAATCTAGAATCATTTTTAATGCAATTGAGCTCAAAAAATTTTGATTCGCTAAAAATTTTTTTCAACAAAATTAAACAAATATTTTAAAATTACAGCAAGAAGAAACACAAAGTTTGTTAATGGCAAATACAAAAATTTAATAATATAAAACAGTGTTTGTGTGTGCAAAAAAATTTATTTAAGTGCATTTTCAAGTGCAAAATTACGCTCTCTGATGAGTGTTGAGTTGCCTCTCTCAGTGTGTTGGATAACAAAATACCAATAGCTGTGAAGCAGCGTGGCCGTTTTGCGACTAAAGTGGCAATTTGCCACTTTTTCAACTGCCTTGCCCCTTTTTTAAAATGACCTAAATCTGCCACCTTTTGTAATATTATGCCCCTTTTTGCCCCTTTTTATGAAATGATGCTTCTTGTTTTAATAAAAGCTTTTTACGGCACGAAACTGTTTTTATAAAAAAAAATCTCAAGACAAAAATTTGCTTTTGAGTCTATCATGTAAAGTCTTATGACAAAAACTATTTTGCAATAGTTTAAGAGTTTAGATCTATAGATATTCATTATTGTATTAAAATTTTGAAAAACTAACACCCTGATTCACTAAATTAAAAATTTTTATGAAAATCACGCAGCTTTAAATATTTTTAAAATTAATTTCATGCTAATTTTGGTGCCATGTCAAAATATCCAGTGACATAATGTCCAAAGACATTATGTCACTTATGTCACTGCAAAAAATGGCATAAGATCCATGGATATTGTGACACTTAATAATGCCATGGACTTTATGACATTATTATTATGATCATAATGGTCTTTGAAATATGTCATAACGTCCACACTTTTAAAAATGAAAACAAATTCAAATATACATGTTTTTGACTATTCACTTTTTACTTCTGCAATCGGTGACAAGTAATAAAAGATCAATTGACGTTATTGCATTTTAAAAAGTGAAATAAAATCAAGAAAAATTTGCAATCGACATCGTCGATTCAAAGAAATATTTGGAAATTAATTAAAATTGTTAAGAAAATTTATTTTACTACAAAATATTCTTGTGGAAAGCGGGATGATGTGAAAAAACTCCATTTCTATGACAATACGAGTATACTCATGATTTCTTTTAAATATATTCAACTATACAGATCCATATCGTTACTTGAAATGTAAAACCACGTAAATAATAAATAATTCGAAATCATATTGTTATTTAATTACTGCGTATTACATCGAGGCGCATGGCCGTGCAAATTTTCAAACTTTTATCATAAAAATCAACCGTTTTCTTTAAATTGTCATTTATAATTTCTCCGTTACGATGAAACAAAAATCTACTGATATATTTTTTAAATATGAAACAAAAATTTTGTAAATTGCTTTAAGGTTAAAGAACACATGAAACATAAACTCGTTTAGACGCAACAAAAATAAGAAAATTATAAGCCAGTAAAGCCCTGTACAGACGGTTGTAAGATCTGTCAATGTGCTGACGATGTTCTGACAATAAAAAATTGTCAGCACAAGGTATATTGTTAGTTCATACGGCTGTATCAAAATTGTTAGAAAAGCTTACAATTTATTGGCAGACAGTTGTCTGACAATTAATTTATCTGACAATATTGTCAGTAAAGAAATTGGCAGTTCACACGATTGTCAGATGCAAAAATTGTCAGATCTGTTGTTTGGCGCTGCCAGACGCATGTCATTTAACAGAAATCATCAATTATTTATCATCTGTGCTTGTGTTAACTTTAAAAAGTAAAAATATAAATTATTATTAAACATAAAGAAGCAATTTTAACTATTTTAGCTTCATAATTTCTCTTATTTTCATTTTTCCCTAAAAAAAATGTGTGCAGTGCTGCCAATATAAAATAATCTCTGACAATGACGCCATCTGACAATTAAAAAATGTTTGACAATTTTCTGCCAATAATCTGACAATCGTAACGCGATGTGTTCACACGATTGTGAGATTTCTGAAAAAAATTTTTCCGCAGGTAGTACTAATATCGACTTACAATGTTTTTTCTGCCAACGTTGTCAGACAAAAATTTTCAGTTCTCACGATTGTAAGAACTTTTTAGCACATTTTACTTACAATATTGTAAGAACTGACAATCGTCTGTACATAGCTTAAGTGAAAAAGTCCGAAGTTATCTTTCCTATAAAATTGTTTAATTCAGTTTATAGGCAAAAGAATATTTTCGATTGAAAGCAATTTTGTATGAAAAAAATTCAGGGGCCGAATCGTCGCGTTCGATATCGAGCAGAATTTATAGAAAATTTTCCTTTTGGGATTACGGCATACGATAATCGAGTAGCTGCTATTTAAATTCCACTCGATAGCACTAGAGCGATCGAATACAATATTTTCTTTTGTTGTGTCTATTTTGCAAAAAAGCATGGAACATTACCTATAAACCTTATTACAGTGGACCAATCGACTTGGTTGTTGTTCTAGTTGCTAGAAACACAAAATTTTTCTTTAATGTATTACAAATTTTTAGTCGATAAAATAAACTTGGTACACTTTTTAAACATTTCGATACGATACTATCGAATGCGGTATCCATTCATTCGATACGTGTCGAAATTTTATTCGATACGATAGTGTAGTCGATATCGAAAGCGACGATTAGGCCAAGGCAATTACAAATTACTTGTATGTAATTGAAGTGGAAATGTTATCATTACTCCCCAAGCCTGGTATGAACAACCTAATTTTTTATATTCATTAAATATATTTTTGCATTTAAATTAAATATTAATGACTTGATTTGTTAGTGGCTGTTTGATGATATTTATTTCTGAGAGGCTTTTCAGGGCTTAAGGATTTTCTTCTCTGGGTATGTCGAACAGTGGCTTTGCAGAGTTAAAATTTTTGACTAAGCGGAAAGACTTTACTGTGCGAAGCCACTATTGGACATACCCATTGACATTATTTCCTTCCTGAAGTGGAAGTTATATTCATATACGTTATTTTCGTGCACATTATCGTATGCCAGTAGCAAGTCATTACTTTATAACTTCCTGAAAAATTTTACAAAATAATACAAAATAAATGAAATTTCGCCCAAGAGTACTTTCGAATATGGAGAATACAATGGTGATATTAATTCAAAATTAACTTATCTCGACGTAAGCACTTATTCCTTATTGGCACAGATATATTAGAGTGCCTTCAAATAAATAAACTTTAATTCTTATTGCCACCAAAGTCTTAAAAATTAAATATAAAGAAGCCATATAAATTTCATTTACAACGTTATTATTCTAGCTTGTTTATAAAACTATAACAACAACAACGACAACAAAGAAAAAATATATATCATACTTTTTCTGACATCGAAGTTGATTATCAGCCACAAGATAAAATATTTCTATGCGTCTTCATTGAAAATGACACAAGTGCTGAAAATTACATGGCCGGAGACAAATTTCATAGTCCTCGAAGAAAGAACAGCAAATGACAAAAACATGAAATGAACAGAAATATGTACAAATGCTCAAAAGCATGAGTAAGTAAGTGAATGTGTGAGAAATATAAAAAAAAAAGTTTTAAACAAGGCATAGACAGGCAAAAACTAAGAAAAGTTCAACAAATCTTGTTTAAATAATACAACACATGTTATACATAAGATACTGATTTCTCTACTAACATGTATGAATGTAATGCTTTCGCATATGGCATATAAGGTACATATTACTTTACAACACTCTTCCGCTGGTAATGTGTAATTTTTTATACTTAACAGGAAAATGTTTTGTGTAATATAATATAATTATGCTATAATATAATGAGGCATATATAATTAGATCATTGATTTGATTAATTTTTTGAGGTGATGATGATTTTACAAACTCCTATTTAAGCTTGAGAGACACAGCTTGATGAAAGGCTCATGATGCTTCCTTGTATATGGAAGATTACATTGAACTTTTTGTGTTCTAGTTAGTCCGTAGAACCAATAAACAGATCCACTACATTATAATTACCCATGTGCGTACTCGCAGAGCAAGAACATGGTTAAGGTGACCATAATGCAAGAGCAACATATTATGATTGAACTATATGGCTAAAGTCAAATCATATAACACTGTACAACAAAATCAAATTTCAAGGTTCTAACGACTCATTCTGGTATAGGGCTCAAAAAATATATATGTTTACATCTGGAATTCGTTTTAGGGCTAGTTAAATTTCTTGAGATATATTTGGGACCTTTATGTAAAACACAACGAGGAATACTTTTGTAGAACCTTTTAAACTTCGAGGTATGGGTCTTTTTATTCATTTCTTAAAAAAGAGGCTGAAACAGAACTGGGTCGAGTCGAGTTTTTCCATGCAATTGGCATTAGAGACACGCCGTAAAAAGCAACCATGAGAATCTATTTTATTTAGAGAACGTTTTTTTCTCATTTGCATGTTTTAATAAAATTTCATATATTTTTCATTCGAAAAATAATAAAAGAATATAAAGAGTAATATGAGAACATTTTGAAGCTACTGTCGTCGATTCAGTTTCGGGTCTGTTCATTTGACAGTGGTTTTTCCTGAAGTTGGAGACTTAGTTCTGTTTAATCACTAAGGCTTACAATAATTCCTATGGCGAGTTATAATTGTAAATAAGTAAGAAAATAACCCTTTAACACATATTGAAATTTCTAGCATCAAAGCTAAGTCTGGAGTTTGAAAAGCTTTAAAAACATATGTTAGAATTTTATGGCAAATATTTTCGTAGAGAATTTCAGCTGGATATATTGCCGCTGAAGGGCAGGTTTTTGCCCCTTACTCAAGAAAGGGGCAAAAAGACCAAAGCTGCAAAGAGTTAGAGAGCTTAAATATTTCACAAAAATGTTTATCGTATTGTCTTACATAAAAGTGCTGAGCATATCTTATACCATAGACGCAAGACTTACAAGATTTACTATGCCGAATACTAACTTTGATTAAGCGCGAAATTAAGCCTTAAAGACATTTTAAGTTTTAAACGATTTGTGGCGTTCAAGTTGAGTCTGGAGCTTGAGTGTATTTAAACACTTATAATAGAGTTTTATTGCAAATATTTTTGTTGAACATTTCAGCCCGCTTTATCCCATAGAAGGGGAGTCTTGCGGTCCCTTTTTTACAAAGAGACAGAAAAAAAACCATTCAACGAAGAGTTACAAGATTCAAATATTTTGTAAAAATGTTTCCAGCGGTGTTTTACATAAAAATTCTAAACTTATTATATACCTTAAAAGTAAGGCTGACAATATCTTCTATGCCGAGTCACTATTGCTATTCGCAATGGGGAAAAAACATTAACTACATCTAAAATGAGTCCCCTATGCAAACTTTTAAAACACCGATATACATTTAAATTTTTTATTTTTTTTTTTTGGTGTCCTCTGCCAGAATCAGTCATTAGAGCCATGTAATATTTTTTGGTATTATACAGTTTAATTAGCAAACCAACTTCGTTCAACGCCGTCATTTTGTAGCCGAACTTAGTAACAATATTTTACTATATACCCATAATATTGTCACAATATACTACCATAGTATAATAATTAATTATCATAATATATATTATGAAGGCGAAAGAGGAAACAGTTAACACTTTCCGTATTATTGCCCTCAGTCTATCATCTATCAGTTCATTTAGACAATTCAATATTGAATGAACTGGAATACATAACGAAATTCTTAAATATGAGAATAAATTAATTTATGTCAGCGTCGTGGTAGTTCAACACTGTGCCAGGTTAGGATAGGTATGTGCCTGTATTGGTCTTCAATTCAGATTGCGCTCTTTTATGTAGAATTAACAGATTATGTTAATAATGGGATATTTTAGTCTCAGCAAGCGAAATACTGAAAACACAACTTGGTAATTGAAACTTTTTTTTTTGATTTCTTATTGCTTTTTTATTTGTTACTTCGTTTTGAACTCATTGTTGTATATAAAGTGCTATAAAATAATTGTAATTTTGTTATTATGATTATTACTGTTGTTGCTTTTGTAATTGTGGTAGATGTTATTGTTTTGAATAATGTTGTTTCTCATTAAACGGAAAACATTCCCTTTTGCATACAAATTGAGACTAAATGAGTTATTCTTAAATTTGAACATATTTAAAAAATATATTTCAGATTTCTGTTTGTCTTTGCATAAAAACCTAGAGAAATTTTTAAATGGTAAAGATTTCTGGTTATTGGGTCATATTTTTTAACGGAAGTACACCATAACTCTTTTGATTCAAGATCTAAAGCTTAAATTATTGCCTATATAGTTTCTTCTGTGCTTTTTCGATTGCAGTTGTTAATACTATCACGCAATTTACAGTTACTATAGGAAGTTTAGCAGCAGTCATTTTGAACTCAAAAGCATCTGGATTTATACTCGTAGCATAACTTAAGGTACATTATTTACTCAAAAGGAACTTTTCTTGGAATATATTTGCATATATAAAGATGGAAGTATTAGCTTCCAAGAAATTGGATATAGTCTTATGTATTTTGTAAGATCAAAATGCTGTCAAAAGCAGTATTCAGCGATGTCCTGGTTTGATTGTAGATCCAAATAATGCAAACACTATTAAATGGTCGAAAAATTCTCCTCATATAGTTATTAGTGTTGAGCGATCTTTGTTAATATACATATCAGCATTTAAAAGGCTGGCCTATAATTTTTCAATTAAAAGCCTGTATGCCTCTTTTTTTCACAGTCTGTAGACACAAAGTTCTCTTTTACATACTTTAAATTTGCACTCATTTCATTCTTAAATTATTCTTTATACTCCTTTTCTTTCCTCCAATTCTTAATTTCATCTCTTTTCCCTTTTTGATGTTTAATAAAATTTTACTATTAATTTAATTTTACTGTATGCTTTTAAACACATTCTGTTATATGTATGCTGGCTTATTTGTTGGAGGTGGTTGTAAGAAAGATGTTTTAAAATTTTGGCAACATATTTGTTTTATAACCTCAAGGAGGAACATGAAGTAAATAATCTTCAGTTTTTTTACGAAATAAAACTTCTCAAGTAAAAGTTTTTGGTGCAATTTGTTTTTTTATTTATGAATACTATGGAACTTACTTAAAGCAAAAGTAAACTAAAATAGAAATTACGGGTTTCGGTGGCCGGAAAAAGTACTATCTAAATCTACTCAAATTAATTTCGTGTTTTCCGTTTGTATTTGAGTCCATTTGTATTTGATTATATCGGGAAGTGTTGCTCAGGGATTTATACTTCATCTGCTTTTTATACGGTAAATATATACTTAGATACCTTCCGATATCTTAGTTAAGTTGCCGTCCTAGTAATAGCAGAGATTTCTGCTTGTAAGACGCAATAGCTTTTCCAAAGTCTAAAGCTACGGTCACACTTGGCAAATATTTGACGAAAAAATGTGACCAACAGACAAACTAAAATTTTATTTCCTTACTTCCAATGTCCCTACAAGAAAATTTCATGCGAACCCATTTGGGCTCTAATTGAGATCCCAATTGCGATGTAACGCAGAAACGTATGTCAAAATCTTGCAAAAATATGCTCAAATCGGAAAAATAGCAAACTCTAATATTGAATTAAAATTGCTGAAGCTATGCAAGGGACAAAAGTAAGCAACAATCACCTCTATTGAAGATAAACAAAAAACGATTAAAAATCTGTGTTAGATTTTTCCAACAAGTTCACAATAGTTTCCCATTTGGGAGAACTTATGTTAAGTCACTAATTTGTAGGTGCCCTAACCCAACAAATTCACGATCAGATCTCAAATGGGACAACTATTTTTGGCTTGCCACATGCGTTCAAAATCGGCCCCCAATAAGAGTGTTGGGAAATTTTCTAAGCGGGGTTTTGTTATAAATTGATTCGCATTTGTTAAAAATTATATAAAAATAGCTTTTTGCACCATAATTAGTATTATTTTGTTACATAAAAACCAAGTTATATTACACTAACCTTGAGCAAAACTATTGGTTGCGCTTATTTGGTCAAATATTTGTCTAGTGTGATTAGCGATGCCAATCGGGACTTGTTTTTGAAATCCCAGGTTTCAGGGCTTAGAAATAATATGCCGAAATCTCGAACCGCGGTAGAGGGATTTTAGGGATTTTATGGGATTTCGTAATACTGAAAAAAAAATTAATAAATTAATGACTTTAATTGAAAACTGCTATTGTTTATTTAAAAACTTGGTTTTTAGGGTTCCGGACACCAAAAGTTTAAAGGAACCCTATTATTTTCGGGAACCGTAAGAGCTACGGACCTGAAAGTTCCATAGCACATGTAAAACTTTGGCCTCTACAACAACATATATGACAGTTTACATTTTGAAAGTTAGTGTTAATTGGGGTAGTCTGTAAAATTAAAAAAAATTTCAAAACGAAAAATCGCCAAAATAAAAAAAAACGCTTAAAGGAAAAAAGCACCAAAATTAAAAAAATCGCTAAAATGTAAAAAATTGCCAAAACTAAAAAGATCGACAAAAAACAAAAAAAAACGTCAAAAACCGAAAAAAATCGGGAAAACGAACAAAGAACACTAAAACAAAAAAAAATCGCTAAAACTAAAAATATCGTAAAAAACGAAAAAAACTGCCGAAATAATACAATCATCTGAGCTTCTTCAAAACAAAAAAACTGTCAAAAACCGAAAAAAATCGTGAAAAGGAACGAAGAAACACTAAAACATAAAAGAATCGCTAAAATAAACGGTGCATTTCTTATTTCGGCCCGAAATTTTGTCCTTGTTTAGTACTCTTCAAAATTAATTTTTGTTTAATTTATATTTTAAAGATCTGTTTTGAACTATTTTCGACTTAATATTATTTAACATTACATTTCAAATAATTTTTATTTAAAAGCTGATATTAAAACATATATTATTTGTGAAAAACGGGATTCGGAAATTCTGAAAACCAAAGGATTTAAAATTTAAAAATCTGGGAACTGGGACTACTAAAATCCCATTAATTTTGGGATTCCCCGTTTGGGATCTCTAATTGTGACCGTAGGCAAATGTAAAGTATATATAATAAATAATCAAGAAAAATAAAAATTTCCCAATCGTCTTAAAAAATAGTTTGCAATTAACATACCTGATCTAATTGAGGTTTCAGCAAGGATATGCAGCCCTATCCTTTTTAGAAATAATGTAATTTCACTGATCTCCTAAGAACAACCAAAATTTACCAAAAGTCAAAAACAATAAGCCATAGTTATGTACAAAATTTCATTGTAACCGTTGCAAGAATAGAAATTACCCCTCATACATTTTTTTCTTCTAAAAATTTACATTACAGGTTGATTGAAAAAAACACGAACAGTGTAAGTTCACCATAACTAGTGCTTGCAGTGTAAACGCGAGACGTTGTTGATATCGGAGCACAGATATCATCCCTATCATGTCAAACTATCCAATATGCAAAATCTTTTTTAGAAATACGCGAATTTTGATTTCACAATTTAAAGGGTTTTGCGCTCTTTTATTGGATAATTTGACATGGTAGGGACAATATTGCCACACTATATCTCAAACATCATATGAAAATATACCACAATGAGCTGTGCAACTTCTCTATATCGTCAGCTGAAATCCAAAACCACGTAACTAACAAAAAATTGTAAATTGCATTTTTGATTAATTATTGCGTATTACATCGAAATGCATGTCCCCACAAAATTTTCAAATCTTTATCATAAAAATCAACCAATTTACAAACGAAAATAAAGCGGCTTTACTTCAGTAACTGGAAGTATTTTATTTAGTTTTTTCTCTCTCCTGTAAAATTTAAAAAAGTGTAGTTACGTGATTTTGGATTTCAGCCAGTATTAAGCCTTTAAAAATCAATTTATTACGATAGTAATTTTATAAAATAAGTACATTAAAAAACCCATTTAAAAGCTGGAGTTTTGGGGATTTTCTTCTATTTCTGTGGGACTCCAATAATATATTTTCCCACCGACAATGGAACAACCTCAGCTATAGGATAATTCCGCTGTCACGTACAGCCAAATTCAACTATTTCTAGAGCATATATTAGATATAAATCTTAATTGATAAAGCACATAACTAATATCTTTTCTATTATTTTATAGACTACATACTAGCCTTTAACCCTAAATAGACACTTTTTAAATAGTTCATCAAACATTGAAGAAAAAGAGTTGACATAGTCCGTCGCGTGTGTGACAGTTCCAGTCAACCAAAATTTGAAATTCTTGATTTGAGTGAAAATTACAGCGAAACTATTACACATGGTGAAAAAGTGTTTAAGAAGCAAATTATAAATAAGAGTCAATCTTGCTGCTGGTAAAAAATAGATAAATAAAACACATATTTATAATTAAAAATACGTTTTTATATATTGTGACGTACAGACAAATCACGTCACATACAGGACATAACTGAACTTATATCTATAAAATAAACAAAAATCAATAGTTTAATACAATTTTGTCAACATATAACCATTGTTTTCTGCACTCCGAGACTTTTTTTTACTTTTAGTAAAGTGGAAAATTTAAATTCCAGTTATCGCTTTGGTATTTTCCCATGGTAATGCAGACACATTTTTTCGAAAATTTCCTAGAATAGCATATAAATCATAATGGTTTTGAAACTAATTGATATTACTTTTATGAAATGCTCCTATATATCCTTTAAAACGAATAAAAAATTTTAAGATCGGTCCACAATTGATGGAGATATAGTTGAGCACACATCAAAGAAAAACGTCACATATGTATAACGGAGAATAGAAGCTTCTCCTTTTTGAAGTCTGCTAAAAATTAATACATACATACACAATTAAAAATGGACTTAAAAATAAAACAAAAAATAACTTGACTCTTCCAATGCTAACTTATACGCAAAAAATATATATTTCCTATTCTAGCAAATCATTGTAAATAAGGTATTTTTTCATACTGTCTACGAAAATTGACAAGAGTGAATCAGACGTGGTATGGACTTTCAGCTTAAGTCTTCAACTTCAGACAAAAACGCTATCAAATAAACAGGCCCGAAACTAAATCGGTGGCAATAGCTTAAAAATACTCTCATATTATTTATTTTCTTTGGTTTTTATTTTTCGTATGCAAAATACAGGAAATTTTATTACAATATGGTTGAGAGAATGAGTGACTAAAACTAAGAGCATGAGAAGAAACTTACTCAAAATCAAATAGATTCTATTTCATGAATCATGACTGCTTTTTACGGCGTATGATTAATGTCAATTTGTATGGAAAAACTCGTCTAGACCAGCATCGCTCATACTGGCACCAGAGTTCCGAACATTATTCGGCTCGTATATGTATACAGCCGAATGAAAACCAATGTTGTCACTTCAGAGCAAAAAGTATATAACAACTTCATACAGTTGTATAAAAGCTTGCTGTTTTTTTACGTTGTTGTTTTTCTTTTTAATAGGCACACAGTGGAATACTACTAACACATACTCATAAGCACTAATACTAAATTAAAAACTCATTTCTCTCGATGGCCAGCACTGGTCTAGGCCCAGTTCTGTTTCATCATTAACACACAAATCTAACTTTTTGCTTATCTGTTTGTTTCCGTTTCATTTAAATTATTGACTGACTTGGCTGAGATTGGAAATGGGCCTGATGTTTATAAGTTTTCGCGATTACTGCCCTGCTGCTGCACTACCTGAAACATAGACAAAAAGATGCCAACATATTCATTTGCTTGACTAAAGACAAAATGTTAGACATTGTCGCTCATATTGTCCTCAACAAAGTTGTTTTGAGGACAACAATTAAGACATTGTCACTCATATTGTCCTCCACAATGTTACTGAAAGCAATTTGAAAGATGTTGTCGCTTATATTGTCCTCAACAAAGTTGGATTAAGGACAAAAGGAAAGACATTGTGGCTCATATTGTTGTCAAAAGTCTTTAATAGAGCACAACATGCAACAATTTGTCGCTCAGATTGTTGTTAACGACGATTCACTTAAATTGTCGACTAGAAAACCTAACCGACAGAGGACAATTCGTACAAGAATCATAGATGACAATGTAGTGCAAGGCAGTCTGGAAAACTGGTGTATTGTAGGTTTAAGTTGTATATGTTTTCAACTGACAAATAGCATCCCTGCAGACAAAGTAACTAGCATGTATATCTAGCATGTATACTATATCAAACTATATCGAACTATCGATTTTAACATTAGGTTGTCATAGCAGCTCAACCAGTTAATTTGTGTTCTTTTATTTATAGTTTTGTAGCTCTTAAAAAAAATTTGGCTCATTCGGGGTACGAACACACATGCCTCATATTTCCCGGTAAGTACTCTAACCACTGAGCCACTTGCTACTTGTTTTTTTAATAGCTAAAAATACTGGTATAGTTACTAGTCCCGATACAACTAGTAAAATGGTTGTCCTTTTTTGACTAGTATCGTTACTAGCCTCGTTACAACTACATAGTAATATGACTGTCCTTTTTTTGACTAGAGTCATTACAACTAGTGAGCGCATCTAGTTATAAATTTAGCTGCTGGGATGTAATAACCCAGCGGGAAATAGAAGGACTACGGATGCCTTCTAGAAGGCCTTTGTACTCCTTATTTTGGATAAACAAGGCCTGCTCGCTCCACTCCATACTCATAATTTTTTTTACACACGTTGTCATTGCGGGGTAGGTCTTCCGTTTGCCAGTTCTATAAGGCCTGACAAAAGACCTTCTAAAAAGGTAATTTTGAAGGGTTTCTAAGGAAGGTCTGTTAAAAAGCAAATGGAGGTACATTTTCTTAATCTCGGTATTTTTGTATTTTTATAGCGGCTTCTTTAATTTTGATTAATGTTATTTTTTATATCGAATTATTTCCTTTCATCTAAAGTAGTTTTTATACGAATGTATTTATTAAGAAGGTTGTGGATGTGAATAGTTTCGCCGGTGCAAGTATAAGTTAATCAACTCCAAACGACATAATACCAGCACATATGATGTCTCTTGAACTTAAATTTCAGCTTTATATACAAATTACTTGCGAAAAAAGAATATGAGAATGTTATTTATAAAAAACATTTTTAATGAATAAACCAGCGTTGTCAACTCGATGCTTTTAGCACTGTTTTTAGTGCTTTTTCAACTTTTCAATGCGAAAATTTTTAGAGATACTTCTCGGTGATTTTTTAATCCATTTTTAGTGCTTTTTTGTGACGGTGGAACTAAACCCAAAATTCCCAAATAAATTTGTTTATATAAAAAATATTTTTTAAGGGTAACATTTTTTGTTAATGCAAATATTTCCTGAACATACTTTTTTGTAGTCTTGCAGAAGAATAAAAATAGCAAAATTTATATGAATTACATTCGAGAAAAAAAACTGTGGTTTATCTTTTTTCTTTTAAAAGCGTCAAAGGCCATATCGAAAACTATTTTTGCACGTATTTCGTTTGATTGACACTTAAGAGATTTTTGACACAAAAACAAGAGTTTATATTTTTACTCTCTTTGATTTCAAGCAAATTCGAGATATATTCTGGCATGCAATAGTGTTCATTGAAATAACGTCCACCGGATACAATGCAAAATAAGCCCTTGTCAGATAAATGCATTCTGTGAAAAATAAAGAAAGCTGGTAGGCATTAATTGCCTGCTTGTGTTACTTCTCTTAAACAAAATAAATAAATATACTAAAATAATGATAAAGAATATTTTGGCAATTTAGATTAACTTGTAGCAGGAAGCTATGCACTTTTTAATCAAACTTGTTAAGAGGACACCAAAACTTTTTGAATGACACCAAAATTATCTGATGTCGCGTTCTAACGCTATTCAATTTTAAACATGAGCGGTTCAATTTGTATGGAGGGGAAAAAAACGAAAAAATCATAAAGCAGAAACGTAATCTACAGACAATTCTAAGAAATTTGCGCCAAGAAGAAACCATAGGTCCGAAATGAGTTCCTAGCCCGCGTAAATCAATATGTAGCTTTCTATACAGATAAAAACAAGTAAAACTAACAAACCAGTTGTTTTTCCCTCCCACTTTTTATAAAATTTGATACGAATGATGCCTCTGGTGTAACTAGTATTACCGCAAAGTCTTGGTTCAATATACTTTATGGTTCGAGAAATATAGCGACTTGAAAATTTTAAAATTCAACAAAAATGTAATAAGCCGACATCACAAAATTATTTCTACTATTAATACTAAATGTTCCACTGTAGTGTCATACGAAAGGGCACAAATTGGACTTTAAAATGACATATGTATGTTACGATTTAATTTTTCATTCTTCAGAGGTCCATTTTTACTGACCTTATGTCTGCATTACTTGAGCTCTGAAGACTGCAAAATAAAAGCATAACAAATGAAAAGTCCACTTTGTACCCTTTAATATGACACCTCAATGGAATAGCTAGGGTAAATAGGTTGAAATATATACATAATTTTGCAAAGCCGTTTTAGTACATTTTTGTTGGTATTTTTTTTTTTTTTTGTTTTCTTTTATTGGTGCATTTTTGTTAAATTTTCCCGTTTTAAAGTCGCTATAATTCGCAAGCCAGAAAGTATATTAAGTCAAGATTTTGCACTAATACTAGTTGTACCAGAAGCATCATTCATACTAAATTTTATAAGAATTGGAAAGGGCAAGAGGTCAAATTTTAGAGACAACAGGCCAGTAAATTTTGACCTCTGAAGATTGAAGATTGAAAAATAAAATCATAACATATGCCATTTTAAAGTGCATTTTATGCCTTTTAATATGACACCACTATGGAACATCTAGCGTAAGTAGGTTTAAATATATACATAATTTTGTAAAATTGGTTTTTATATTTTTTGGAATTTGTCATTCTCTAATCGCTATATTTCGCGAACCAGAAAATGGATCGTGCTAAGATTTTTCAGTAATAATAGTTGTTCCAGAGGTATCATTCGTATTGTTGGTATTATCTTTTTATTCCATATAAAACATTTATGTCGATTTGCGCGGGGTAGGAATTCATTTCCGACCTATGGCTCCTTGGCGAAAATTTCTTCGAACTGTCCATAGATAGTGTTTGTGCTATACGATTTTTTGCAAAATAAATCGACCCCCTCTAATGGCCTAGCTTAGACTTGATAGCCGTAAGAGAAGTAATGCGTATGTAAGAGTATAACATACATATATGTATGTAGAATTTCATTATAATCGGACGGGGTAAAAAGCCTGACCTTTTCGGAAAGTTTTGAAATTACTCAATATAAGAATTTTTCAAATAAAATGAAAAACAAATATTCATTGTTTTTTTCAAATTTACTTGTTTCAGTGCTTTTTGAAATTGAAAGGTTGACAACGCTGAACAAAACGAGTTTTTTTTTTGCTTTGCCAAAAAAAAAACAAAAAATGCTACTCCTTCTCTTATCGCTTCTCATATCTTATCTTTTATACGGAAGAGCCGAGGCCTTCTTTAAGACATTTTTTAGCAGTTAGATAAGAATACCAGTTGAATAAAAAAAAACTGTCTACGCAGGCCTTTAATAAGGCCTGAAGTAAGAAGGTCTTCTCAGTTTTCCCGCTGGGAAGGTTTTCATACTTACACACACGTCCTTAAAGGACTTATGTTCTGAAAAATATGACAGAAAACAAGCAAATAAATAGAGCAACAACAAATTGTTGCATTTGATATGTCTACTTTGAGTGGCAAGTGTAAGTGAAGTTTGCTTATATCAATATGTTTGTTCGTTTGTATGTGTATGTAGTTGTATGTATGTGCTCAAGTATGCGTTTCACTGTACAACATTTAATTTGCATAAATTAAATAAAAAGCAACCAAGAAAACGAAAAAAAATAAATTTGTAAAAGTTGTTCTTATTTTTCTTGCATTTTTCAGTGGCTGTTTGACATTTGCTGTTGTTAAATGACAGATGGTTTTTAAAGGAACATAAAACAGTTTTTCTTAACTTTTTAATAAGAAAAAATTAAAACTTATTTAATTTTTATTTACGATGAGAAAAAATAATATAAGAAAACAGGAAAGGTAAAGAGATTTATTTAAAAGGATTGACATTTTTCTGGAGTTAGTAATTATTGAAGCATACTTTGTATATTTGTTGACCCAAAAATTATGATTAATGCTAATTTAAATCAGATTATTTTTTTCTAGAATTTGGGTTTCATTAATTTTGTTATTAAAAATGTCAATAAGTTTTTGGACTTTTTTCTTTTCAATTTTTCCTCCCTTATCGACTATTAAGGAAATGTTTGATAATGCAATACTGCTCTTGTAATTTTTATAAAAAGATAAATTGAAAAACTTCGCAGCAACTTATGTACGTATGTATATAATTTTAATCTTAACAGGAACCAATGCACGAATCAATCACTCCTTATGAACAAACATATCTTTCATATTTTATCCAAGAAATTTCTAATAAATTAGAAATATCTGGAACTAAGAGTTTTTTTCTAATTTCTTAGTAACATCAAGAAATGAAATCATATTATAAATTCATATTATGAAAATATAAATTAAAATTGTACAAACCATTTTTCTAATATGAAAGCAATTGAAACCGATCACTTTTCTTCATTTCGGCCACTTGTCTTGTTTTGTGTCGGATGACAATAAAACCCAAGTGGCTGGAATACAAAAACGCAAGAAAAAAAGCATAAATATCTTTTAGAAGACCTAATGCACTAATCGTCTTTAAATTGTTCAAACAATATGGAAAACTTAATACATTCTTAGTATTTTAATTTAATTTTAAAGAAATATCTTTAAGTTTATGAAAATCAATTAAATGCAACACTTAATTAAAGCACTCTGTAACAATTTCGTATTTATTTTCTATTTTTCATTTAAATTTTCATTTAATTGTTTAATTTAATTAAAATGTATACAATAATAAGTATCATTTAATGCAAATACATATGCAATTGACTTTTATGAACGACCTTTATAGTGAATAAAATTTAATTTTATTTATGTCATTTATAGACAATTAAAGGACAATTGAAGTTTTAAATAAAGTTGAATAAATAAGAATATTACTTAAAGCTCAACTTGTTTGTAGTACAGTACATACCAATAATAGGACTAAAATATTTACATAATACTATAATACTAAAATATTTAAATTACACTATGCAACAATATGTAACTTTTGTCATGACCTTTGATCACCATTATAATTTTATGGATACGTTTTAAAATTCTATGGATACGTTTTTTTTTGTATTTTTTTTTTTTTTAATTTTAAAATTTGGAATTAAATTCCCCCCAATATAAATTTCAGATGTAAACTTTCAAAACGCCGATACACGTAGTTATTTTTTGGTGACTTCTACCAAGAATCAGTTCTAAAAGCCTTGTTATATAAAAAAAATCAGGTGATTTCACTTTATTATGAATAAAATCGATATTTATCCATCGATTTTCATGAAATAAAGCGTATTTCATTTGTAATATGTTTTTAAAACATTAATATGTTCCAATTTTGTCTAAAAATATGTATTTTGAGTATGAGTAATTCCATTTAGCAGGGTGTGACCATTTTACACACATTTTTTGTTATAAATCGAGAATATAAAATTTTTACTTAAAAAACGTTGCAGCTCGCAAGGACATTAAGATTAAAGTCGTTGAATAACGGGTAGACACTGATAGAACATTATTTCTGCTTAGAATGGTCGTCAGAAAGCTGTGACGGGTATGACCTTATAAATCTTAGTTTTAGGGAATTATGATTTTGAGTATAAATTCTGTAAAATTTTTACTATAAGGTACGCAATAATTTTGGTACAGATATCTGTTCAAAGTGTTTTTAATTGTATTGTGTGTTTACTGTTTCACAAAAAATAATTTTTCTTATAAAAAAAACTATTTTTAAAATGAGACGGGTATGACCGACGGGTGGCACCTAGTACGAAAATTTAAAATATAAATAAAACTTTTAATTGATTTAATTAACATAAATAACATAATAAACTCATAAGAAAATAATAAGACATTAAATTATTTGCAATCCGTTCTATTATAGACAGCAGATTACTAAAGCTGAATATATTTTTAAATTCAATAAAAACCAAAAAATATATTTTTTTTTTCAGAGATAACGGGTTTTATTATAAACGAGAAGGGGAATAAAAGAAAATCTGACATAAATATTAAATATACAAACAAGGAGAGCAAAATATTTCTTGCATGATCATTTAAAAGTGCCTCAAATTGTCTTAAAAATATTAAATAGTGTATTTTTTATTTTTTCTATAATTGTCATTCTCTAAAAAACATCAATTGAGAGATTTTTATTAAAAATGAGAAAACTATTTTGTCCTTGCATAGGGCCGTTTTACGTGGAATCACTCGTATATAAAAAACTAATGTTAGAATGGCTTAAAAGTAATTTTATCCCAAGTTTTTGTTGTTTTTTGTAAGGAAATTAGAAAACCCTTTTCCAAGTTATGATAAAATCGGTGAAGCAACGTCTCCAAAACTCGATTTTTTGCAAAAATCGGGTGATTTCACTTCTTTATGAATAAAATGAATACTTATTAATAGATTTTTGTTAAATAAAGCTTATTTTATTTGTAGTATATGTGGCTTTACGGTTAGTAAATAAAACTGGTAACTTTTGTAATTTTCGATTTTTTATTTTTAATATATGAAAATATTTCGATTTTGGAAATATATATAATTCTGGAAATATAAAAATATAATGTTAGAACGGCTTTAAAGTGATTTTATTTAAAGTTTTTTAGTTGTTCTTATAATAAAAGTGGACAACCCCTTTATAAGTTATGATAAAATCAGTACAGCAGCCTCTTCAAAAATCTAAAATTAAAAAAAAAAACTTATAAAAAACAATTTATCCATAGAATTTAAAATTTTGACTGTTTTTATAGTTAGGCGACTATAACACATCAAAAATATATAGTGGTACTCTTCGGTATTTTTCTTGTTGCAAAGTGTTATCGAAAGCAGCAGTGTGTTTATACAACACATCATTATGACGGTTTACACCCATCATAAATTTGTGAAATATTATTGTTAATTTATAACTGTATGACTCATAGAACGCCTTTGGTTTCGCAATAATATGGCTAAACAACAAAAATATAATAAAATAAAATATAATTAAAATAACCTTGTCGGTATGAAAAGTGTCACAACCTCAAATTAAAACCAGAAGACGATTTTTCTTTACTTTTAACAAAACCTGACTTGGAAAACCCATCTTATTTATCGTATACGCTAAAGTTAAGCAATGTTGATGAATATTATCTGTTCCCTAAGAGGGAGATTTTGATTTCTTCCAGGACTCTAGTATATCTACTCATTTCCAAGTCTTGACGTTGATTTTTGTTACGACTATTTAAATTGAGTTAATTAAATTTTTTTGCATATAATACTATCACGATAGTATTAAAAATCATAAAATATTATTTTGAGAATTTTCGCAATGCTATTTCCGGAGATATTTAGAAAATACATTATAAAGTCGAGGCCAAAAACAGAAATTTCCAAATTCAAAGCTAATTATTTTTGAAATTATCAAAGTTATCGTGATGAAATAAAATGTATTTTCAAAAATACATATATTTTGTGGCTTTCTTGAATAAGCGCGGATATCCATTTTTGTCGATTTTGAGTTATTGATGGCAAATTGCATTATTTTATATGATTTTGCTAATAACATGAAGCAATTCTAATTTTTTTTCTAAAAACAACGTAAGTCCTTAATTTGTTCAAATATTTTTCAGATCTTATGAACTAAATGAACGTACAATTACGTGCTGGCAATTTACTGCCATTGAAGACAAACACATAGCCTCATGCGTTGTTACTTTTGAACATATTTCCGAGATATTTTTTGATTATTGTTCAGTTAATACAAACTTATAATTAGTTATGCGCAAGCATTTTTCAAATAAAAAAAAGCTTAAGTCTGCTTGTGTGCTGCAATTAGTTCAATGTAAACCACTGTTATCGGCATAAGGTTTTTTTCTTTTAGTGTCCTTATCATTCTCTTAATTATTCTCCAGGACTTTACCCTTAAGAAATTTTTTTCTGAAAATTTTAAACAAACTTCTTACAACATGTATTTAAGTGACTGCCAAAAAAAGTTTGATAAAAACCTCACAGAGCCTGTAGTATTAATAGTTCTTGCAAAAAAAAATACCGACTACAAAATAGGTGTGGCACTGCCCCCATATTTTATCATCAATGGTCTTTTCCGAGAACTAATTGTGTGTGCGAAGTTTCATAAGAATCGGTTAAGTAGAAGTAGTTAAAATTAACATTTACTTTTCATAGGCGTGGCGCTGCCCACTTTTCTAACCATAATGATGTATTGTAACGATAACTAACTGTGTATGCAAAGTTTCATAAGAATCGGTTAACTAGAAGTAGTTAAAATGCGTATTTACTTTTCATGGGCGTGGAACTGCTCACTTTTCTAAACATAATCTTGTATTGTAGCGATAACTAACGGTTTATATAAAGTTTCATAAGAATCGTTTTAGTGGAAGTTGTTACAAAAGAATATTTACTTTGCATGGGCGTGGCACTGCCCATTTTTTTTATCATGATGTAGTATTCAAAAAGAAAATTAATATGTGTGCAAAGTTTCATAAGAATCGCTTTAGTAGATGAGTAGCATTTTCAACAGGACCAATCTGGAAGCACATCCTTTTAAATAAAGAAAAAATCGGTAATCGCTTCTTAAATGACGGAGTTTTGTGGGAACATACATAAAAAAATACATGATGAATTGATAACCTTTCTCCTTTTTTTGAAGTCGGTTAAAAATAAAGTATTTCGGTTTGGTTTTTAGACATACGCGCTTATTCAAGAAAACCACATTATTTATTGTAGGTTACCTAATCTATATGCCTGCATTGCTCCAGGTCAGGCTGGGAAGCAACGAGCGTGCCTGAAACATCTAACGTACAGAGGAAGTTTGTCGACGATGTGGCAGCATGGAATCGTTGTCGAGGTGGGAGCCAGCATACGACTGCAGACCTACCAAAACTTTGTGGCCCAACATGAATCAGAAGAGAAGAAAAAAACTGCTGGCTTTCACCAAAAAGTAATTAAACATTCTTACATGACTTCTAACGAGTAACTACGCGATAGGCTATAGGTATTTTTACAGCAAATGAAGACTGCTGTAGGAGCTGTTTGGATGAGGAGAAATCAGTGAAAAATCCCTTAATCTTAGAAAAAAAGGAGCTTAATTCGAAGATTTTCTCAAAAAATTTTTAAAACTAAAAGTTTTCTCTTTTAATATTTAAAAAATAGACTTCAAAAATGACCGCCCGACGGAACGAGTTTCCCAAGTTCCTTTACAAATCATGTAAAATGTATTTCATATAATTGATCTGGCTTTTACTTTTTACCCGTCCGCTTAAAATCGGGGAGTAGATTTTCTAAAAATATTCCAATTTTAGTTTTTATTTCTTCCCAATTTATTAAAAAAAAGTAGCAATCTTCTTATTTTTAAAAAACTTTACGGCATATTAAAAGCGCATTTTTACGAATTTTCAATTTCAAAAAAAATATGTGAAGAAAATACGAATAGCTAAACTTTTGAGTTTTTTCAATCAAATCCTTTAAAAATTTTACAGGAAGTCAAAACTTTACACAAAATATAAAAATACACTTATCTACCTATCCACTGGTATATAATATATGTATATACAATATATATTATACATATTATACAGTATATTCTACAGTCCCAACATGAAATTCTGTTGAATATGTCGAAAAAAAATCTAAAAAGGTAAAAAGTCTATAAGTCTATAAGTTAGCGCCATTTTACTTTATTACATTTCTACTTGATATCGATTTACTCGGAATAAAAAAATCCTCAAAAGTGCCTAGAAAAGTGTAACTTGTACTGGTCAATTGGTAAGGGTCACAGAATTTGATTTCTACCTCAAATTCTGGGATTTTTCTGTTATCTCTGAAATAAAGAATTGTACCAAAAAAATTAAATCGGAGAGTTGTTGCAAATGTAATTTCATATAAAAATGTTATATAGACGAAATTTCTTAGATAAATATTTTTTGAGATATTTCAACTTATAAGTAGTATAAAATTTTAAAAATATATTGATACTAGTCAAAAGTTAAAGTCTAATATTTCAAGAAATATTAATCCTAGCAATTCGATCTATATAATATTTTTGTATGAAATTACGCTTCCAACAAATAAACGAGAATTTTATGTAATAATCAAATTTATTGCACGATACCAACTCACCAGCACAAGTTACACTTTCGTCGCTATGAGTATTTTTGAAGGTTTTTCCATTCAAACTAAATCCAGACCAAGTACAATGTAATAGCATAAAATGCGGCTGAGTTATAGAATTTTAAGGCAAAATTCATTTTTTAACGTGTATTTTTTATGGATAATTCTTCCACGCTTTGTGAAAGTAGTTAAAACGAATATTGAGGGCTGTAACTTCCAGGGTACTTTTTTTACGTATCTAACAAAATTTCAGGTGGGGACTGCAAAAATGAAAAATACTTGCAAAGAACCACCCTAATATATACACATATAATTAATTGGAAATAGTAAATAAAATGACAAAAAAACAAATATTTATATAGAGTGAGATTTGCAAAAGTGTACTACATATTTTCAAGATTACTAACTATATGCACCAGTACGTATGCAGGCAAGCTTTAAAGTTTGCGGATTCTAAAAAAAGGTACATACATTGAAGTTACATAATAATATTCATATAATTATGAGCCCAACAAATTTTGGAACCTTTTTGCCCCCAGTGTATTTCAACAGGGTGGCCAAGAATTTAATTTTTTTAATTTAATTTATTACCATTTCTTTTACAATATAAACCACTGTGTGTCATTTCGTTGTCAAGGATATTGTTCTGCTCTTGCACCGAGATGAGCGTGGTAGCATGTACGTGGACTTAAGCAAGTGAATTGATAAAGTTCAGGACACATATTGATTCCTTTTTGAGCTTAATCTCTGACTAATAGACTTTGCAGCCGAAATATGTTGGAAATTGTCTTATAAGAATATAGAATTTTCTAGATATATACTTTCAAATTACAAATTTTCTTTTCATATACTAAATTTACCCGATGAAATAATGTATCACGAATTTTTTTATTTACTTATTGCAAGCGCGTAAAAGCAAATTGGGTAACGAAAATTTGACAAAAAATCATCTGAAATTGTATTGCCTACCACCTTTTCAATACAGCTTGTTTCCCTGTCCTTTCTATAAGCAAATGAAGTTTCATGCTAAAAATGTCGTGAAATATTTCATCATGCAAATTTATTCTTAGTTTTATTAATAAATATTTTATTTACAATTTGCTTTTGTATGGTGACTTATAATGGAATTTAACGTAACCCAACATACCAAATTGCTTGAGAAAAATATTATAATAAGCTTACTACCATAAGCCTTAAGCTTGAAAAAATATTGAAAATATATTTAAAAAAAGGATATCGTAACAATTGTAGAAAAATCAAAACGGAAAACTCTTAAAGATATTATATGTGCATGGTTACTACACAGAAAAAATTATCACCAAAAAATGTTCAAAGAAAAGTTTGTCGAAAAATAAATTTAATTTTCAGTAAATGTTCTGTCCATAATCTATGAATTGTTCGTTTGACTCTTATTTAGAACGCAAACACCAAAAACAACAAGAAAAACTGTGCTGTAAAAAAAACAACCCTGATGATGACATACACACAAATAACAACAACAACAATGATAGCAAAAGGAATGTACCAAGTTTGTTTACTGAAGATTTTTGAGTGAATCAATTCGTTAATGTCGTTGCGTTAATTCTCATTCATTATTTTTGAGTCTTTAGAATCTAAAGTTTAGATATACATTCAGACTTGAACAAATTTAACAAAGTGAAATTTCATAACTGCTTAATGCATGATGATGATGATGGCCCAGACAAAAATTTTTGTTGATATATTAAAAAAATCTACTAAATATTTTTATGTGACTAATAGCCCAATTCACTATGTCGGTTTTGCACGTTTTCCGACTAATTTCTGGTTGAATGCTTGTTTTTGTATTCAGTAAATAGTTTAAAACATATTTAGGTTGTTGTCTTTGAAAATGACAAGTTATTACGTTCAATAAAATAATTGTTTAAATTGCCACAATAGAATAATTATAAGTTTAACAAAAAATGCAGCCCAATAATTTTTTAAACTGTTATAGCTTTTGCCTTGGCAATACGTTATTTGAAATTATTTGTATCCAAGTCGTGAACCTCGTAACTCAAACGAAAAACTAATAACGATTTACTGAATTGCATTAGTGAGTGCTTTCCGTCTGTAGACGTAACATTTTATAGAGATACTGACTTGGGCTATATGTAAACCAGTTTGTTTAGTATTTTTAGACTAATTGCTTTATAATTTCAGAAAAAAATATTGTTTGATATTTTTCAGAAAATACAGTAAATCTGTTTGTTTGATTTAGTAAATTGTTTTGTTTACAATTTGCAAATATTTTTAGACAAATTATTTTATAGATTTAAACAATTTGTTCACTGAAAAAAACACGTTTTTTTTCAATGAAATTTTTTAGATATTTTTGTCTATATTTACAAATTTGTTTGTAGGTCCGTTCCTAGACAAAATATTTACTATTTCATTGAATTCCCTTACAGAAAATGAAATTTAGTTTTTTCTGTGTATAAGCTTATTCCTGCAATTGTAGAATAAGCTTGCGAAAATAATATTGTATTAACTTTTGTACATAAAAGCTTATTAGTCTTTATATTTTTTATAAGCTTTTTTACATAATTGTAGAATAAACTTTACAGATAATATATTTTTTAGTGTTAAAAAAATTTTATTATTGACATAATTCAAATTCATTCGATTTCATTTATTTATTACATATCTATGATTTTTATGTTGTAATTACACGTCCACTCACTTTGAAATTTAAGACCAAATGTAATCGTGAAGCACTTGTAACAAATAGAATGTATTGAAAAAGATAAATCATTATCATTCGTTATATTGTGCTCTTGAATATATGTAGGTCGTTTATAAGCATACTTTGAAACAGTTGTGTATCATAATACTTTCTCAAGCATTGTCAAAAACTGCTTGCTTATAAACATTATTATAAGCGAAGTTAAGAAAAGCTTAAACCCACTATTTATATAAGCTTATTCTCAAGTTGTATTGCCTTTTGGTTGCTGTATGGTATGTTGGGAATACATATGTTTAGTACAAACTCGACTCGAAAAAACAGGTTTTGTTGGGTATATTAACATTAATTGTGAACTAGTACGCAATTAATATCGATATTTTTAATATTGATATATCGATTTCGTTATTCGTTATTTTTTTAGCTTTGGTTTTGTTTTTCGTGAAATTTTTAAAAACATTTCGGCACAGTCTTCATCAAATAGAATATTACTAACAAAATCTTCTGTTTTATTTATAATATTTTGTCTATTCGAAAAATTATCATTCTTTGAGTGTAATTTTGTTGATGTATGTTCCATGAAATATTGGTGGAACAGTAAGGATCTTGAAAATTAACTCTTTCGAGCATAATTATTTATAACAAAGGTACTTTTTTGTTTTATTTTTAAAAAAATTTGGGAACTTCGTATGAATTATCATTGTTGAAAAATATTTCGATATTTCGATATATCGATACTTTTTATTCGATATCTATCGATGACGATCGATATTTAAAAATATATGGATATCGATATATAACGATATATTTTTTTCATTTGCCCATCCCTATTGTGGTTGTTCATGTTCAATTTCGAGCTTTGGCGTCTTTAAAGACTAACAGCAAAGTATTATGACAAATATTTGTGTGGGAAATTTCAGCCTGATATATCCCGCTTAAGGGGAAATTTTCTGCCTCATTTGCAAAAATGCGCACTGATCAATCTCGGCTAAAAATTATATTTTTTAATTTAGTTTTGATGAAATTTTGTTGGTAAATTATAGTTAACACTAAAATTTTATTTTGATAAATTTCAGCCTGTCGTTTTAAGGTCTTTTTTAAATTTGATTTGTTTACTTTTAAATAAAATAGTCTATGATTTTTCCTTTAAAGTTGGCTTTGTAAATTATCAAGTGTTTTTTAAATAGTGTAAGTAATTAATCATTCCATGTGGTATTGTAAATAAGTTTAGAAACAGATAAAAGTTATTTAAAACCAAATTTTGAAAGCCCATACTAAACTAGTAGGGACTAGTAGAGGTTAAGTGTAAATCACATCTCTTGTTAAGTATCAAAAATAAGTAGTATAAGTTGCAGTTGCCGCTACGTGTCACCCTAGTAACTAGAGCGTTTTTAGTGACTTCATCCATATATATAAAAAACTAACGTGACTGATATCTTGTTTATAAACAAATGCTTATATATAAGCATTTCTTATTTGCAACTAAAAACGTATTTTTATTGTAACGTACTAACTGACGAAAACAATTGCTGATTAACGCACTATTTGCAAATAAGTAGTTTGAGATGCCACCTTTACACATGTTTGTTAATAAAAAATAATAAATAGATAAATATATTAATAAACAGATAAATATTCACTGATTTAATAAATGACAATAAAAAAGTATTTGGCAGCATTTTATATTCTTATTTGCAAATAACCACTGCGAATAAACGTGGTATGACTGCGTGATCATCGCCCAGCTCAAATAACTGAAGCTATAGACTTGAAATTTTGTATGTAGTCTTCACTCCCGATGTGTAAATACACTAAGAAGGGATTTTTTTGGAATTCAAATCCTAAGGGTTGAAACAGAATTAAATATGATTAAGCTCGATAGTCTTATATCTCGGAATCTAATAGAGGTAGATGTAAAACTCAAAAAACATCATTATTAAATCAAAAACCAAGTGGACAGGTGCTTGGTAGTTTTTCGAAATTAGTACATTTAGGGGGCGAAAAAGAGGAAGAGTATAATTTTGGAACCCTTTTAGTAATCCATTTATCTTCTAAGGTGATACAAATAGAAACAAACTTTAAATTGTATTTTCCTCTCCTTCAGAAGTCCTCAAACACAGTTTGCTACTTTTCGGAGATTCGAATATTGAATTTTAAAAACTGTAGCTCATTTTGGTACTTTTTTCTATACAGCTATTTTATGTAAATATATACATTAATATACTAAATTTATGTCCAACATTTTAGTGAGTGATCAAATATGTTATTCTTAATTTAAATACCAAACTTTAGGTATTTACTTAAGGAAATAAAGAAGTTATGGATTTTTGGCCATGGGGTGGGACAAAAAGGCCCATACAACAAAGAGTAAGAGGGTCAAAATTTTTCACACAAATATTTCTCGTAGTGTTAAGGAATAGACAACAAAACTTTATATCTAAAATACAAGGATTATAAAATTTCCTACACCGATTCACTATAGCAAAGTGTAAACGGGTGGGTAGGCTTTAGCTCCCCCTAAAATGAGCCCCTAGCGTAATCTTTCAAAACCCCGATACATGTATATTTGTTGTTCCCTCTAACAGAATCAGTCGTTAGAACCTTGATATTTTTGTGTACATTGTAATTCGTCCTGCAGCTCTTAATATACACGAGCGTGAAAGTTGCCACTACTCGCATTTTACCTATCATAAAATATTACTATAATATATTAAATATTGCTTTTTCATGAATTAAATTTTATTACAAGATTAAATTTAAATTAATTCCCATAATCTAACATTGTTTTAGAGAAAACTAATATAACCGTACATATTCATATGTAATTATGTATGTAAATATCGATGAAAATATACAAAGAAAAACTCTGTTAATATAATATATCTTAATATTTATTATATTTTATATATATATTAATTACAATTATTTGATGCATTTGTATTTATCTCTCTCTCTGTAGACACACAAATTTTACTTGAAATAACAACAAATTGTAATTTAAAATTTAATAAATTATCACATTCCCTTTGTATTTCTAAATTGCCAAGTCTCAGATACACACAGATGCATGAATTTACAGATAAAAATATAAAGACAAACCATTATTATAAATAGAGAATAATATCAGAGATCATTTTAAACTGTTTTCCTAATGAATTGAAAGGAATTAATTGTGTGAATTTAATATGTATTATATCAAATTTGTATAAACTTTATTAGTACAAACTTGTAAAAGAGCATTTATTTCACTTCTTATTTGTGTTCTAATTGTGTGAATAAATAATAAGTTACAAAATGATCTACATACATACTTAAAAAGGCCTTAAACTTTAGCAGTTCATTTCACAAAAAATGTTTCACTGTACAATTTTAGCAATACTAATGCACTATGCAGCAAGAAAAATGCTCCTTTTTTGATGTGTCATGCTCCCCTAATCACAAAAATAGCCGAAGTACCCAATATATGATGAATGCTTTTCGATAAGGTACTCACCTCAGTTAGGCATACGTCTTATTCCAGTACTAATTTCAGTTTGCATGTATATATATTTTTAATATTTTTTTTTCATTTAAAAGATGGACTCCTTACAAGTAAATTTTTAATTTTTAATGTTTGTACATAGTATAGTTTTAGAGCTGAAGTTATTTAAAAAAATTATATTAAATTTTATTGAAAGCAGTGATTCTATAGACTATAACAAAAAAGTACCTCAGGGTATTATATTTTAATTTTCATAATTACTTTGTTCAACTATTTTAGACTAGCTATACCCGGCGTGCTTCGCTACCCCATTATTGTACAGATATAGGAAAATTAATTAACTCATTTAAAAATAACCATAAAATTGGTTAGTTTTTTTGACGATCTTTTTAGTTTTGGCGAATTTTTGCGTTTTAGCGATTTTTCCATTTTGGCGATTTTTCGTTTTGACTTTTTTAATTCTGGAATTTTTCAGTCTTAGAGTTTTTAAAATTTTAAGAGTTTGCCTCTTACGGTTTCCCAGATACAGCAAACTGTTTAAACTACATAGTCAAAATAACATTAACTTTCAAAACACCCTTCAATTTTTGTTGTGTTAAATATTCTACAGACTACACCAATTAACACTAACTTTGAAAATTTCGAGTCTATATAAAAGTGTCTGTATATTAAATTAGTATCTCAACATATTTCGTTGCTCGCTTTAGAACACCCTTTAATCTTTAGCCCGTAGATCTTATGACTCTCGAGAAAACAGCCTGTGACAGACAGACAGATAGACGGACTGACGGACAGCGTGTCGAAAATAATAAGATTAATTTACACTTTTGGTGTACAGAGCCCTAAAGAGAACCATTTCCAAAAAGTAACTTTTCAAAAAGTAACTATTTTCAAAAGAGTACAATTTTCAAAAGGTACCCTTTCCAAAAAACATTTTTCAAATTTCGAGAGTCTATATAAAAGTGTCAGTATATTACATTAGTATTTCAACATATTTCGGTTCTCGCTTTAGAACACCCTTTAATCTTTAGCCCGTAGATCTTACGGCTCTCGAGAAAACAGCCTGTGACAGACAGAAAGACAGACGGACTGACGGACAGCGTATCGAAAACAATAAGATTAATTAACACTTTTGGTGTACAGAGCCCTAAAGAGAACCTTTTCCAAAATGTAGTTTTTCAAAAAGTAACCATTTTCAAAAGAGTACCATTTTCAAAAAGTACCCTTTCCAAAAAACATTTTTCAAGAAGTACCACTTCTTAAAACTACATCAAAAAAGTAGGTTTTCGAAAAAGTACCTTTGTTTTAAAGTATAAACGGTTAACAAAAACGTACCAAAATTATATTTTTACCCTTTTTCGGCCCCTAAATGTACAAATTTCAAAAAAAGTACAAAACACCTATCCACTCATTTTTCTATCTAATTATGACGCTTTTACAATTTTATGTCTACCTTACTTAGATTCGGAGATATAAGAACACCGAGTTTACCCGTTTTTACGCCTTTTAATCCCGTTAGAATTAAAGTTTTCAAAAATTCGTTCTTAGAGAATATATACAAACATATGCATTCACTATGTGTATCAATGTGCATAAGAAATAGTTGTATGGAAAAAAGTACCAAAAAGGGCTACCAATTTTACCCATTATATATTCAAATTTGAAAAAATACAAAACTGTTTTGAGGGCTTTTTAAGGAGAGAAAAATGAATTTCAAGTTTAGTTTCTAACTTTATTACTTTAGGAGAAAAACTGTTAACAAAAAAAGTACCAAAATTATATTTTCACTCTTATTTGGCCCCTAAACGTACAGATTTTAAAAAAGTTTCAGACACCTGCGCTCATTTTTCTATCTTATTATGATGCTTTTAGAATTTTATGTCTACCTTACTTAGATTCGAAGATATAAGCCTACCGATTTTACCCGTTTTTACACCTTTTAATCCCCTTAGAATTAAAATTTTCAAAAATCCTTTCTTAGTGAAAATATACAAACATATTCATTCATTATGTATATCAATTTTCATAAAAAATAGTTGTATGGAAAGAAGTACCAAAAAGAGCAACCATTTTCACCCTTTATATATTCGAATTACAAAAAAGTACCGAAACATGTTTGAGGGCTTTGTAAGAATAGAAAAATGCGTTTTAAATTTAATTTCTATCTCCATTACTTTAGGAGATAAACGGTTAACAAAAAAAGTACCAAAATTATATTTTTACCCTTTTTGGGCCCCTAAATGTGAAAATTGGAAAAAAGTACCAAACACCTGTCCATTTATTTTTTGATCGTATTATGCTGTTTTTGGAATTTTATGTCTACCTTGGTTAGATCCGGAGATATAATGTTACCAAATTTAGCCGCTTTTACACGTTTTTACCCCCTTAGCGTTTGAATTTCCCAAAACCCCTTCTTAGTGGATCTATACATCCTGAGGGGAGCCCACATGCGAAATTTCAACTTTCTAGCTTTAGTGGTTTGGGCTGGGCAGCAATCAGTCAGTCAGTCAGTCAGTCATTCAATAACGTTACTCTTTTATTTATATAGATAATCCATACAAAAATTTAGCTATCACTTTTAATCACTTTAGAAGTTATTGTAGTTTTTGCTTAATTATACAAAAAATCAGTTTATAGCAAAATTACGATGGTGATCAAGTTTGAACTATTTTTAGTTCTAAAAGAAGAAAATTTTTTTAAATTTTGTAGCAAGAAGTGTAAGGACAGATTAAAAAGCTATATTTTTGAAAAATTTAACATAAGTGGTTGTCGAAAAAAATGATGAAGAACGGCTAAATACTGTATTCAAACGGTTTATGTCAAAAATAATTGCAAAATGAAAATTAAGCAAACAATTTTACAATAAATTTGTAAAAAAAAATCAAAGTGGCTTAATGCGGAATTACGTATTCCAATTACTGCGCCAACAGGGCATCAATCACCGATTCTTTAAATGCCCAATCTTCCTAAAGTACGGTGCAAACCAAGAAAAGATTTTTCAGATAGTAGCGTAAAGTTGATTCTCTTATAAGAAATTTTAGTCCAAGTAAATTAATTTTTGCTGCATAGCAAAGACTGAGGAATTGAGATAAAAGAATTACTGGCGATGTTGTGCGGTTAGCTGCATCATCAAGCCAAGGAAGTTTAAAAAAAATTAAGGAAACTACATCGACATCTTCGGTAATCACTCTCTATACACCAGAAGGGGCACTTGCATTTATAATAGATTCAGACTTAACTAAAGATGACTACATAACATTCAGACTGGAGCAAAAGCTAGAAACGCAAATATTTAATGATTAAACAGAATTAAGTCTTCAACTACAAAAGTCTTCAACGACAAAAACGCTGTCAAATAAGTAGGCCCGAAACTTAATCGACGGCAGTAGCCTCAAAATGCTGTCATATTATTGTTTATTTTCTTTTGTTTTTATTTTTCGTATGAAGAATATATGAAATTGTATTAAAACACAACTATAAACCAATCTGCGGGTTTCTGGAATAAAGACGTATGTCTTAAAACTGATTGTTTCAGTAGAGCGAAAACAAATATCTTTCAAATTGCGTTCACGGTATGAACATTTTCGAACTTTTTTTCAACACTTTCGTCAATAAATAGCATAAGAGATTCACGTAAAAATTTCAGGCAAAAATAACGCAAAAATGAGATCCTAGCAGAGATGCATAAGACCGATTTTGTCGACATAAATGACATTTTCTAAGTAAAATAAAACTAAAATGTAAAATAAGTCTCAAAACGTACATGTTTAGATAATAACAATGTATATATTGCATGTGTGTTTCAATAATCCATTGCACCCGAGTACTTAAGTCGTTATTGCTGAAAATGTACGGAATCAATATAGAAGTTAGGCTGTTTTGCATGTAAAATATTAATATCGGTCTATGATATTCCGAAATTTTTGCTCTATTGGAAGCTATTTCGCATTACTAACGCAAAATCTACGTAAGTAAACTTACGTTGTTATTCAAGAAAACCACAGAAATGTTTCTTGTTTTTATCATATCATATTTGACAATTGGTTTTTGCACAAATTAGCTTCTTAATATAAACTAATATACATAAGTATATTAAAATTTATAAAGACAATTTTTATTTTTGAGTTTGACTATTAGGGCCTGTCCCACGATGTCGACAAGTCGATGACGTTCTCTTATTTATATTGAAAACAAAAAAAATTTAGATTTTTTGTTATTGTTTTCAATATAAATAAGAGAACGACATCGACTTGTCAACATCGTGGGACAGGCACCTAGAGTTACGTCTACATTGCCGCCATAGAGTTGCTATTACACTGCTGCATGACTTGTTTATCCATTAGAACGAATTTTTTTAGCAAACGTCAAATTTATAAAGAAATTAGTAAGTACATTAGTAAGTACATAGATTCATTGTTATACGTCAAAAGTGAAGTTTCATTGAGATAAATTCAAATTTAGATTGTTTCATTTTTGGATATATATTTTTTCTTTTAGTATTATTTGAGCCGAAAAAGTACTATTTTAGTAGCTCATAGTAGCACGAAATGAATTTTTTCATTTATCATCCCTGATTCTATCTCTTGACTGCTTTTTACGGCGTATGATTAATGACAATTTGTATGGAAAAACTCGTCTGCGCTAATTATGTTTCATCATTAAAATATATAATATTTCATGATTGCTTTTTAAGGCGTATGATTAATGTCAATTTGTATGGTAAAACTCATCAAAACCCAGTTCTGTTTCATCACTTATCCTTCATACCACATAATTTCTGAGACGAAAAAGATAAGTGCACCGATTTTAAATTTCTAAATGTTAGCTTTTATGGGGAAAAAATGTCTCTGCGTAATTTAGTAGCCTTTCTAAAAAGATCTCATTTGTTTTTATCGAACCAGCTTTTGGCTTTGGATGGTGTTTGAAAGAGGAGTATACATCAAAAAATACAATTGTACCGTTATCTAGTAAATGTGACGTGAACAAAGTTTATATTTGCAATATATAGATGAATATCTACATGATTTATATGTAATTATGTAAAAAACTTTTTCATTGCAGACTTGCGTAATTGCTTACGCCAACCGTTTAATCGGTTAAAAATAACCTTTATTTTGTTGCGATTTCCGATAAAATCTAAAGTAAATGTAAAAAGACAATTTTTTTAGTTGCAAATACCTATATTTGGTACTTTTAATATCGTTATTTTTAATTTCGGCTATTTAAAAAGCCAATGTTGGTTGCTGAGTTCATGTTAAAACTTTGATATTGCTTAAGCTTTTTATTTATTTAAATAACAGCTTGCTATAATATTTTTAATTTTTCTATGTGATTTTGAGTAAGGGTTCCCTGACAATCTGCATGTAGCCCCTGCGAAATACGCATAGCACATTTGATTTAAACTTTCCAACATTGAAAGTGACGGGAAAGACCTCTGCAGGAAGTTTAACCACATACGAACTGTTCGGCTTAAGAACGAAGTAGTGCGATCTACTGGCGTACAAGGTATACTATGCCGAATCAGTATAACTATGCTTAAAAAGCGAGAAAATCTAACTCCTCTAAAATAAAACTCAGATGTAAACTTTCGAAACGCCGATACATGTATGTTTTTTTCTTTGTGACTTCTAGCAGAATCAAAACCTTGTTATTTGAAGAAAAAAAATGTATGTTGTTGTACAGTACAAATATTCGCAATTTTAGCAAAAATCAGGTGATTTAACTTTGTTATGAATAAAAACAATATTTATCCATCGATTTTCATAAAATAAAGCTTATTTTATTTGCAATATAAGTGAATTTATGATTTGTTGATAAAATTTTTAGGTTCTTGCCATTTTCGATTTTTCATATATTTTTAAAAATAAAAATTTTCCAATTTTGCTAAAAAAAACAATACATTTTTCATCATCTAGGTATGAATAATTCCGAAAGCATTAGGTATAAAAAAAATAATATCAGAATGGCTTAAAGGTAATTTCAATCCAAGTTTTTCATGTTTTCTTTTAAGGAAATTGGATAATCCTTTTCCGAGTTCTAATAAAATCGGTGGAACAACGTCTCCAAAACTCGGTTTTTTGCCAAAAATCATTTAGTTTCATTTATTGTGAATAAAATCAATATTTAAAAATCGATTTTTCTGAAATAATGCTTATTTTATTTGCGGTATATGTGGCTTTAAAGTTAGTGAATAAAATGTGTTTCATTTTGCAATTTTCGATTTTTTAAAAATTTTTAATAATAAATGAAAATTTTCTTAATTTCGATTTTGCATAAAAAAGCATATATTTTTCATAATTGCGTTCTTAATAATTCTGAAACTATAGAGAATATCAAAATAGCATTATTTTCTTATATTTTCTATAGTTTCAGAATTAGTCAGAACGCAATTATGAAAAAAATATATATATAAACGTCTTAAAGGTAACTTTTTTTAAAGCTTCCTAATGGTTTTTGTAATAAAATTTGACAATCCCTTCATAAGTTATGATGAAATCAGTGGAGCAGCCTCTTTAAAAATCCCAAGCTAAAAATAAATTAATAAAAAAAACTTATCCATATAACTAATAATTTCGACTGTTTTTGCAGTAAGGGGACTATAACACTTCAAAAAAAATATAGCGGTACTCCCCAGCATTTTTCTTGTTGCATAGTGTAATTGATTGACAGCAACTGCATAAAGAAATAAGAAAAGCAAAACCACATGATTTGAGTAATACAGTGAAACTTCATATAACTATTCGATATAGCTATTGATTCGTTGGGCACACATATTTATCAGTACGACCTCGCTATAACGAAATTTGAGGAAATACAAAAAAAAACCATTATAACTATAGTTTTTAACAGTGGTTCTTTACCATTTTGCTTACCATTTCATTTTGCTTTATTCTGACTTCTTTGTATAGAGACTTTTAAGTGAATAGTTCGCTATATAGACGCTTTATAGGTCCGAATTTCTTTATTATAGCCATAGTGCATTCTTGTATGAAAAACTTTGTAATAAAGAGCTTTTTTTCAGGGGACTCAGAAAAAATTCATTATATTTAGGTTTTTTTTCTTGTTATATTGAAGTTCGTTATATCGAAGTTTCACTGTAAAAGCATTTGAATTGCAAAAATATGCTTATATATGGGCGGTGAACAATGCTTTATTCTTATATATGGTTGGTGGGCGTGGCAGATGTTGATGAAACTTGGCATGCATCGATTGTTTATTTTAGAAAGTGAATGTACCAAATTTTATCAATAGAAACAATTTTATGTGAAAAAATTGACTTGGGTTATATGGGAGGTAGGCGAGATTGATGAAACTTAGCATGCATCTCTTGCTTATTTTGAAAAGTGTACTCGTATCTATTGCATTTGAAGACTCTTGTTTGGAAAAAAAATTTTTATGCGAAAAAATTTATTTGAATTGTAGGTGGCCGATGGGCGTGGGTGATATTGATAAGCCTTAACATGCATCTTTTATTTTCTCTAGAAAGTGTATGTATCAAAATGGAAGGCTTTTGCTTCAATAGGAAAACTTTTATGACAAAAAATTCATTTGGATTGTATGGGCGGTTAGCGGTGAGCGTGGCCGATTTTTATGAAATTAAATTTTTTCTGAATTTAGTCAATATAATGCTCACTGCAAATTTACAATGATCTAGGAAAAATTTGCTTGATATTAATATTTCCATATCCCATATTTTCGGTATATACTCTTACGAATCTTAGCCTAATAATCAACTAAGATTCACAAGCAAAAATACGTTCGATATAATCATATTAATAATCAATTAGCTACTGGCTTGAGCTTTTCACATGTTAACATGTTCATACATATATACTTAAGTATAAAATCTAACCAAAAATGTTTTACATGAGTAGAACAAAAAATCAGAAAAATTGGAATAAAGAAAAATAATCAAGCGGCAATACTGGGAATGTTATGGAAACGAATGCAGCAGACTCCGATTCGCATAGAAATGAAAGGATGCAAATGGTCCTGGCTAGGACACACACTACGCAAATCACAAGAAGATGTGATAAGACAAGGTATCGAGTGGACACCTTAAGGAAGCCGAAGGAGGGGCCGTCCATCCCAAACGTGGCGTAGACTATTGGAAATGGAAGCGACGGAGGCTGGTGTGTCCTGGAGTGAAATTAAACACTATGCTGATGACAAATCCAGATGGAAGACCTTTGTTGAGGCCCTATGCTCCTAAAAGGAAAGACGGTGATATATATATATATATATATATATATATATATATATATATATATATATATATATATATATATATATATATATATATATATATATATATATATATATATATATATATATATATATATATATATATATATATATATATATATATATATATATATATATATATATATATATATATATATATATATATATATATATATATATATATATATATATATATATATATATAAGACTGGGAAAGTGTAGTTTAATGTCAACTTGAGTGTTTTAATTGTCCTATTCAGTTTTTACAAAAAATTTTATATTTAAAAATTGCAATCACATTCAACAGACCCACCTGACAAGTGGTGATAAGCAAAATACCCGTGAGCACTGACGATGCAAGTTGTGGCGGGTTCCGTAAGTGGCGCTACTCTATTCTGCTGTGTACGTTGAAAAATTAAGTTGATGTTAATTTTTCCCCTGATCTTTGGAGTAGAACGTTACGAATCTTAGCCTAATAATCAATAGGGACTTACAAGCAAATTACGTTCGAAATAATCATAGTAATAAGAGAACTCCTTATATTTTTTGCAAAATATATGAAGCCATCCGTCGGTGTGCCATCCGTCTGTGTGCCGATACATGTATGTATTTTTTTGGTGACCTCTACACAGAAAAAAAAATAAGTTTCGTTTTTGATAACAAAAATCCCGGTATTCAATAATTTTTTTTTCAAATTTCCTGTGATAAAGAATTCCCCTATATTGATAACAAAATTATTTCAAAATAAAAATATATATATAAATTAAAAAAATGTTGACATGGGTGGAATACGAACCCGGGCTTTCCGGACGTAAGGCATACTCTCTATAGCTGAGCCATATCCCATTTATTTTTTTATGGGATACAACTTGTTTTAAGTACTTATGTATAAAAAGAAAAGAAATAACCGGCATGGAAAAGAAATACTTACAACGAAATATTTTATTATGTTAAAGATAAATGTTATTGAAATTCATATTTTTTTTAATAACATGGTTTTATTGAATATAATTCTTGTCTATTTTTTTCTGTGTACCAGAATCAGTTTTGAGAACCTTTTTATTTACAAAAAAAAAAATTATTTTGCTGTACAGTGTAAATATTCGCAATTTTTGCAAAAATTATGTGATTTCAACTTATTGTGAATAAAATCAATATATATCCATATATTTTCTTTAAATAAAGCTTTATTTATTTGTAATATTTGTAACTATATGATCAGTTAATAAAAATTGTAAGTCTTTGCCAATTTCGATTTTTTATAAATTTTTAAAACATAAACATTTTCCATTTGTGTATTACCTTTCAGCTAATTGACCACAAGTTTTTATATGTACATAAAAATTCCTTTTTAGTTACAGTTTTCCCGACGTTTCGTAGATTTTTTGTCTACTTTTTCAAGGGATCGTCTATTTAAAATAATAAAAACAGTTTTTATAAAATATTTTACAATGAATTGATAGATTACTTACAATGTGGGAAATTTTACATATACAATTAAATTGGAAACCACAAAGAATTTAATTTAATAAATTAATTATCAATTAATTGCTGTGTCTTCTTTTAAATTCATCGTTTTGCTTATCTTTTGCTGTACACGTAAGCTCTCGATTGTGAATCTCTTTCTTGCAATGTTCTCTATGTCCAGTATTTTTACGTTGTCAAGATCAGCTGAGTGTCTAGTTTCTAGTATGTGTTGTACGAGTGCTGTTGTTTCTTTTTTCTTTGCTATATCCATTTTGTGCTCTCCCATTCTCGTATCTAAACTTCTCTTTGTTGTGCCAATATATATTAGTTCGCAATTTCCATTGTTTCCACCTTTACATTGGATTTCGTACACCACATTGCTTTTTGTTTTTTCTCTATTGGTGTTTTTATTTTAGAGAAAATTTTGTTTATTGTTTGGTTTGCTTTGGTTTGGTTTATATGCAAAGCAAGTGTTGGTTGATTTGATTGTTTTCTTTATGGTTTTGTTATCAGTAAGCTTGGGTATATAGGGGACACTGTAAAAATTTTTTGGCTTTTGATGTAGACGGTTCACTGTCATTCTGTGTGTTAGTGTATTTAAGTTGGTTTTTTATGCCATCGACCAGTAAATTTATAGTTTTTACAGGGAAACTATTTTGTCTTAATATTTTGTATATAATTTCTAAGTTTTTGCTGTGGAACTGTTTGTCGCTAATATTTAGCACTCTTTTAATAAAACTTTTTGCTGTGTTAATAATTTGGCTTTTGGGCTGAGTTGTATAGAAGCTCATTATTCTTCCAGACGAAGTTTCTTTGGCATACCAGTCAACCATAATTTTGTTCTCTACCCTGTGTAGCAACATATCTAAATACGGAATTTTACTGTTGTTTTCCATCTCTATGGTGAATTTAATTTTGGGATGATGATCGTTCAATGTTGATAAAATAATATCTCTATCATTGTATTTTATGATTGCTAATATGTCGTCTACATATATAGCAATGTACTTTATGTTGATATTTTTTTCGCTCAATTTAGCCAATGCGTTGTCAAGTAATGTATCAAGTATTATGTCTGCTATTGCTGGGGAAAGAGAATTTCCCATGGGCATGCCAAATACTTGATTGTAAATTTTATCCTCGTTGTCATTAAGACAGAATTTAAGTATATGTACAAATTTTGAGCGAGGGATCTTCGATAATTTTTCAATATGTGCCCACTTACTCATTATATTTTTAATCGCCATATGAGTGGGTATGTTCGTGAAGAGGGAAACAACGTTAAAAGAGACTAGGACATCGTGTTTTTCAATTTTAATATTTTTCAGTTGTTCCTTTAGTTGTATTGAATTCTTTATATTAGCCCAATTCACAATCTTGTGCAAATGGTCTTGCATGGTTGCATTTGCAAAATGGTATAGTATATTGATACTCACCACTAACAATTGTTAAGTGGTGAGTATCAATATACTATACCAATTTCCAAATGCTACGATGCAAGACCATTTGCACAAGATTGTGAATAGGGCCATTGTATTCAACAGAAACGGTTTGTCTTAATATGTTACCAATGTATTTGGATAGTTCATAGCATGGTACTTGCATCGATGATACTATTGGCCTAAGGGGGTATTGATCTTGTAGATTTTTGGTAATCCATAAATCCTAAGGGCTGTAGGTGCTGAAGAAGCTAGTTTTCTTTTCTGCCAGTTGTCAATGAAACCATTTTTAAATAAGTAGGTCACTATGTTATTGTTTTCTTTTTGCAGCTTTGTGGTAGGGTCGGATCTGATTGTTCTATAAGTTTCTTTGGCATTTAGTAATTCAGACATTTTTTCCTCATACTCCTGTTTATACATCATAACTGTCTTGTTGCCTTTGTCAGCTTGTGTGATCATAATACTATCATGTCTTCTTAGAAATTGTTTTGTTTTTTTAAAAGCTGTTAAAATGAATTTTTCCCGTTCTGTGTTTTGAATATTTTTCTTAAAAGAACTCAGTCTGTTGGCTAATGTTGTTCTAGCAACGTCTTTTGTTGTATTATCTTCTAGAGCTTGTATACACTGCTCCATGTCTGCTGTAACATGTAACGTTGAGAAGTTGCTTTGATTTATTGGCAATGCAAATTCTTTCCCTAACGACAGTATCCATTTTCCAATTTTGCATAAAAAAAATTGTTTTTCATCATTGCGGTCGGTATAATTCTGAAACTAATGAGTATATAAAAAAACGGCTTAAAAGTAATTTTATTCCAAGTTTTTAGTGTATTTTGTAATTAAATTTGACTACCGCTTCCAAAGTTACGATGAAATTAGTGTAACAGCCTCTTGAAATCCCAAATTTTAGAATAAATTAAAAAAAACGGCTCCAAAATATATTAAATTTCGACTGTTTTTGTAGTTAAGGGACCATAACATATCAAAACAATTATGATAATCATAGGTCATGACAAAACTTTCATTTTGTTACATAGTGTTGTTCATGTGACCTGTCTATCCATGGCTGCAGCCACTGCAAGATTTTAGGTCCAATTTCGTATATAATTTTTATATTTATCAATTTTAAAACCCCCATTTTTTTAATTAATAAAAATATTAATTAAAATTTTTATATTCTATCATTTAAATAAAAACAAGCATTTAAGATGACAATAACGAAACAACCATACTAAAAGTTATTATAATAAAACTAATAAATATTTAAAAAATTAAGAAAATTAACTTAAATTTTTATATCGTTTTGAAATTTTAAGGTTTGTTTAAATAATTTATTTATATCGAGTAATTTTTCGTTAATAAAGTTAAAATATTTACAAATTAAGCAATGTATATACTATATGTATGAAAATAAATAGCAAATTAAACTAAAGAATTTAAACAAAAAACCACTAGTATTTATTAATAAAAATTTAAACAAAAAGCATAACTAAAACAATCATGTTTGTATTTGTACATCATAATGATTATAATCAATAAAACTTTGTGCCATTATTCGGAAAAAAACTTATGTTAAGTTAAATTTAATATAGAAAGGGAATGCTCTGTATTTTATTGGAAATGAATATAATGTAAATTTAAAAAAAAAATAGTTACAACTACTATTGAAAGGTAATCTAGATTAACTAGTTTTCTTTTGAGTGAAACACAGAAGGCCTAATAATTTAGGTATAAATTAATTGTATCAATATACAAGAAGTGAATGGAATTTAAAAGTCTAAAAAATCTTCTAAAAAATTTTAATTGAGTAAAAAACATATTAATCTTGCATAATTTTTTTACACAGTGGTGCGTGCGATATATTGAAAAATTCAGAAAAGGAATTTTTGTACGTGTATAGCTCAAAACGTTCATGAATTTTTTCTTCAATAAAAATAGAGAAATGTAGGCTTGTGTAGTTTACGAACGAACTAGTTCAATTGAACTATTCGATTAATTGAACTAAGGAAACAAAATCAAGTTTTCACTATTGAACTATTAAACAAAATGAGCTATAACTTCCCCTGTGAGCAAATGTACATATGAAATATAATAAATCGTTTATGTATGTATCTTGATGAAATAATATTGGCGGCATTACTAGCACAGAATATGATTACTAGGCCAATTTTTAATATTTCTTACCACATTCACACATTCACTAATTAATATTCACACACATATTATTATTATTTATTATTTTTCTTCTGTTTAGTTACTGTTGCACAATCAGAGAACTCATGAATTTTTGAAGATATTTTTGTGCAAGGCGCTAATTCTATTTACATTCAATTGCAACACATAGCCCAATAATATAACCAACAAACAAACAAAACAAAAAAACAATAATGCCAGGCAGATAGAATTATTCTAGTATTCTTGTATATGTCTATTCATTAGGGTATTTATTTAATCGGGTTTCTGCTTTAATCGGTTAGTCGCTCGATTCATTAATCGAGGCTTTAGTTAATTTCGTTATTAATCGGTTAACCGATTAATAAAGTTTTTTCATAAATTAATTAATTTCAATGAATAAAAATGCACAGACTATTTATTATTTTGAGTTTATTAGTAAAAAAAAACCAATAATATAACAAACATACAAATTCATAAACTAAATCAATAATTTGTATTAATTAGAAAATAAACAAGTTTGTGACATCATTTTATTAGTTATTGCAATAGTTTAAAGATATCTTCTAACATAATCTTTAACAGAACAATTTGGTTTAAATGCTGGGATTTAAGGGATTCTTTTATTTAGTTTTGATAAAATTTGACTTGGAAAAAATCCTCTCACACATCGTAGATGTTGGAGAAATCGAAAGCAATCCAAAACAGAATATCTAATTTCTCAGTACATTTTCTGGATTTCTCTAAACATATAAAATCATCCATTATGCCATTAGAGTCCTGTTTCAATTTTTTGAATTCTTACACTTCTAATTGTTTCGTCTAAGTCTGTTAAAAGATTGTTTGTATTACTGTCGATAGTTTCTTCTGTTGTCAGGTTATCATCTGACCCATCCTGGCAATGCTGAACTTTTATTCCGCAAAAATGTCTATTTTCGAATTCCTTAGTTTCCGTTTTTACACAGTGGCTAGAAGGAAATATTCCTAAGTGGAGGTATAAAACAAGTGTATTTAAAACTTGAATTCGTCGCTCATTAGATATAATCTTTAGATATAATAATAATTGAGGAGGTCCATAACAATACGTAATAATTACATTTAAAAATTTTTTTGATTTTTTGATTGAATCCTATTCTACACATTGAAATCTATATTACCTTTTTTATAAATCATTCCAAAACTCAATAACTACACTGCAATTCAATATCAAATATAATGGTTCAGAGCAAAATGCTACTTACTTAAATTACATTTAGTCGTTTATACAAAAAAAATGTTATAGTGTAATTAATTATTGCGTTTTGTTGTGGACCTCCTCAATTTTAATTAAAACGTTGGTAATATTATTATTGGCGTTTATTAAATTATTATTCAAAAACTTAGGGACTGATTCATAAAGACGAAATAAAGCAAAGTCTTTGCTAAGCTCTTTTATAACCACTTCCAAAGGTTTTAAATTTTCACTTCAGTTCTCTGAAAACAATTCTTTGTTTGTATGAAAAAACTATTTCTAAACACATATCTTTTGTATATGATACGAAAGAAATAATTAGACATACAAAATAATATTTTATAATACTAGAAAAAATGAAAAATTTTGTTAGTTCGGTTAATCGGTTCATCGACTGAAACTAACCGGTCTAATCGTCAACCGAAAATAGCCAATTTTAAATTAACCGATCAGTTAATCGGGAAGTAATTAACCGGTTAACCGATTAGCGGTTAACCGAAATAATAACCTACTATTCATACATATTTCAAAAAGGAGCGATTCAACTAGAAGACCGAACTAATTCATCAAGAAAATATGAACTAGAATGACCGAACATTCAAATGAACTATTTGGCACAATTCTAGAGAAATGAGATTCCAAAGAACCATTCTCAAATGCTAACAACATTTCTGTATCTAAACTTAAACATTAACAGTCATCTGCTTTGCTAATGAAATAATTTGTTTTAATATTATCTGCTGTTTTTATGTATCGGTATTTAATAACTTTCAAAATGTATTAATTTATTCGAGATTTTCTCAAGAATTTATGTTTAAAAAATTCATTTATTTATTGTTAATCTATATGCATGCATTTCGTTGTCGGCTTATGCCAACTCATCAGTAGACCTTTAACCGTGAAAAAAAAATTTAAATCTTTTCAAGCATAGTTAAAGATGAAGTGATCAGTTGGCATTGACACCCAAAGAAATTCAGCCATATAAATTAGCTAACAACTAGGGTTTTAGTTCTAGGGAGAGCGAGAAATCAAAAAGCAGTTCCCGGGATACCGCGAATTCCCGGGAATTGAAGAACGTAATGAAATATTTACAAAAAATGCTAATTACCGGAATCCATTGATTATTATATTAATCATTTAATCATTCTTTATTTTAAACTGACCCATATTTTAAAACAATTTCCTATAAATTACGTTAAAAAGAGCAATTTTTGTATAGAAATTTTAATCAAACTTCGTATTTAAAAATTATTTTTAGACCGAGCAAAAAGAGAGCAAACAAATCATTAGTAAAATCGCTGATAAACTGAAATCAAAGTAAGCTTATTGCTCATCATTCATCAACGATTTGAACACGTGGTTGTAAGAGGTCGGAAGTGATAAATATTGCTGACAAAGAGCAGTCTTAGAATACACAGTGCCACAGTGCGAAAAACACACCCTATACACAGTTTGCCGAATTTGGTGACCAATTTCTTTTTGTGGGCCTCCAAACTTTTGTAAAATTAGCGGGCCCTCAAAAAAGGTGTCATCAGTTTTTGGCCAACAGCTAATTCCAACTTGGTGATACCGCTTAACTACATGTGGCAATAATGTAGCTAAGAGTTTGCTAAACAGATTATATTAACTTTTATGCCAAAAAATTATTTTTTCGTGCACTTTTTTTTTAAATTATGAAAAAAAAATCTTCACTTTTTTCAGAATAACTTACAGGGACTCGTAATTTTTTACTAAAAATATTTAGCGAAGTTGTAGTTACGATAGAACTGAACAACTTTTGTGAACATATCAATACAATCTGAACATATCTAGGCACCCTAAATAGCCCAAAATTACTAATTTGACCATAAAAATAATAGTTTTTTTACCAGTTAGTCTAAATTTTTTTGCATTTTTCTACTTTTTTTGTTATTGGTCCACTTCTTATGTTGCAGATTTTGGTATTTACTATTTTTTTATTGTTTGTTGTTGTTTTGCCAAATATTGGTAGTGAAAAATTTGGAGTCACCGTAAGTTATGCTGATAAAAGAGAATTAAATAATTGTTTCCTATATTTTTTCAAAAAAAATGCCAGAATAGATTATTTTTCTCAACATAACACAACAAAGAACTATGCACTTGAATATACTATTTCCAAAAAAAAAATATTTTTTTAGCATCAAAGAATAGGGAAAAACTACCATTTTTAGGGTAAAAAGTGGTCTGTGTGAGGTATTAGGGTGCCTGGACACGTTCAGATTGTATTGATAAGTTCACAAAAGTTGTTCAGCTCTACCGTAACTATAAGCTTGCGAATATTGTGTGTAAGAAATTACGACTCCCTGTAAGTTATTCTGAAAAATATGAAAAAAAAATTTTCTTAATTTTTGCAACAAAAAGTTTACGAAAAAAATTTTTTGGCATAAAACGATAAAAATTATCTGCTAAACGGACACTTAGCTACATTATTGATATATATAGTTAAGCGGTATCATTAAGTTTTAATTAGCTGTTGGCCAAATACTGATAACACCGTTTTTGGAGGCCCCACTGATTTTCAGAAACTTTGGAGGTCCATAAAAAAAGGTCACCAAATTTGCCAAACTGAGTATGTACCCCGTGGTAGTATAATCGAATCTGTACTGTCCAGTCCTTGTGTTTTTCCAAAAGTCTTCATTTGTCGCATAATGATATTAAACTCGGTCCTTTACTTCTTCGTATGCAATGAAAATTCCTTGCCCTTAGAAAATTTGGACTTTTATATCCTTTGCTGCAAATGGATTTTTAAAACAATCAATAGCGAGTTTCAGTGTTTGATGCAAATGGTCTTGCGAAAGTGCAAATGCAAAATATTGTAGCTTTCTTATGAAATTTTGAATATATTGTTGTTAGATTTCATAAAAAAGGTACGATATTTTGCAGTTGTCTTTTCTTAAGACCATTTGCATCAAATACTGAACTCCGATAATGTATTAACTGTTTCATTTCACAATCGGAAAAAATTATCAACGAAAATTTTGCAAACAAATATTTGTCTAAAAATAAATTTCATTTTCAGTAAATGTTATTTACTGAATCAATGACTTTTTTGTTTGACTTTTATTTAGGAAAAAACAACCCCAATGACGACATACACACAAGTAACAACAACAACAACAATCATAGCAAATGGAATTCGATTGTATAAAGGTTGTTTAGTGAAGATTTTTGAGTGAATTAATTCGTTAATATCCTTGCGTTGATTCTCATTAATTTTTTTAGAGTCTTTAGATAAACATTCAGACTTAAACACATTTCACAAAGTGAAATTTTATAGATGCTTGATGGATGATGATGGCCCAGACAAAACTTTTTGTTTGATATATTACAAAGAATCCAGTAAATACTTTTGTTTGATTAAGTAAATTTTATAGTTTAATATTTGTTGGTCTCTTTTGACTAACTGTTTTATAAATTCAGACAAAATTATTGTTTGATATTTTTCAGAAAATCCAGTAAATCTTTTTGTTTGATTTAGCAAATTGTTTTGTTTACATTTGTAAATATTTTTATAGGGCATTTACACTGGCTCGAAATCTACTTTTGTCAGTAGATTTAGACGAAATCTACTCAAAATCTAGTATTTTTATTTTATTTATACTACCCTATGCAAGATTTTTATATAAAAAGTTAGTGAATTAGCTACGCTCTACAAACCTTATGTAATAAAGGTGTGTGCATTAGCTAAGACGGCACTTGTTGATTACAGTTTAAGATAAATTTCAGTCAAAGTATTTAATCTTGGATAAAAAATCTTGAAAAATGTCAAAAAAGCTTAAAGATTTCAAATCAAATCTATTAGATTTCGAGACAATATAAATGCCCTATTAGACATATTGTGTTATAGATTTAAAAGATTTGTTCACTGAAAAGAACACGTTTTTTGCAATGAAATTGTTGATATTTTTGTCTATATGTCTATATGGATAGTTAAGAGGGCGTTGTATAAACTACCAATATTTTTCGTCCTTTTTCTGCTGTCTTCAAATAACTTCATCTACTTTGTTAATAGCAGCGTTTAAAGTTTCCTCGAAAGTCTTCTCTTTTAAAACATCACTGTCATTTGCCCACTTTCTTCGACATTAAATGCAGCAAAAAATGTGCATAAAGATTTTCTGTATATCTAATTACCGTGCATTTTAGAGCATATTGAAAAACATTGCAATTTCTTTTACTAAAAACATTTTCTTCTTTTAAATAATTAATTAAAGAGACAACTTTTTTCTCTTCGTTCTTCAACCCAAAATAATATAATATACATACACTTTGATGAAGAATTTTTGGGCGGGAATTCCCCGGTAAAATTCCCGGGAAAGCAGGAAACGAAAAGACAACATATAAATAAATGTTTAATCATTTTCATACAAAACTCTTAATTAAACACAAAGACATAATATTTCTATTGAAATCACTTCCATTCAACTTTTTAGTAAATATTATAAATACCTTCTTTTACTTAAAGGGTATTATAATATTTTATAGCCTTTTATTTACGAAAGAATCAATTAAGTGTGCTATCCAATAAAAAATTTACTATACAGTGGAATGACATGTTTTTTATATAAAATTGATGACAGTATTGATCGACCGTTAAATTGCCAAAAGGTAAAAGATTCTTAAATTATTATTATAAAAAACGTGATTAGTTTAAATAAAATATTAACAAAGTGTTAAGCTATAATTTTACATGTTTTTTCTTTAAAAAATTAAAGCTAAAGTATTTAAGTAAGAAGAAAATACACTCTAGATATAAATTGCAAGACAAAAGCAAACCTGATATAAATATACCAAAAGGAAAAATAAAATTAATTTATAAAAAACTGTATATAATTATTAAAAATACATATAAATAATTATAAATAATAAAAATAATATATATAAAATATGTAAACTGTATATACATATTATTATATTTTTAAACTTAAGTATACATATAAAAATTATAATTAAAAATAAAATATTATTACTTAAAAAAAACAAAATCCAAATATATAACAAACTATATAATCAAATTTATATGTAAACAATTATTAAAATTTATATATAAACAAAAAAATTATTGAAAGAAATTAATAATAAAATATATATAATCCAAAGGAAATTAATTAAATAAAAACTATATATATTTAAAATGATATACATATATATAAAAATAAACAATTTTAAGAGTTTTCATTTCAATTATTGGATCCAATTAATATAGAACGTATACGTATGTAGCTCTTGAAAAAAGGCTTCTCCAAAACAAGTTCAATTTTAAAAGTTTTAATAAACGGAACAAATCTGTACAATTTCATAGCAAATATAAATTTTTATAAAAACAATTACGGCTGTATACTTAAAAACTTATAGCCCAATTCAGTATGTCGGTTTTACACGTTTTTCGACTAATTTCTGTCTGGTTTCTTTGTTTTGTATTCGCTAAGTAGTTTAGAACATATTTAGGTCGTTGCCTTTGAAAATTAAAAATTATTGCGTCCAATAAAATAATTGTTTGAATTGCCACATTAGAATAATTATAAGTTGAACAAAAAATACAGGCCAAATAATTTTTTAAACTATTATAGTTTTTGACTTGGCAGTACCTTATATCCAATTTCTTTTAGGCAAGACAAGAACCTCGAAACTCAAACGAAAAAATAATAACGATTTACTGAATTGCTTTAGTGACTGCTTTCAGTCTATAGACGCAACGTTTTATCGAGATACTGAATTGGGCTATTAGAGCAGCTTTGCCAAGCATTATTAAGTAAAGTAGGCATATACGTTTGTTGACACTACTTTAATGGCCCAATTCACTATGTCGGTTTTGCACGTTTTCCGACCATTCGACTAAAAGAAGCTGTGTGAATTCTTCTTTGTTCGTCATATTTTCTTTACTTTTACTTCATAGAAATGTTTATATGTTTTACTACCATGTTAGAAGCTCATATTTTTTATTAAGTTGGTTTACTTCAAAATGATAAAAGGTTATTTACATATTTGACTACTCGAATAAAATTGTATGTATTTGTTTTTGTACATCATAAACTATGAAGTGGTTGTTCAACACGGTGGTGTTACCAGTTTTTATTACTAACCTTAACCGGACGTCTATACCTGATATATTTTTATCATGACAAATGTCAAATTCCTTATAGGAAAAACAGATAACATAAAACAAATTATTTTGCAATATAAAGTTTAATAGCGTAATTCAGTATCTCGATAAAGTGTTACGTCTATAGACGGAAAGCACTCCCCAATGCAATTCAGTAAATCGTTATTATTTTTTCGTTTGAGTTGCGAGGATCTCGTCTTGGATACAAATAATTTCCAATAAGATACTGCCAAGTCAAAAACCATAATAGTTTAAAAAATTATTTGGCCTGTATTTTTTGTTCAACTGATAATTATTCTAATGTGGCAATTCAAACAATTATTTTATTGAACGCAACAATTAGTTATTTTCAAAGACAAGAACCTAAATATGTTTTAAACTATTTAGCGAATACAAAAATAAGTACTGAATCAAAAATTAGTCGGATAACGTGCAAAACCGACATAGTGAATTCGGCTATAACTTTTGTCATGTTAAAAATATATCAGGTATATAGATGTAGGGTAAAGTGCTTGGTAACTACCAGTGTTGCCAGGAGCTGGAGGAAAACATAAGCTAAATCGGCCTTTTTAACAGGCTAGAAGAGGCTAAATGGCACAAAACAGAAGCAAAAAAATGCTAAATATTTTTTTGAAAGCTCAATGTTTTCTTTGTTATTATAACGAGTGATTTTTTTGCTATTATCTTTTTGGCAACACTAGTTTTGACAGCTCACGCACGTTTTGTATCTTGTGTCACTGTCAAACATCTTCAGTTTGGTCTATAATTTAATCATGAATCGTCTTACAAACGAACAACGCTTGCAAATTATTGAATTTTATTACCAAAATGCGTGCTCTGTTAAGAAAGTTTTTTATCGAAGAATTGTGTTCAGCGACGAGGCTCATTTCTGGTTGAATGGATACGCGAACAAGCAAAACTGCCGTATTTGGAGTGAAGAGCAGCCAGAAGCATTGCAAGAGCTACCAATGCATCCACAAAAAACAACCGTTTGGTGCGGATTATGGGCTGGCGGCATCATTGGGCCGTATTTCTTCAAAGATGATGCGAATCACAACGTTACTGTGAATGGTGAGCGCTACCGTGCGATGATAACAAACTTTTTTCTGCCCAAAATGGAAGAGCTTGACTTGCATGACATGTGGTTTCAACAAGACGGTGCCACATGCCACACAGCACGCGAAACAATGGACCAATTGAGAGGCGAGTTCGGTGAACAGTTTATTTCACACTTGGGACCAGTCAATTGGCCGCCCAGATCGTGCGATTTAACGCCTCTAGACTATTTTTTGTGGGGCTATGTTAAGGCTAATGTCTATAGCGACAAGCCCGCTTCGATTGACGCACTGGAAGCCAACATTGCCAACATTATTCGTGAGATACCGGCCGAAATGTTGGAAAGAGTATGCCAAAATTGGACTAAGCGGATGGACCATTTGAGGCGCAGCCGCGGCCAACATTTGCATGAAATAATCTTCAAACATTAAATTATATCGACCCAACTATCGATCCAAATAAATATTTCATGCATTTTTCTGAATTTTATGTGTTTTTTTTTTTTACTTTCCGATAGTTCTTATAAAATCACCCATTATAAATAAACATATTAATTCCCTGAGAGAAATTGTATGACAAAAGGTCCAAACGTACTCGTCCTATGAATTGAGAAAATGCGGTGATACCAAGAGTAAGGAGTGGTGAATGATGAAAAGAAACATATCGTGTAAAGGTTGCATATTAACCATTTTCATGATATGTGGTCTTAATTTTCAGAGAACATAATTGGGACTCGGGCTAGTATTGTAATAAACGGCACAGAACAATTTCAAGGTGGCTGGATAAGAGACTTATCATATAGTATCTAAATAATATTAATTATCTCCTTCGATTGAGACCGTACTATCACTTAGGAACCAGTGCCGTAATTATATTTAGATACTAATTTCTACTTAACTCGTATTTATAATTTCTGTGGCCGAGTGGGCCATGTGCTAGGCTGTCATTCCGGAGGTCGTCAGCTCGATTACCATCAAAGACTCTGCTTAAAAATAATAGACAATTTCTACTTCCATTTCTAGCAATAAAAAAGAAATAAACTTTCTTTCAATCATTACTCAATTGTTAGAGCTAAATAACATTTATGGTATTATTCTACATCAATTAGGTCTCTATGAGCTAGTTCAGTGACGATTCACAAAAAGAGTGACTTGTCCGCTTCATAGGAAGTATTAGAACTCAGGCCTGTCCCTACCACCTCGAGACCGGTCACATGAACTATTTTGTGTCAGTTCCATTTACCGTAGTGTTTTTAATAGAAAGGTACTGCAAGTTTATAAATAAAATAAACAAAGATATACATACATATAGTTTTAAATACAATGGCTCACAGCTTATTTTATGCAGTTCATACACACAGAAAAATTTCCATGTGAAATCATCGAAAACCAGGTTAACTTAACATTTTTCGGTAGTGATTTTGCTTCATAGGTGTTTCATGTTAAATCAACATGATTTATAATAATCTTGAAAGAAATGTTTTCCTTTTGAATTAACTATATTTCATGTTGATTTAATATTCCAGTACAGTTAAATCAAAATGAAGTTGATACTGAAATAATACGAAAAATCATATTGAATCAAAGTGATTTCGAGTTGAAACAACGTGAATTTGATATTGGAACAACACGAAGAATCATGTTGAATCAAAGTTATTTCAAGTTGAAACAACGTGAATATGATATTGGAACATCATGTTGAATCAAAGTTATTTCAAGTTGAAACAACGTGAATTTGATATTGGAACAACACGAAGAATCATGTTGAATTAAAGTTATGTCAAGCTGAAACAACATGACTTTAATGTAGCTATTTTATTAATTATTTTACTTACATGATAGTCATCAGAAAACTTTTCATTGTAGCTGACTGCCACAGCCAAGATTTGACTCGTGCCACCTGCATGATAGTCCACGCGCTAACCACTGCAGCCACAACAGCTTCAAACTTTTTTTATTTATACACTAAATAAATACAATCGTATGTAGAATACATTTCATTTTAATTCAACATGATTTAAATGACTATTTAACATAAAACTTATTTGAAATTAAAGTTATAGTCATGTCGATTGAAAATGAAACTTAACGTTTATAAAAAAATTGTTTTAACGGTGATTTAAGGTTAGATTAATTATTTTCCGTTTAAAATTAATATGAAAGAATGGTAATTTTAAACCAGCAGCAGTAAATATTCGCTGTTAATTCGTTTTTTGGCATATACATAGACGACACATGTAAGAATAAACAACAACAAGCCACACAACTAAGCAGAACAGTGAATTGTAGCAATAAACAAAGCAAGTAAACACTAACACACTCAAACGACAAATTATTTCTTGTAAATTTAATACGATTTACAATCAAAATTGCGGATTGTGGATTTTACATTCCTTTTTTTTTGTAACGTATTCTTTAGGACTCTATAACGAAACTACCGGGAGTAAAAAATAATTGTGGTACCATTTTATTGAGAAAAGTGTCCAGTTTAGCAATAAATATTAATTTATTGCAAAAGTTTACATTAAAATGCCTCAAAAATAAGAAAAGTAGAATCGCGAATATTCGCGAAAAATAGCACAATGTTTTGGAAAACTACGAAAATTCGTCAAAAGTTTGCTAGAATTGCCTTAATATGTAAAAAAGTCCAAAACTTTGAAAAAATTACGTCCTTCGCGAAAATTTGCAAAAAATAAACTGCAAAATTTTAAACAAGTCATAATTTTGATCAAAATTTGCTAAAACTAAGGAATGCCAAAAACTTGGTAAAAATCGCGAAAGTTTCAGAAAGCTTAATATTGTTTAACAAGCGCGAAAGCTGAAAAAAAATTTACAACTTACAATAAGTCGTTTTAATCGCGAACATTGCGAAAATTCGCCAAGAATTCCAAAATCGGAAAATAGCCCTAAAATTTATTAGAAATCGCCAAAACTGTAAAAATACCAAAAAAAAAAACACATACGAAAAACTTAATAGTTCGCCAAATTTGCTAAATCTATAACAAAAATGAAGTATGTATAGCAAAATTTCAAAAAATCACATAGATCGTAAAGTGAAATTTCTATAATCGCGGAAATTGCAATTTGTAGTAAATGTTTTTTTTTGTTTAATTATTATTTTGAATTAAGACCGCATCATTACAGTGAAGAAGATAGAGCATATGAAGTGAGAGTGAGCCATATATCTTTTGTGTCTTTAGACGCTGGTCCATTGTGTTTAAAATATCATTAAAATCGATTGTATAGTTTTGGAGAGTCAAAAATTGCAATGGTTTCGAAGAGGTAGAAATTACGTCCATTAACGCCTCTTGATCACAGTCTAGAATATATATAAAGCCTAAGGTCTTTTTGCACGCAGATCTATCTATGTTGGATATATCATCAAAATCTGTAAGATAGTTTCGGATAGGCAGAAATTGCCTCCTACTTCCTCTTGACTCTAATTTTAATTTCATTAAAATCGATTGTATAATTTCGGAGAAGCAAAAATTGCACCTACCCCACTCTCCATCATAGTTTTGAAAAAATATATAGCCTATGTATGTGTCTTTGTAGACGCAGATCTATTAATGTTTAAAATTTCATCAAAATCGAGTCTCAGGTGAGTGACCCCAGATTATTCTCATTGTTTTTAATATGTACATATATATTGGATGAATAACTTAGTAAAAAATTTTTCTTAATTTGTTTATTTAATATATTATATATCAGGAAGCAAAATGAACTAATTGAACTAATGAACTAATATCTAATTATACAAAAATTTAACAAAGTTAAAATAACTTCAGAAATTAACATTTTATTTTCATGGTGAGATGAAAGTTTTATATGTTGGTTCTTTTTAGGAACTTTCGGGATCTCTGTTGACAATATGTCTTAAGCTTAGTCTAGACGATATGTTGAATCAGCATATTTATGGTAAAAAAATTTGTTACCAGTGCCAACATATCGTGTAGACACTAAAATTTTTCAACATACGTATGTTGAACCACATATGGCGGCCATTTTTTAACGTTGTCAACAAACGTATGTTTACGATTTTAGCATATCGTGTAGACACCATATTTTTACGTTTTAACAAATTTACTACGTATGCTGACAGATATGTTATTTGTTGAAAAACGTACGCAAGCTTTTCAGCATATAACAAATTTGATAGCATATCGAATTTATATTTCAGATCACCTCTCATATATTATATGTTAACTATGTTGCCTGATTCGCCACGGGACATTACAATTTCCTGGATGTTATAAATTTTTTGCGTATTTTCGCGACTTATGTATGTGATTTTCTTATTCTTTACAGGTTAGTAATTTTTTCGGAGCAAGTCAAGAATACCAACGCTGTTTAAAATTCATATACAAATATCATGAAGTAATAGCACTTTTTAGGCAAACAATATTTGTGAAATTTTTTTTCGGCGCTCTTTTTTGGTTCCGGAGTTACGGGACTCAAAACTTTTATTTTGAGCTTGCCTCAACTCCTAAAATTCTGCACGGATACAAACGATATGTACATCATTGCATAAAGTGCTCTAAAACTCCTTTCTACTGGTTTATATCCGTCAACCCATTTGAATATCCGTTAACCCATTCTGAACCAAATACTATTTTAAACATTTTTAACCAGACTTTTTACGTAAGCACACCGTTATCTCAAAAAATTATCAATATATCGGTACATAAGCATGTATATAATTTTGCAGAGAACCTTCCAAGCTTTCGTTTGATGTATTATTTAAATCTGGGGGGTTACTCCGTAATTCGAAACGAAGGTAATGCTTTCGCATTGCAATGTAAGTAACATACAAATGCGAACAGTTTTCCTTTCGCATCGCATTACAGTGTTAACAACCTGCCACTATTGAAATGCGGAAGTTATGCAACTTTAAAAGTTAGTTTTTAGATATAGATAGTTTTTTAAGTAGTCTGTACAGCCGGCATTGCCCGGGTGCAAAGATATACCAAATTAAGTTTAGCTATCGCTAAAGCGGTAATGAACCAGTTCCAGTACAAAATTGTTTGGTATACTAATTTTCATTATGTATATCGAATAGTGGTTTCGCTGCGTAAACATTTTCTGACTAACCGGCCTTAGGTCGGGCTGAGGGATTTTCTCCTCTATGTATGCCGAATAGTAGCTTCGCTGAGGAAAGGTTTTTTGCCTAACAAAAAACGTGTTATAAATTTTAGCATCTCATAAACTGGAGATTTTCTTGAAAAAATATATATATTTGAAAACTTATATATGAAGTTGCATAACTTCCGTATTTCATTAGTGACAGTTTTTAAGTATATACCAAATGAAAGCTTGGAAAGTTCTCTATAAATTTATATACATGGTTAACTACCGTTACAAGGGTAAGTTTTTGCGATAACGGCGTTTTTACGTAAAAAGTCGGGTTACTTTTTTAAAAAATTGAATTTGGTTCGCAATGGGTTTCAATGGATTTCAAAAATATATATACCAGTAGAAACGTATTTTAGAACACTTTAAAATTATATAATTATATTCGTGCAGAATTGTAGGAGTTATGGCCAGTTCAAAATAAAAGTTTTGAACCCCGTAACTCCGGAACCAAAAGAAAGCACCGAAAAAAATTCACAAAAATTTTTTGTCTAAAACGGGATATTACCTCATGGTTTTTTATTTTTTTTTTACAGCATTGGTATTCTTGAGTTAAGCCATTTCATCAACACATTTTAGCAATTGTTCGCGTATTTTCCAAGTTTTTGCGTTCTTCAGAACAATGCTAATGATATTATATTTTATTTCTAAAAATTTATTTCGCAGTAAAAATATTAATTTTGCACTAAAAGCGATAACTGATAAAAATAAGTAATAAAGAAAGAGTATTGTAAAATTTATTTGAAGTTTGTAAACAAATGTTTACACGACTCTGCATATATATCATCATACGGAATTCAACATATCATGTAGACGCAAAAAGTGTATGCTAACTGATATGTTGAGATATCATTTGCTGTTATATGTTGACTTCAAAAAATTTGGTACTTTCAGCATACCGTGTAGACGCTTAGCATATGTTGTTATTTTAAAGCATATGATTGTTAGCATACATTTGCTGATTCAACATGCCGTCTAGACTAAGCTTTAGACTGCCCGCCGCACACAAAGTTTGCGTTCGTTACTAAAATCTAAATTTTAAGGAAAGTTGGAAAGCTACCAAGTGTAGGATAAATTTTGTAACACGGCATGTACCTGTTTTTTTAACAACAAATTGCTTTAGCCCCATACGAGTACTTAAGAGCTAACGCCTCTTAATCTAAGTTTAGAAAATATATAAAGCCTGAGGTCCTTTTAGACACAGATCAATCTATGTTTTAAATATCATCAAAAGCCGTAAGATAGTACGGACAGGCGGATGACCAGACGGCGGACAGACGGACTGGAGGGTAGAGAGACGGTCTGGATGGAGAACATGGTACTCACGTTAATAGGGCTTTGTTTGTCTTTTGAGTAAAGCTCTTGCTTTGAGGTGAGTGTAGGGCAAAGTCGAGCGTGTGCAGTGGGTCGTGAACTCAAAATTATTGTAAATGATTTAGTCTTGAGAGGGTTGGGAGGGAAAATGAGACGATCACCTTTCTCCAAAATTCATTGTATGGTATATTTATAAATAGTACCAAGCAAAAACTTTTGTGGTTTTTGTAATGGGTAGTTCTTTATTAATGGGTTACAAAGTAATGAGCGGTACTTATTTATCTTATTACTATGCTTCAAATTAGAACTACTAGCTACTTCTTAATAAAACTAGTGCGTATTTTTCTCAGTATCTGAAAGTAGTTACAATTCTTGATGTGTATTAATAAAATATGTAGACAACCACTTTTTAAGTCAACATGTGTTTGTATATGAAAACTAATTTTTGTCTCTTAAACTCAACAATAGCTGAGTGGGTAAAGTTCTTGTCTTCAAATCTGAACGAGAACTGGTTCGTATCCCATCTGGGTCAAAAAATAAAAAAGTCAAAAATTTGAAAAAATTTAAATAAAATATAAATATAATGTGTATAAAATTTTTTTTTAATTTTGATTTGCTTATTTGACTACTTATTTTTTAGCTTCGAGTAAGCCAAATAATAACTAGTTAGTTGCTTTGACAATGTAAATACATTTGTAAGGGGTAGCCCTTATTTTTTGGGCTTTTCAAACAAAAATAAGTAGTTATCGAGTCAAATTATAAGTAGTTAGGACTTAAATCCTTATATACTTTTTTGCCTACTAGTAAGCAAAGTTTTTGGTGGGTAGGTAGTGTCAGTTTTTGTTTATGTTTTTTTTTCAATTTAGATGACGGGGACGAGGCTAGCGAGAGTGTTGGAACCTCGTGAGGATGCCAGAGCTAGTTGGAAACCACGCCAGTCCAACCGGTCCGTAACAGAATGAGTAAAGCTCTTGCTTTAACAGATTTCTGCTAAAACTATAATAAATATTTTTTGAGTATTGGAGGTTTACCGCCTCTCGAACCTATCCAAAGCAATTTACTGAACCCCAGTGGTGCCAACTCGAACACTTTTGTGGTATATCTACCTCTTTTGGGTATCTGACTCAACTCTACCACTTTCCAAAGGAAATCTACCACTTTTTTTTGTTTTTCATAAATAGTGCTAAATTATAGTTACCAGGGTTTTTTTATAATCCAAGCTCATTGCGTAGTCACTTCAATAGTAGTTCATAAGTTTTAATTTTTTGCCACTCGCCGCTCATTGCGTGGCCTCAGCCTTAGATATAAGCTTCGTTTAAATGCATCACGTCATATTTACCAGATAACGGCACATTTCAATGTATACTTCTCTTTCAAGTGCTCTCCAGAGTTAAAAGTTTGGCTTGTTCGATTAAAATAAATTATATCTTTTTCAAAAGCAGCTATATTAAAACCCAGGCATTTTTATCCGATGAAAATCAGTTAGCCACTATTCGACGCGTAATTTAGTAGCCTTTCAAAAAGAATATAATCCATTTTAATCGAACCAGCCTTTGACTCTGGGTGTCGCTTGAAAGAGAACTATACATCGAACAACACAAGTGCATCGTTATCTAGTAAATGTGACGTGATATGAATCATATCAACATTTTTTCCTGTCATTATTACCACAATAACAATAAATAATTATAGTTTGAGAAAAAAAAATTCGAAAAAAAATTATTTCCCACACCCATGTTATTAATTCAGAGTTTTGGACTCCATAACGCTGCTGCTGATAGTACACAGAAAAAATGTTCACCAAAAATTTTTCAAACAAAAGTTTTATAGATTTAAACAATTTGTTCACTGAAAAAGCACGATTTTTTCAATGAAATTGTTGAGATATTTTTGTCTATATTTATAAATTTGTTTGTAGGTCCGTTCCTAGACAAAATATTTACTATTTCATTGAATTCCTTTACAGAAAATGAAATTTAGTTTTTTCTGTGTAATCTGGTAAGTGCTCATCCGTAGCTTTAACTAAAACACTAATATGCTACGCTTATTTAATAGTTGTTTTTATCAATTGGATCGGCAAAAAAATATTTTGGTTGTACACCACTCTGTATTTCAGAATCCATTATTATAAATTGGCTTATAAAATAGTAACAGACACCCTAATGAATAGTAATTATATATTAGGGTGTTATTGACTTCTTAAAGTGGAAATATCTTTGGTCTAACATCGTAAACGTTTTAGTATAAATATTAAAAATGTTCATAAAAATTTTTAAATTTTAAATATTCCTTTGGAATATATTAAGCTACATGATACTTGAAAAAATTGGACCGTTGGTGTACGAGTATTTTTATTTTTTTATGAATTTTTAAGCAAAAAATTTTAAAATTTTTTATGAAATTTTTTAATTTTTAGGCTAAAACTATTACGATATCTCTGAAACTAATTGACGCATTTCAAAACAATGTTCGCTAGGCTTAAAGATAATTTTGTTGTCGAATTTGGTTTTTCTTTTTTACTGAATAGGGCAAACCATTCTCCAGCTATGCTAATATAAGTCTTGCAAGTGCCTCCATTTTTTATATAACGGTATATCTCGAAAACTAAAACTTATTAAAAAAAATTGGAGTTCAGATTCGCGTTCAGTGGCCCAAATAACTAAAGAAACAACTTCAATTACTACCGAACGATAAAGTTTACCGAAATTTGCAAATTTATGGGCTTCTTTGTTATTTTTATGGGCTTGTGTGTCATCATGCCGTATAAATGTAATTTAATAAAATTTCAACAGCAAGTCGGCACGGGAAGGCGTGGATGCGTGAAATTTTTTGAGAGTCATTTTTGCCTCAAGCTTTATTTTTTTGTGGATCTTGAACATTTTCATAAAAAAATTTGCCCATATAAATAGCGGACACGCTATTATACACACATATATTATGGTTACAGGATATAATATAATTAGTTTGTTGCTTCTGGCTTATTAAGAGAGATATTGCTGAATTTATGCTAAAGATCCATTCCATTCAAACTAAAATTCTATGAGGACAAGAACAATTTAAAATTTTCTTACTAATTTATTTTTTATTATATTTTTTTTTATTTAATCAAAAAATTTTGCACTAATGAAACAATTAAACTATTTAATGAATCTTTAATAAGTGAATGATTTAACCAAATTAGAAATAAAACAAATAATTTCCTAACATCAATATTATATCACAAAGGAACAATAAAAACCACAAGGCCACTTAAAACGCCAGCCAGTCAGTCAAACGTGTAATAATTTTACAAAACAAAACTTTACAACAACTTGTACTCGCACATCTAAAAAGACCCAGGAAGCAGCTCAACGAAAACTAAATTGAATTTTAAATGCTTTTCTTTAAAAATGTTTAAAGAGAAATATTCTCACGCCTCATGCTGAAATTTCACATACACTCACACACCCAACGTTGCTACCCCAGTAGTAAAACTAACAGGTCAGCAAATTTCAGGCCTTCTTGAAGGCAACACTTAAAGGTCCCAGTCCCACCTACTAAAAAACCGCGTCTCAAAATTCCAATCAAAATTTTATGGATATTTTACCGCCTTCTCGAGAAATGATCCACTGTGCGCCGTAATGACAATGAGTGTGGAATATGGATTGGAAGGCCTTATGTCTGCTAAATATGCCTTTTAGAAGGCCTCTTTACTCCTGCATTTTACGGCTGGGAATATACAATCACTTCCTGCCACCGCTGCCACAACCCAATTATTACAACTAAATACTTTTCCAAACATCTATATACGTGTGCATGTGTATAAGAGTGCGTGTTTGGCTATGTCTGTTGTTTCCTTAAGTATCAGAAGTCTTGTAATTTATCCATCCTTAAAGCAATTAAACGCTTGAAGGAAAAATAAAGCAAACAACAAAACGTATTTTTTGGCGTTTCTGTAAACAAGTTTACGCGTTATGAACAACAGCAGCAGCAGCAACGTGGCAACAATAATAAGCAACTACAACAACGGATGTGTTTTAAATTACGTGGTTTTTAGAGTCATAAAAATGGAGTTTAAGCGGTTCGTACTCTTAAGTTAGAAAGAAATTAAAAGGCATAATTAAATACCTCCCACCAATTTAGTAGTCCTGCCAATATATAATCCACAGCAATGTCGGTTTGTTATGGGCAGCAAAAATATTTGTTTATGAAAGTAACTGACTCTACTCCTTTTTGCTTTTTATACCGGAAATATAATTTTACACCATTTTCTGAATTAGATTTCTCAACAAGGAAAGAGATAGAGAAATATAATGGATAACTGCTAAATTATTCAAACTGCAAAAATACTGTTTGCTGCATATTTTGTACAGCACATGTGTACCGAAAAATATATTTTTTTATTTGTTTACGCTCAAATTTTGGAAATAGTGTCCTTGACAAAAATAAAACTCCCACTAATTTTTTCAAATTATTTTTGGCCCTAGTTTCCGAGTTATGGGGTCACTTAACTTCATTTTCTTAAAATGAAAATGTTGGACCCTTTTAATTGTGGCTAAAATATTATGGATGTGCCGCTCACTAAGCGCAGAGCTATCCTGAATAATGTAGAAAACCCGAATGTATCTGTCTTTTTTTAGAAATTGTCAAGACCTTGTTGCTATCTACGAATACTTCATAGCGAAAAAATTTATATGACCTTCTTTATTTCAAATGCTTCAATGATTATGAAGACATAAAAATAAATTTGTAAAGTTTTGCATATGTTACAAACCCGCTTAACTTCATTTTTCAATTATGTTGAACCATTTTAGTTTTGGCTAAAAAACTATGGTACATGCTCTAACACGCTCCAAAGGTCCCCTAAGAAATTCATAATTCAAAAACTAGGGTCACAAAAAAACTGAAAAAATCGTGGGAACTGACTTTTTGAGCGAAAAGATATAAAAAAATAATTTTTTCATAACAGCTGACGTAAACACATATATATAATATGTGTTTATTTTTCAAATTTTGGTATTAATTTGCAAAATAAGCTAGCTCGATTATTTATAATAACGTAAAAATGTTTACGACCAGTAAAGCATATACATAGACAAACATCCGTTGGAAACGGTGTATTTAAAAAGTAGTTCCCTTTACCAATTCAATGGTTAATGGTTTATTTTGGTTAACACAGTATGTGCATAAATATTTTGCGTTGAATATTCTACGGTAACTTATTTAAAACTTAAAAACTTTCAACCAAAATTTAAATGAAATTAATAATACAACACAAGAGCCATTTAATAATTGTATATGCAAAATTGCCTTAAATTATTTAGAATAAGTTTCATTTTCATTTGCGTTCAATTTTCGGTCATTTAAATTGAATTTCACTACTAAAGCTGTTTTTAGACTATTATATAAGCTGTTCGACTTCTGCATAAAATGCAACACTGATATAATGTGTTCTTATTGCTTTTTTAAAACTTTCCATAAACTCGTTAGATCAGGGTTGCATTTTCTACAGAAGTCAAACGGCTTGTGAGATAGTGTAAAACAGCTTTAAAGGCAGAAATTTCATCGACAATTTAATAGTACGAGTACGTTGAAGGGAATTTAACAAAAATTTTTCTTCTGAGTTGATTCTCTGTTGTTCTGGTATGCAGATTTTTTAGTTTGCTGCTTCGTCGTTTGTTTTTAATACACTTGACTCTTGTGGTAAAATATTTATAATGCAATGGAAACTGAAAAATCATAATTTTAATGTGACCATTTCTAAGTAATTTGGTTTTGAGTCCAAAGTTATTATATTAGGGTAAAGTTCGCACTGTTACATTCAGAAAAACTAGACATGATCAATATTCCAATTTTATAGAATATTTATTTACTTAGTAAACAAAATCAATTTTAGTAAGAACTTTCATATATACAAAAATTTTACTAAAATAAGCGCAAAAGCATATTAAAATTTCATTTTATTGCACAACAATTATACTAAAATTAGAGAGTAACCGATACTGATACCGATACCGGTATATCGGCGATACTTCAGATTTTCCGATACATCGCAGTGGTATTTTTTTTTTGCGAAAAAAACATTTTTCGATTATCTCTTTTTAAAAATCTAATGATGCAGTTCTATAAAGAACTGCTTTTTGTAAAAAGCCACATTTTATACTAGAAAAAATCTAGTGAAGTTACTAAAATATTTTATCATGAAAACTGAGGAAAATTTTCATGCAACTCAGTGGCTTATGCGTGTAAGATATTTTCTCTGCTAACATTTTAATGCCATTTTAAGGCATTTTAATTTTTTTAAAGAAAAACTTATTTAGATTGCTTATGTAGTAGTTTAGTAGATATGATCGAATTAAAATGGCTTTACAAAATTCTGCGTTTGCAGTTTTCCTTTGAAAAAAAGAAGTTAGCTCCGTCTACCTCCGACTTCTCACTAGATCCAAATCAAAGGTGATAGTGTATTCTTTGAATTAACGCAAAAAATCCTGCGTATTTCTGCGATCGCTGAACAAACTTATAAGTTTTCTGTCAAAGGTCAGGAATATTCCAGTGCAGGTTTGTAATAAAACCTGTTGCATACATTTAGGTTCAAACTTTACAAATACTGCTTCAGCAGCCCAGACGTATGTTGGTTTTGTAAAGCAAAAACTTCCGAAATTTACGATTTGGACACAATTTGAAATAAAAACGTTGATAATGAGGCTTGTAAATTGGGTATTTCGTCATTACATGTTCGAATAAATTTAATAGAATGCATACTTTATGTAGCTTATAATATGCCTTTCGAAAAGTAATCTACGATCCATGCAAAAAATAAGATTTTAACACAAGAAAACAAGCATAAAATTCAGATGGCATTAAAAGAACGAATTAGCTTACGAGTTGATTCTTTCCAACAAGGATCTGCGGTTGTTGTGGTAACAGCTCTTCTGCTGTTGCCGGGAGTGCTTTCCTGGGGAAAAAACTTTCGGTTTGTACAGCTGTTGCTGGGTTGACAATCTTTGGCCGAGTTGAACTCGGGTCGTTCCGGAACGTAGATCCAATTGTCATGGGAACGACAAGGATCTGTATATTGCCATCGTTCGAAGACAAGGATCTGTGTCTTCGAACGATGGCAACACCTCAAGACGTTTCTTTTCCAACCCTGCACTTATTGCTGATATAACAGGTGTTAGTGAAGAACTTATAGATCGCTTTCGAGTTATTCTTCAGATAATAATATGTGGCTAGAAAATTGATACTGTAAAGTTTCAAAGATACGGCTAATCTATTTGTTAGAAAATATAACTGGTATTTCATGCCTGTTACTGTCCATAAAATACTAATACACGGAAAAGACATAATTGATGCAGCAGTACTGCCTATTGGTATAATCTCCGAGGAAGCAGCAGAAGCATATAATAAAGATTGCAGGAAGTACAGATTATTGTTTTCCAGAAAGTGTAATAGAACTTCAACAAATACTGCTGTTTTACAACGTATGCTTGCATCATATGATCCGTATATAAGTAGTATAAAACGTCAACCTTATAAATATATTTTATAAAAAAGTCTGGTAAAAAAACCCTAGTTATAACTTTTTATTAAACAATTGATATTATCTCTTTTAATTATCTTAGGTATAAGCTAAAATTAATGTTTAACTTTTTACCAAAAAAATAAAACTTGACTTTTTTTTTGTTTTGTATGGATGTAAGTTTTTTAAAGCTAATATATGGCATCCCAATAATTTTGTTTTTAATAAGATTTGTCGTTTTGTTTTCAACAAAATATTACAATATATAGCAAACTACTACATTAAACTAAAATCAAAAATATTTGCAGTGGGCTTACAAACCGAACTTGGAAAATATAAGCAGTCGAAATAGTTTCTAGTGTCTAGTGTGATAATGAAGTCACATCAGTCGCAGAAGGTTAACCAATTAGCAGATGAGTTGCCATCTCGTGACCAGCTATTCAACTATTATCGGTTTTGAAAGGTTCGGAACTTCACTAACTCTTTCTTTATCATGTTCAGCTTTGTTAAGCTTTTAATTCTGTCTTACCAGCGTGAAATATTATCGATATTTTCAAATGCTGGAATTTGTTGAATGTTTATTTTGCCCAACTTTTTGAGCAGTATACATTCATGTTTTAGCTAAGTGCCTTTAGAGTTTTAACAATTAAAGCTTAGTACTCTGTTCATACGAAAAATATGACAATTATTGTAAACTCTATACGAAAATGTGGGACTCATATTATTTGGCATGAAGACTCAAAATGTTGTAGATACATTTCATATGTTTTTCACAAAATAAACAAAGTACTACTTCTGCAGCAATTTTTCATGAGAAATTCGTGTAATTTTTTTTTATATGGACTTTTGACAGCACTTCGCACAAAATGATGAACAGAGTACCATGTTTAAGTTATTAATTTAGTCGAACTGTATGCGTTTATCGAAAGTTATTTAATTAGTTTGGCTTAGGTTCGTTATTCAATTTGATCTTTCGATTAATTTATTTTTTATTTTAGAAGGAAATTCTAAAGCATGTAATAACTTTTTGCTAAATGTGACGCGGGCAGTACACGCCGGCTTAACGTGGCATACAACAACACAATAAGATATGTCTATGATCTTAGGAGATTCAGCCATATATCTTATTTCTCAAAGAATATTTTTAGTGTTACCCTAGAAAATTATATGAATATAAGAACTCTTGTATTTCTTCACAGAATAATTTATTCTGGCAGCCCTGGTTATCTCTTCAATAAAATTCAGTTTGGTAGACCTGGAAGAGGAAGAAGATTAATAATTCTCACTGCCTCAGAGCATCATTTTTTTATCAACGCGACCCGTCTCTGGAACCAATTACCAGACAACTTACAAACAACCAGAAAAGCAACGCAATTTACAAAAATTATTATATATTATATTTAATTAACGATATGCTTCGCTACCCCAGTCTTGTGGAGATATAAAAAAAAGCAATACATGATTATTTTCTACTGCCGTATCCTCCCTCCTTTGCCATAGGGATTTTGTTTAAAGTGCAATTTCGTTTCAGTATCATGTAAATCAAATTTGGAGAGTCTCCAGGTCAGAGAAACAAGCCGTCTTAAAAAGTCGGCGGCGGCGGCTCATAGCCGGCTTCAGCCGGCTGATAGCGGCTGGTTTAGTATTACGAAATTCGCGAATATTTCGCAATAAAATGTATATAATCAATTGCACTTTTTAATGTTGAACTTCTTTATTACGAAATTTTATTAAATTTTCTTTTTATAATTTTTTTTTAACAAATTTTTATATAAAATTTTTCGAACACCTGACGACTTTCACATAATTTGTAATATGTCCTACAAATTTGCAACTAAAACAACGATTAGCCGGCTAGCCGAGGTTAGCCGCATGGATCGGCGACGGCTTGAAGTTACATTGAAAGTCGGCGGCGGCTCTTAAGCCGGCTTTGAGCCGATCGGCTTGTTTCTCTGCTCCAGGTATAGGAAACTACAAATTATATTGTGTAGTGGGTGCAAGTCTCTCCCTCTTACTAAACCACCAGCTTTCCATGCAAGCGCAATTTGTGCTAAGCTTAACGTACAACAAATTTAGAGAGTCTCGCCTTGGTGGCTCTTCAGATATAGGCAAATTAATAACTATTTTGTATGGGGCGCCTCCGTTTTCCCCTCCTATACATTCAAGATATTGTTAAAACTTTTAGAGAGCTTTAGAGAGCTTTAGAGAGCTTCACTATTATAGATCTGCAAATATAGGAAAACTATTTTGTAGAACCTTTTACTTTGTTCTAAGAGCTACCCACATCCAATTTAGGGAGCCACACTATTATATTTCTGAAGATATAAGAAAACTAATATTACTTTGCATGGGGGTACCCGTCTACCACCACCACCAAATTTTTTTTACTTCATTCAAATATTCCATGAGTTCGATATTACTCCAAGTCATATTTTGTAAAACATTGGGCCAGACCGGCCACACCTTTAAAAATAAAATTCCATCCAAAAAAAATTAATTTTTAAATGAATTATACTTTTATTACTAAAACTTAGGTAAAAAGAATCTTTTAAGCAAGAACCTTATATAAGTTCCCGCTATGACTATTTTATCTAAAGTTAATGCTCTTTATGCCATGTTTCATTAAAAAAGCTTTTATAACTAAAACGGTTTAAGATCCTATTTCTCTCCAAACATTTTACTGGGTTATATCTGTAATGGAAATTTTGAAAGCAATCCGCAAAATGCTTTAACAACAAAATATGTACTTATTGTTTCGTTGTTGCTGTTTATATTGCCATTTTTGGTTGCTGTTGTTGTATGTATAGTAGTACAAATGTATGTGGTTTCAAGCAAACATCTTTAAGATGAAAAGAACACGTTGAAATGAAAATGCAAAGAAATAAACTGCTCATAGCATGTGGTGTGTGTGTGGTCTTGTATTTTATCTACAAATGCAAATTTTGTTTTTAGGAGGCAGACAGACAAACTTATGTACAACAAAACATAAAGTTTTGATTGTTGTTGTATGTTAAATTAATATTGTTCATCTGTCTTTAATTTAAGAACATGCAAAAATCTGATAAAATTGTGTGCCTGCTTCTAACAGATATTTAATAATGCTATGAAAACTGTGAAATTTAATTTTAAAAAAATAGTTAAAAGCGATTGCACGCAGAAAAATACATGTTTGAGACATTTTCGCGGCAGCTACATTATGATTGTGGTAAGAAATGTATGGTTGTATCAATCAATCTGCTAATTTTTATATTTTAAACATACATTTCGGCACGACGAATATGTTATTGTTGCTATTTTACATACCCAACATATTTTGATCTACAATCGAAGCTGTACTACTATGTACAATGAAACGTAACGCAATAAGTTTTTTTTATTTATTGGGAGAATGTCTAAAATAAATTTAAAAAATTTTTTGAGCAAACATTTAATTTTTTGTTTCGTGTTTATAAATGAGTGGTTGAGAAACAAAGGGGTACAAGCTTCAAGGATTTTTGTTCCTTTACATTTCATTTTTAATATTTTGGATTTGTAATACCTACAGTATTTTGAAGTCATCATACAGGTTTGAATTTTTGTATAGTAATAGATGTTAATATTAAGTGTTGATTCCTTCATATAACTCAATTTCTTTAGCTGTGACACTTGTAACTCTTTGCTTATCACCTTGACGAAATTCGATATGAACTTAATGGAATAGAAGTTGATCATACAAGACATTTAGGCATTTCATGCACCTTAAAGAATTTCGTTTCTTTAGTTTTTTTAGTTAGCGCGTTTGACTACAAATCCTGAGGTCTTGATTTCAAGACTAGTTTCAGGAAAGCCAACAACATCATGCGTTTTTCTCATGTGCAATGGTGTGTTATTGTGTTGGTTGTTGTTTGAATGTTAAAGTGATGAAGGCATAATACTGATCACTTTGACAGTACCGGCAGCGATTAATACTAACATATCCTAATGCACTTTACAACACCCTCCTTCGTCGGTATTGTAACAGAACCGTCGGCGAAGTAAAAGAACTAATATAATAGCTACACAGCTTAAACTACTCAATGCCTCTACTTGACAGCAGAGAGGCTTGCAACATTAAATTAATTAAGCTTTCTATCTCTCTCCCACATCACCACCTGTTCTCTCTACACTATCCCTTTCCCAAAGAAGGTAACACATTCCCAGCGGGAAAAGCTAATGAATAGTAAACGAGAAAGTCATGCAGATAATGTATAATATTTCATACCAGAATTCATTATTGTTAACACAGAACATGTCCTACACAGAAAGAAATAAGTTTCGTTTTTGATAACAAAAATCCCGGTATTCAATAATTTTTTTTTTCAAATTTCCTGTGATAAAGAATTCCCCTATACTGATAACAAAATTATTTCAAAATAAAAATATATATATATATAAATTAAAAAAATGTTGACATGGCTGGAATACGAACCCGGGCTTTCCGGACGTAAAGCATACACTCTCTAGCTGAGCCATATCAAATTTATTTTTTTATGGGATACAACTTGTTTTAAGTACTTATGTATAAAAAGAAAAGAAATAACCGGCATGGGAAAGAAATACTTACAACGAAATATTTTATTATGTTAAAGATAAATGTTATTGAAATTCATATTTTTTTTAATAACATGGTCTTATTGAATATAATTCTTGTCTATTTTTTTCTGTGTAGGAAAGTAATGAACTATTTTAATGTGTCCGCCGAATGAATTCTATAATTCACTGTTTTTATTCGTAATATAATATTATACAAATATGTATGTAAGTACAAACGAGGAAAACACGAACAGTTGTTACGAGCAGAAACAATATACTCCTTGTTCGTAAGATGTGGTAAAGCACGTGTTAATGAATGTGTAATTTTTGTGTGTGATCAAATTACGTTCTCGTTTCCAAAGGAATGCATTATTTCGCTTTTTAAAATAATAAATTATATATTTCATTGTATATGTAATCCATGACTACATTTCCCGCTGGGTAAATTAATTAACTGGTAGGCATTAATTGCCTGATTGTGTTATTTCTCTTTTTTAAGAGAGATAATAATTGACTATATAATAATACAATATCTATATTATATAATTTGTTGTGAAAAAACACTACTTGTATATGAATAAATATATATTTTTCTTATGAATAAATAGATTAATTTTTTTTGTCAAAAACCTTTATTTTTGCAAGTACTAATGATTTTTGGCAAGAAAAATTTTTATGGCTCTTTAAAAGCTTTGAAATTTTGTAAATTTTAATTTTTTACTCTTCCGCCTCAAAGGTTGCCGAGCCCTAGTCTAGCCATTTGGGCTCTACGATGGCGCACACAAGAACATAGATACAAAGGCACACATTTAAAAATAAAAGTCGATTGAAAAAATCGGATGAATATTGAGCTGCTGATCAGCCGAGCTATTCAGCTACACATAAAAAGTCGGTATAATATATTTTCTATTTTTAAATAAACGATTTTCAACTGAACCAAGTAAAAAGAAAACTTTAAAGTTATTTTCAATATAACAAAAATTTTGGGGGAAAAAAGCTCTTAATAAAATATATGCTCTTAAAAATAAAAGATGCTAAAATATGTCCTTAAGTACAAAATATGCAAAAATATGCTCTAAAAAATCGATGCCAAAGTTCTTTAAAAGCTTAGAAACGGATATATAACTACCTTATATGTATGTCTGTAAAACATCCAGAAAAAAATATTATATATCATAATATTGGTTGGCCTGGTCAACATCATTACACAGCAGAACAGTGGTTCTGTTTTTTTTAAATTAAAAAAAAACCGATTCTTATGCATTTCATCTCCTGATTATGATGGCGTCATTAGATTTTCGCTAGCAGCTCTAGTTTTAAATAATTTAGCATTTAAATAATTTAGCATTTAAATAATTTACACCACTTTTATTATTATTCGCTTTATATTTCATAAGTGGTCCTTCAGGCTTTAAAATACTTTCTGAATTATTAATCTACACAAAATTTTTTTTCATTTCGGTAGAGTCAAATTGATGACGATATCAGGATATCTTACTGTTATTGCAAGTATGCTAAAAAACGTGTGTTTTTGGTTTAGTTCTTAAAATTTGTATTTTATTTAAATTTTTAAATTTAAATAACTAATCCTTATGTATTTCTGCCAGCTGATTACGAAAATAGTTTTACTATTTTTCTAGCACCTCTAGTTTTAGAGATATTGTGCATTATATAAAAAATATATTAAATTTTTATTTTCTTACGTTATCCAAAAAAAATTGTTTTATAAAAAATTTTTAAATCTAGCCTCTATTTTTAAATCTAGCCTCTATTGGTTATTTCCTAATAATTTTGTAATTAAAATTTTAATTTTTCTTCAAATCTTTTTTTTATATTTCGTAAAAGCTACAAATTTCAAATATACGATATTTGGTGGTAACTCTACTAAAAGCTTACGTTTGTTTATAAAAATAATTAAAAAATTGCATGTTTTTTTAATATTTAAAATTTGTAATTAAAAAAGTTCGAAACATGAATACATACATATATACATTAGAGCGGGCCAAAAAAATTTACTTTTTTTTTAATATATCGAAAATATTGTTTGGGATGAAACAAAAGAGTTGGTGTCAAAATTTGAGCGCTTTATATTAATATTAAGAGGTCTATCATCGCAATTTTAAATTTTTTTGTCTATGCAAGTTTTTGTCTTTTGACTCCCAGACCATCAAGCCAAACGGAATTGACCTGAACATATCTTGAAGGAAATTAATACTCTATGAAAAAGGTCCTCATAGTTAAAGTTAAAGCACAAACTAAACTTTAACTATGAATAGCTTTTAAACGAGTGTGTTTAGCTAAAAATGTTACTAAACTTTTTTTGTAGAGAATTTAATTTCCTTTAAGAATATGTACTGGCTTTTTTCAGAAATTTATTTTTACATGAATTACAAAATTCGAAAGTTTAAAAATCAAACTGTAAAATCATACCAAGGTTGGAGGCATAGTTATAAGAAAACGGTTCACTGAGAAAAAATTTCACTAGGACCTTGTTCGTAGAGCATTTAATTTGCTTAAAAATATGTTTAAGTCAATTCCATTTGGATTGATGGTTTGGGAGTCAAAAGTCAAAAACTTGCATAGACAAAAAAAATGTTAAATTGCGATGATAGACCTCTTAATATTAATATAAAGCGCTCAAATTTTGACAATAATTCTTTTTTTCATCCCAAATAATATTATCGATATACTTTAAAAAAAAAGTAATTTTTTTTGCCCACTCTAATATACATACTGCTACAATAAATCCTCAAAGTCAGTTTTGTAGAGATTGCTTGCATATCTTGCCTTCGCCCGGGCTTAACAGGTATGTATGTATGTTCATATCTATCTATCTATGTATGTATGTATGTATGTATGTATGCAAGTTATCACACAGTAGCCTCGCTAAGTAAAGCCTAGCTGGCTATGCTTCTACATTATATATATATATATATATATATATATATATATATATATATATATATATATATATATATATATATATATATATATATATATATATATATATATATATATATATATATATATATATATATATATATATATATATATATATATATATATATATATATATATATATATATATATATATATATATATATATATATATATATATATATATATATATATATATATATATATATATATATATATATATATATATATATATATATATATATATATATATATATATATATATATATATATATATATATATATATATATATATATATATATATATATATATATATATATATACATATATATCTAATGGTGACCTCTTTTCGTAAAAATTTTCCGCATATCTGGCCTATGGCCAGTCTGAACAAATTTCTTCTCAGCCTGGCGTAAGGATTTTCATTATTAGAAGCTAAAGGCAAGCTAGGCATCACATTTTTGCTCATAGGGGACTAGCTATAAATCAGCCAGAAGCTGGCAAGACAGAAAACCTTTACTCAACGAAACCACTATTCGACATACCCGAGAAGAAAGTCCTCAAGCAGAAAATCTTAATATGCCCAGAGGAGAAAGCACTGGATACTATTTCCATTTCAAAGTGGAAATAAAGTTCATGGATGTTATTTCTCAATTTTGATGTGCATTATTTCCACTCCGAAAATGAAATAATGTCTATGGGCGTTATTTCCCTTTCTATGTGGAAATAATGTTCATGGACATTATTTCCTTTTCAATTTGGACATAATGTCCATCGACATTATTACTTTGGACGTAATTGCATGCCATCCTATTTTCCCAGTGCGACTAAGATCTTCAAAGCTTAGGAGATTTTTAGCTGTGTTTTTTTTTTAACACATAAGCACAAATTAATCAATTTTTTTGCATATTGGAGTTCTTTCTAAATCTCGTTTTTTGTTTTTATAAAAATTTTGATTTTTTATTTATATTTTAGTTTGTTGAAGCAAATTTAAATTTTTTGCAAAATTCATCCTGGCTGTTTGTTACTTTACTGCTGCAATTTATAAACAAACGAGTGCCTATTGCTTATCGACTATTTTATATGTTTTCATTCGTTTATTACGAAAGAACTAATTTTATAATAACGAAATATATATGAAAAAATTAATATCTCTTTTGCTCTCTCATATATTCTCACTCAAATATTTTACGTTACAAAAACGTAAAACTACTTTCGTTCGTTTTCTTACGAACGAACAATCATATTCATTTTCGAATAACTGGCTGATAATCATCACTACAAATAACACAAAAATTTTCTGGACTGTTCATACAACATCTTTTATACTTAGCGATTGCTTTAATAACTTGTAGATTGACAAATACGATATACAAAATTAAATTTATTGGATGGCGTGAGAAAAGAAAAATTTTAAGTAGTTTTTTTTATATAATGCACAATATCTTTGAAACTGGAGGTGCTAGTAATCAGCGGACGAAAATACATAAAAATCAGTTATTCTAATTTCAAAATATTAAAATAAAAAAATTATAAGGACTAAAGCAAAATCACACCATTCTTAATATACTTGCAATAACAGTAAGATATCCTGATTTAATCAACCAAGTGACTCTACCCAAATAAAAGAGACTTTTGTGTACATTAATAATGCACAAAGTATTTTTTTTTTTTGGGATTGGGGAACCATTCGTGAAATATTAAGCGAATAATACAAAAAGTGGTGTTATTTATCCATATGCTAAATATCACTATATCTTTAAAACTAATGATGCTATTGTAATCAGCAGATGAAAATACATAAGAATCAGCTATTTTTATTAAAACAACAAAATCACTGTTCTGTTGCGTTTTTAGAATTGGGCATGATCAATATTCCAAGGAACATAGGAAAAATGAACACACACAGAAAAATAAAGGAATGTAAAATCAACATGAAGCAATTGTGATTTTAAATCATATTAAATTCATATGTTTATTTGCTTTGTTCATTGCTACAGTTCACTGTTGTGCTTATTTGTGTGACTTGTTGTTGTTTATTCTTACGTTTGTCGGCTATGAAGACGACAAAAAACGAATTACCAGCAAAAATTTACTGCTGCTGGTTTAAAATTACCATTGTTTCATATTAGTTTTAAATAAAAAATTATTAATATAATCTTAAATCTCTTTGATTTTAAATTGTTCACTGTTAAAACACCTGTGTTATAAACGTTAGATTTCATTTTATATCAACATGACTATAGCTTTAATAAAATAAGGTTTAATAAAATAAGTTTTATGTTAAATAACAATTTATATCATGTTGAATTAAAATGAAATTCATTTTACGTGCGATGGTATTTATTTAGTGTATAAGTAAAGAAAAGTTTGATGCTGTTGTGGCTGCAGTGGTTAGCGTGTGGACTATCATGCAGGTGGTACGATTTTAAATCTTGGCTGGGACAACACAAAGTTTTCTGATGCCTACCACGTAAATAAAATAATTAATAGAATAGCTAGATTGAAGTCATGTTGTTTCAGCTTGATATAACTATAATTCAATATGATTCTTAGTGTTGTTTCAATATTAAATTCACGTTGCTTAAACTTGAAATAACTTTAATTCAACATGATTCTTCGTGTTGATCTAATATCAAATTCACGTTGTTTCAACTCGAAATAACTTTGATTTTTGTATTATTTCAGTATCAACTTCATTTTGATTTAACTGTACTGCAATATTAAATCAACATGAAATATAGTTGATTCAAAAGGATAAATTTTCCTTTAAAATTATTCTAAATCATGTTGAATTAAAATGAAACGCCTATGAAGCAAAATCACTACCAAAAAATGTTAAATTAACCTGGGTTTCGACGATTTTACATGGAAATTTTTCTGTGTGCATCAACTTGATTTTTCAACATACACAGACAGCAGAAGATAGCGGTACTACTTTCGGAAGCCGCTACAGTTCCAACATCAGTCCTCATCGTGTGTATTTTTGCTTATCATCACTTGTTAGGTACTCTGTTGAATGTGATTTCAATTCTTATATATACAACTTTTTCGTGAAAATACGAGAATTAAATCACTCAAGTTCATGTTAATTGCACATTTTTATCGGGAATTTTCAGTGTTAACCTTAGTCTATTTTTCTTCATTCCCATTTTTTGCTTTCTGAAAGTAGCTCTGCTATATTCTGCTGTGTATGTTGGAAAATCAAGTTGATATTGATGTTTCCCATGTTGCTTGGAATATCAATCGTGCCTAATTATTTCTGAATAAAACGTTACGAACCTTAGCCTAATAATCAATTTGGATTCAAGCTCAAATAAGTTCGAAATAATAATATTAACAAAAATTTAAATTGTTGAAAAGTATTTTTTGTTAAATTTATATTAAAATAATTAAATATTTTATATGTAGTTTAAAAAAATAAAATTGTAGTTAAAAAACATATTTTATATGTAATTCTAGTTTTATTGTATACAATCCCTAACTTTTTAGTCCAACAGTTCCTTAATTGTGATATTACTGCTTGCAACATTTTTTTATGTTATAAGTTTTAAAATATCGTTATCATAACAATTACTAGAACTAGATTTCATTAAATCTCTCGATTGTATTAAAGATGACACGGTATTTACATGAAGTCGATGTATTATATTGGTTTCAATTATATTTTGTGAAGAAGAAATTCTTTCTACACATGCTTAGGAATGTTGAATAGATAGAATTCTTTGAACGATTCTGTATAAATTCGTATATAAACGTTCGAACGGGTTGAAATAGTAGTAAATTTTGAGCTGAAAGGGCTACAATAGATTAGAAAGTACCACAGGGTTATCAAACATTTGAAAGTGCTGCAAATGGCCAAATTCTACGTTATTTTGCATTACTGGTGTATTCCGCTTTTTATCCGTATAAATAACCTGACCAGACATTCCGCTTTAGGCGGAATTATCCCGCTTTTAAGACGTCGATCCAGCCTAAAATTATTATCCCGCTTTATCCCGCTTTTTCGGGCTTTAAAATTTATAGTTTTGTTTTATTAATATATTTATTTCGAATGTATTTGCTTTGTGAATCCAAATGGATTATTAGGCTAAGGTTCGTAACGTTATATTCAGAAAGAATTGGGCATGATTAATATTCCAAAAATTTCCAAAAATATTGAAAATGTTTCAACTGAGCAAAATTATCTTTTTTGTGTTGATCCAATAAAAGCTCATTGATTTAAAGGAACTTAAAATTGAAAAAGCGTGTTTTTAGACATTGCTTCAAAACTCCATACTTAAAATTTCTAGTCCACGTAGTATTGAAAATTATTGATTATTGCAAAAACTACGTTAAATGCCTTAAAAACAATGGAGTTCGACTTACCTTCAATTTAAATTTGTCTACGTTAAAATGAAACGAAAATCCAGAAATAGCTTTCAAAGCCCAAAGTTGAAAGTAATTTGGTGCCGAACACATGATACATAAAATGTTTAAGAACCGACAAAATAGAAGAAAGTTATAACACATTAAGTGAAAAAGCAGAACTGCTTTTAATCAAAAATATTATTTTGACTATAAACTGAATTTTATAAAAGATGACTTTGGATTTTTTTCACTCACTGACTTACAACTTTCTTATTTTTGTCGGGTTCTAACGACTTCATGTTTCATGAGTTAAAGAAAAAATTTTCTTTAGGATTAAAGCAATTTATAAAATTTTTCTTTCATAAATTTTAAAAACCATCTACAAATGCACTTTTTTAAATTTTAAGGGCTCAATGAAGTCAATGAATTTTCTAAGAACATATCGTTACCTGAAGTGCAAAATTACATAACTACACTGTTTTTAATTTTATAGGAGAAAAAATAGTAAAAAAAAGTAAAAAGTCACTTCATTTTCATTATTAATGCGATTGATTTTTATGATAACAGTTTGCAAGTTTGTACACACAGGAAAAAAAGGAATGTAAAATCAACATGACGCAATTGTGATTTGGAATCATATTAAATTTACAAGAAATAATTTATCGTTTAAGTGTGTTCGTGTTTATTTGCTTTGTTCATTGCAACAGTTCACTGTTGTGCTTAGTTATTTGAATTGTTGTTGTTTATTCTTACATGAGTCAGCTATGTAGACGATAAAAAACGAATTACCAGCGAAAGTTTACAGCTGCTGGCTTAAAATCACCATTGTTTCATATCAGTTTTAAATGAAAAATTATTAATCTAACCTTAAATCTCTTTGATTTAAAATTTTTCATTGTTAAAACAATTTTGTTATAAATGTTACATTTCACTTTAAATCAATATGACTACAACTTTAATTTCAAATAATTTTTATGTTAAATAATCATTTGAATTAAAATGAAACTCATTTTATATACGATGGGTATTTATTTAGTGCACAGCTAAAGTAAAGTTTGAAGCTGTTGTGGCTGCAGTGGTTAGCGCACGGAATATCATGCAAGTGGCACGATTTTAAATCTTGGCTGGGACAGCCAACTACAACACAAACTTTTCTGTTGTCTATAAGTAAGTAAGTAAGTAAGTAAGTCTGTTATTACGTAAGTTAAATAATTAATAAAATAGCTACATTAAGGTCATGTTGTTTCAGCTTTATATAACTGTAATTCAACATGATTCTTAATGTTCTTTCAATATCAAATTCACGTTGTTTCAACTTGAAATAATTTTTATTCAACATGATTTTTCGTGTTGTTCCAATAAAAAATTTACGTTGTTTCAACTCGAAATAACTTTAATTTATCATAATTTTTCGTATTATTTCAGTAATAACTTCATTTTGATTTAACTGTACTGCAATATTAAATCAACATGCAATATAGTTAATTAACATGAAACGTCTATGAAGCAAAATCACTACCGTAAAATGTTATATTAACCTGGTTTTCGACGATTTTACATTGAAATTTTTCTTTATTTTGGGACAAGCGGTTCAATGTATTAAATAATAATAGGAAATGCGACATTAAATTTATTTTTTTTATTTATGTTATTTCTCATTTCAGCTAACGATATGGAACTGTGTAGTTGCATACATTTATAAAAAATCAATATTTATCATCAGTGTATTTACAACATCCCGCTTTCCATAAGATATTTTGTAAAATCCAGCTTTTTTTTCATATTTTCTTCAGAATCCCGCTTTTCAACCGCTTTTGATAAAAACTTTCTGGTCACGTTACTTACTTAAGCTCCATGCCTTATTGTGTGACGTATTACTGATATTGGAGCTATATATCAATCATACGCAACGAATCAATTATAACCAGCGCCGAAATGTATTCTTCAATATTTCTGTAATTTTTATTTCATCGTAAAATTTATTGCTGACGTATACGTAACGTAAGGCAGTGAATGTATTCAGTATACGCTATTTTATTGCCTTTCACCGTTGTTGCCAAGAGCTGTAGAAAAAAAGCTAAATCGTTCTTTTTAAAAGGCCAAAAGAGGTTAAATCTCACCAAAATAAATGCTGAAAAAATGCTTAATATTTTTTATTGTAAACTCAAATGTATCTTTATTATTTAATAAGCAACAATTTATAAACATGGTAATTTTTACATTATGAAACAAGAAAAATACCAAGTAGCACCTCTATATTTTTTTATGTGTAATGGTCCCCTAATCACAAAAACCGACTTAATTTGAAATTCAATAGATATTTTTTTTTAATTTTTTCCTAAATATGAAATTTTTGAAGATGCTGCTCGACCGATTTTATCATAACTTGGGAAGGAGTTGTCCAATTTTATTACAGAAACCACTGAAAATACTTGAAAGAAAATTGGCCTTAAGCCATTCTAATATTATTTTTTTCATACTACCCGGCTTCAGAATTATTCAGAAAACAATGATGTAAAATATATTTTCTTTATGCAAAATTGGAAAACCTTTATTTTTTGAAAATTTGAAAAAATCGAAAAGGGCAACATTTTACCATGTTTATTAACTGATCAGAAAGCCACATATAGTAAAAATAACATAAGGTTTATGTTATGAAAATCGATGTGTAAATGTTAATTGCAGGGCTTATTGTAATAACATCATAAGGCACCCGAATTGAAAAAAAACTGGGCTTATGTGTCTTTCCTACTGATTATAACATCCCCTGCAAAGATTTTAGCTATTTTCAATTAGTTTCTGATAAAGACTATAATTAAATGTTTACATTTCAATATTTTTTATATATTTTTTTAATAACATCATAAGCCATACCAATTCTTAACAGCTCAAAACCAAATTTTGATTTTCAAAGTTTTGTATGAAAGTCCTGAAAGTTTTTAATCAAGCATGAATGTGAAGGAACCAGTGCGCTAGGATTTTTTTTTAATTTTGGTGGCTTATGATGTTATTGCATAAAAACCTAATATGTAGTTAAATTCATAAAAAATTATTTGAACATGAATAATAATTATAGAAATACGTTTGTACACGCAAAGAAAAAACATGGTTGAGGCAACCAGAATCGAAAAGGAACATTATCGAGGAGCAACATACTATGATTGAATATAATACATATAATAACCATATATGTATATGGTTAACAACAACCATATAAATATGTTTTACGACAACCATAAATGTGGTTCAAAATAAAAATATATGGTTTGAAATAAATATATATATATGGTTCAAAACAATATTATATATATATATATATATATATATATATATATATATATATATATATATATATATATATATATATATATATATATATATATATATATATATATATATGGTTCAAAATTACAATATATGGTTTGAAGTAACCATATCTATGGCTATATAACCATATATATGGTTCAAAACAACTCTATATAAGGCTCAAAATTACAATATATGGTTTGAAATAACTATATATATGGTTCCAAACAAATATATATGGTTGCAATTTTATATTTTTTAGCTGGTCAGTGTTGTGACCGGAGAGTTGTGACCGGTGAAAAGAACTATATCACAACATATCACAAAACTAGACCAAAACGTTAAGCAAAATACATTCATAGTACAAGCAGATATTTTTTAAATTAAAAATATATCTTTAAAGTACAGTAATTTAACTAGTATTAAAGATCCCATCACACGACAAGGAGTTTCGGTCTAGAACCTATCACTGAGTATCTTAATTATGTCAATTAACCCCCTCCAATGACAATCCCGGCTACCGGTCCCTTTCATATAAAGTTCCGGAACTCGAACCGGTTGCTAGTGCTTGGGAACCAGTCTTGTGGCAGGTTTTTTTCCTCTATGGCTTTTAACGTTTGAAAACAAAAATCTACATTTTCGAAAAGTCCTCCTCCTTCTATTTTTAATTTTTCAAAAATCCAACTCTATATCACGCAACTTTTAAGTAATTTTTAAGATGTGAGCTCTATTTTTTAAATTTCTTTTTTCGAATTTTTAAATTTAATTTTTTACTAATTTATCTATAACACTACTTAAAATGATAACGAAGTCCAAAAAATATATTTTTCAAAGTAATTGGAGGTCGCTGAGCACGAATATTAAATTAATGTTCTTTAAGAAAATAGTTTTCCAGATATTTGCAATAAAACTATATTTTTGGGGTTTTTAAGTTACTGTCAGAAATCTCGGAAAAAGTGCATCTAAATCCAAGCATAAAACTCATACACAGCACTAAATTTTTTTCTTTTAGACAGTGTTTAAAAGGCGTTGATCGTTTTTTCCAAATTAATAACATCAGAAAAGTGATCTGTACATTTGACCTGACACACCTACCTACATGTAATCTGCAATTTTTACGGCGTGTAAGCCAAACGGTCCTTAGATTCGGATTCAGTAAATTGCGAAAAACTGCTAAAAATAACTACCAAAAAAAATCCGTTTTTCTCGAGTTACTTGAAATTTTGAGTGTGTACGAGCCAAACGGGCCAAAGATTCGGACTCAGCATGTCCAAATACTTGTTGATAGGTGGATCTGGTCAAATGTACAGACAATTATTTTGTTTGCTTGCCAGTGTTATTAATTTTGAAATATTAAAATGTTTCGGCTTTCAAGGTATATAACTCGCTAGATTTTAATCCGATCAACACAATTTAATCGCTGTCCGAAAGCAGTGAAAAAAATCTTTAGAGCTATGTATAAGTTGTATACTTTATATGCGCTTTTTGTAGATTTCTGGCAATAACTTAAAAGCTTTAAAATTACAGCTTTTTTGCAAATATCTGGAAAACTATTTTCTAAAGAAACATTAATTTAATATTCGTGTACAGCGACATCAAGTTACTTTAAAAAATATATTATTTGGACTTCGTTAACATTTTAAGTGGTGTTATATATAAATTAATAAAAAAAAATTTTAAATTCGAAAAAGTAGAAAAAACTGAGTTCACATCTTGAAATGTTCCTAAAAGTTGCGTAATATAGAGTAGTATTATTAGAAATTTAAGAAAATCGGAGGGATCGCACTTTATAAAAAATTTTGATTTTAATTTTCAAACATTAATAGCTAAGTGAAAATAACACCGATATTTTTTCTGAAAGAGCATTTAGAGACGAATAGAATGATACTCAACTTTTTTGACATATCAATTTCGATATTGATCTTTAATTAATTAAAATTTGAAAAATCTATTACTCTATTATTGAAAAATCTATTACTCCATACCTGTTGGCAGTAAAAAGCTGAAAATTGCAGTGAAGATTGAGTTTAGTACGTGCCAAAACATATCCGAAAACGAACAAAATTGAAGTGGGCCGTGCCACAAACTGGCTGATTTCGCATGGAATACCCCATTAGGGTTTCCGTTATTTGCCAAGTTGGTTTTTTTCTTTCGTTCCGTCACATACATTTTTAGTCTTCGCTCTAAAAATAAATATCCAACTGAAAAAATTAAAATTTTAAAATTAAACCGGGCCCCAATCAGGTAAAATTTCCCATATAAAAATACTTGGGAGTTTTTGACTTTTTGCATTTAATTGTTTTTCTCCGAAAACGAATAGCATACCGCAACGGCCAGTACATATTTTATAGAGAATTTAACGCTCTACAAAAAAGGTATTTAAAAACTTTGTTATAATTTCACTCCTTCGAAAGTTAGGATTAAAATTAGTGCATGTTATGTATAGTTTATAAAAATATTTGTTTTTCAAAATTAAACAATCCGCGTTTTTTCTATAGTCATTAGCGAGATCTGTTCCAAGCAAAACAAGCCCTATTTCATTAAAATCGAATATTGAATTTAAAAAAAATTTAAGTAAATTAAAAAGATTATTTTTTAAATATTTTGACCTCCAATTGGAACCACCATCTTAAATTTTAAAATTTTAATTTCGTATTTGAAATCAGTGGTGCCAAAAACGCCCGATATTTTATAAAACCACTAAATCAATATTCCATTTATGGCCGAAATTCTGGGATCCTGGCCCATCGTGCACTGATAGAAAACCCCTCATAACGGTGATGTAATTTGACATCAATGCTATGTCAAGTATCTTCGTTTTCGATCCCATAATACTTTTTGACCCAATGATACTTTACATCATTGTGATGTCAACCTTTAGATCAGCTGTCATCAATGGAACGATTGAAACACGTATACATATTTCAATTTTCTTACTTATACTTGTTGCTATTTTAGTTTTACTTTTTATTATGTTAGTTTTTCTTCTAAATTTTGTTTTGTTCCCAGGCTCCTCAATTCATCGCACATTTATAAACAAACGCCGCTACCATTTCAATTATGTCACCATCCAAAACATCGGCACCACAAATTCAACATAAACATTATTGTTGCAACATACATATAACGTCTAAGTGTCATCAATATGATAACTAAGTGTCATCAATATGATGACTAAGTGTCATCAATATGATAAAATGTGTTATACTATCGTTTGCTTCAATATTTTAACTGTGCATATATGCTTACTGGCTTAGTTTTTAAAAGGACTTGAATATTTTATTATTAGCTCTGTCATAATAATGATGATAAGTGTACATCAAAGCAACGTCATGTTCTTTAACTTTATAAAAACTTTTTTAAACACAAAAGTATTAAATAAAACAATAATATTTGTATTAAAATACAAATTACAAACATTATAACTATTGTTTACTAATTTCTTTTATACATATTTTACACTTTAATAATATATAATAAGTGATATCGTGTTGATATCATTCCAGTCATAGCATTGATGACACTTAAACTATGACTAAATTCTATGATGACGGTTGTCATCGGATTGACTGATGTCTCATTTCGTTCTATTGATGAAACTTTGAAAAAAATGGAAATAAATCTGCATTTTCTAAATGCGCAGTCCGATTCTTATAAGATTGCATGCGACATTTATAGAGGTGTTGCTGAGCTTAAGTTTGGAGTTTGGACTTTATATCTTTAAATGTGGTGGAACCACAAGACCCCAAAGTGGTTCACCTGGGCTTCTGAAAATTTTAAACCTATGCCAAGATGATGTTTTTGTTCTGATAAAAAAGATTTTTTGCACTTAGATTCTCCTATCGAAGATATTAAAAAAAAGTAAGCTACATTTATGGTTTTCCACTTACAGTTTAGGAGATAGTCGACTAAAAAAATTAAAATGTAAACTTTTTTCCCACCTTGGTCCACAGTTTTGCTAACTCCGATCGTTTCCGATATGCAAAAAAATTTTTTTTCGTTCATTACTAACAAAATTATTAATACTCTGGAAAATTTTTGCTAAAATATCTACTCAGTCAGGAGTTATACGCAGTTAAAATTTTGAAAAAAATCGATTTTTCACTGTTTCTTGTTGAAAAACGTACGCTAATTATTTCGTAATTATAAAATTGTTTTTTCAATAATACATACTTAACCCATATTTATACCTATTTAAAAGGTAATACTATAAAGCAGATACATCATTGAAAAAAATTTTTTTTTCAATTGTCGTTATTGAATTAGCCAGAGCGTTTCATATTAGACCTATTTTTATTGCAAATATCAGTTTAAAGGGGCGTTATCTCAAATCGCAAAGTCGTAATCAAAAAGATTATCAACTCATTTTGAGCCCCAATGTGCCCTTAAACACTTTGCAAAAAATTATCAGAGCCTAACAAAAAATAAGAAAAATATAGCGAAAATACTGAATGGGACTTTCTGGAATTTTTTGAGAATTTCGGGGTTCCCAGAGGTAAAACTTATTATTTTTTTCTTCCTTGGTATTAAGTAAATAAAATCCTATATAACTGCAAAGTTTCATTCGAAAATATCAATAATCCACGATATTATGGCATTAAGAAAATGTTTAATATGCACAAACACCATAGAACAATTAGGGAAGTAACCGATTCCGATACCGATATATCGGCGATATTTCAGATTTTCCGATACATCGTTATCGGCGATATTTTACTGTCGATACGACGATACTGTTAACATATTTTCAGAGTTTTTTTTTAACAAATTATTTATTTTTTGTTAATTTTACCATGAACTAAATTCATTTCGTTATTTTTTAAATCCTATCAATATTACGGGACTTAGACGAAGACTTTTTAGTTTGATTTTGTTTGAGTTGATGCTCGAAAGACGTAAAAATACGTTTAATTGAGAAACAAATCCAAAAGATATTGCCTAAGAGAGCAAATTTCTTTTGGATTTGGCATCTCACTAATCGGTTTTATACCCCGTCTAAATCCCGTATATCAATTTTAATAATTAATATTTTGCGCTGTTATTTTGTAAAAAAAAATTTATTTATTTTTTGTGAATCTAAATTGATTATTAGGCTAAGATTCCTAACGTTATATTCAGAAAGAATTGGGTATGATTAATATTCCAAGGAACAATGGAAAAATTAACATCAACTTAATTTTTCAACGTACACAGCAGAACAGAGTAGCGCCACTTTCGGAAGCCGCTACATTTCCATCGTCAGTGCTCACGTGTATTTGTTATCACCACTTGTCAGGTGGCTCTGTTGAGTTTTTCACATGTTTACATGTTCATATATACTTAAGTATAAAATCAAACCAAAACAGTTTGTCTTGAGTAGAACAAAAATCAGAAAAATGGGAATGAAGAAAAATAAACCGATGGCAACGCTGGAAAAGTGCACTTTAATATCAGCTTGAGAGTGATTTAATTCTTGTATTAAATTTTCACGAAAAAGTTGTATATATAAGAATTAAAGTCACATTCAACAGCAAATACACGTGAGCACTGATGATGGAAGTGTAGCGGCTTCCGAAAGTGGCGCTACTCTGTTCTGCTGTGTACGTTGAAAAATTAAGTTGATGCTAATTTTTCCCTTGTTCCTTGGAATATTAATCATACCCAATTCTTTCTGAATATAACGTTACGAACCTTACCCTAATAATCAATTTAGATTCACAAAGCAATTACGTTCGAAATAATCATATTAATAATTTATTTTTTGTTAATTTTACCATGAATTCAAATTCAATTCGTTGTTTCTTAAATCTTATTCCCAGCAAAAAAAGACACAAGACTTATTGTAATCGCTATAAAATACGCTTTATATGAAAATATAAAAATGGGTAGGTTTTCAAACAAATTGTTGCAAAAAATAGGCAAATTTTTAAAAAATCGGAATAAAATAAAATATTAAATTTTTCTTTTGACGATATTTCCATGAAATATAAGTCAAAACAAAATATTTTAAGTATACAGGGAAAGCTTAAGTCCTCCTCTATTCAACGCTGTTTAAAAGTTGAAAAGCGGTGGAGAAACAACGCAGTGAAAATTGTTTTTGTCCGTGAAGTCCCAAAAAATATTTTTTTATCGATAACTTCCGATTTTGAGGGTGTTTGCAATGTTTTAAAATGGCAAACTGATCTTCTCAACTAGACCTAGAAGCCTCACTAAGTCGTTTTCCACGAGTAAAAAAACATGCCATTTCGTAACAGCGTGCAATTAATCTATTAAGTTATTTAGAAGAATATTAGTTTATAAATGTCCTTTTATACCGATTGTTTAAAAAGCATGGCGAGTATTTTTTTAAATTATAAAGGAATTACAAATTTTTACTTACTTTTCTACTAACTATGCATATTTTTAATATAGATTCTTTGGAAGCAATGAAAATGTAGTTCCTTAGAAATTACTTTAAATTTTTTATACTGGGTTAATATTAATAATGGGTTAATATTAACTAAATAAATATTAATTTTAAATATTAGTAATACACTGTAATTTTGTATAATAAAAAAATTGCCCTTCTTGAGTTTTGTTAATCTAAACTTGAACTCAATTTCAATATTCGTATCAGTATCGTAATCGGTATCGGCGATATTTATTTTTAAATATCGGTATCGGATCGGCAAAACGGCGTATCGTTACATCCCTATTAACAATATTATCCACAATATTTAGCAAAAGGTTTTTCAAAAATTATTAAATTGTTAAAATCTGAATACGCTATTGAAAACTACATATAATTTTCTAAATTTGGATATATGATATGTCTAACTTTGTCTTTTAAATGTGTACCATTATTGGACTTATTAGCAAAATGTCGTACTGAAATAGCTTTACTTCGCCTGACCATCAATTACACGTCTAGTTAATATTTGGTTTAAGTGCACATATTACTTAAGGCCGTTTCAGACTATAATACACGTATTAATACTTTTGATGACAACGAAACTGTGATATGATAATTTCAAACAAAAATTATATCAGGGAGGCATTTCCTTCAAAAGTATTAATACTTGTATTATAGTCTCAAACGGCCTTTAACAACGGGGAAAATTAGTGTTTTGTGTTGTGCAAGCATAACATTTTTTTTCATGCTGTAAAATCTTTGATTATTGATATTTTTGAATGAAATTTTGCAGTTATATACGAATTTATGTACTAAATACCAAGGAAGAAGAAAAAAATACCATTTAACCCTGGAAACTCCCAAATTCTTAGAAAAATTCCAGAAAATCCCAAAAATGGAATTTTCTGTATTTTTACTATATTTTTTAATTTTTCGCTGCACAAAAAAAATTAAGTTTCGTTTTTGATAACAAAAATCCCGGTATTCAATATTTTTTTTTTCAAATTTCTTGTGATAAAGAATTCCCCTATATTGATAACAAAATTATTTCAAAATAAAAATATATATAAATTAAAAAAATGTTGACATGGCTGGAATACGAACCCGGACTTTCTGGACGTAAAGCATACTCTCTATAGCTGAGCCATATCCCATTTATTTTTTTATGGGATACAACTTGCTTTAAGTACTTATGTATAAAAAGAAAAGAAATAAGCGGCATGGAAAAGAAATACTTACAACGAAATATTTTATTATGTTAAACATAAATGTTATTGAAATTCATATTTTTTTTAATAACATGGTTTTATTGAATATAATTCTTGTCTATTTTTTTTTTGTGTGGGTGTAGATAATATTTTGGGAAATGGACTCAAAATTGCTTAATACCCTTTTTTAATTACAGCTTTGCAATTTGATAAAACTGATATTTTCAATAAAAATAGGTGTAATTTGGAACGCAGGTTTTGAAAAAAATTCGCACTGATCTTCTTTATGGTATTGGCTTTCAAATAGCTAAAATATGCGGTAAGTATTATTGCAAAAAAAAGTTTATAATTACGAAATAATTAACGCACTTTTTTGCAAAAAGCGGGGAAAATGTACTTTATTCAAATTTTTAGTTTTAACTGGGTATAACTTTCGACTGAGTAAATATTTTTGAAAAAAAATTACAACAATATTATTAGCTTTGTTAGTAGTTAACGAGAAAAAGGTTTTGTAAAGCGGAAAAGATTTGACTTCCCCATAAGCAAAACCGAGGAACAAGATGGTTAAAAAAGTTAAAATTTTAATTTTTTTCGAATATCTCCTAAACTGTAAGCGAAAATCCATATATGTGGCAGACTTTTGTTTACCTCTAAGATAGGAGCATCTACATGCAAAATCTCTTTTTTTTATCAGATCAAAAACATCAGCTTGAGAAGCCGGAGGTGACTCATTTTGGGGTCTTGTGGCTCCGCCGCCTTTAAAGAAATAAAGTCTAAACTCCAAACTTAAGCTCACCTCTTTAAATGCCGTCTGAATTTTTTTAAGAATCGAACTGCGCGCTTTGAAATTGCATATTTATTTTAATTTGTTTTCCAAAATCGCCCACTGTGTGACATTTGTCATAGCACTGATGTAAGAATTCTAATGATAGGGCATCATCAATGCGATGTTACATTTATCTATGAGTGTACCTATCAGGGACTTCATATTTCTTTCAACAATATTTAAGTATTTTATTTTTCGTACGAAACTTATACTGTGTAAAATATGTCGAAATTATTAAGTAATTAATCAGTGCCAGCAACTGCACCAGTGGCAGCAACTGCACCAGTGACAGCAGCTGCACCAGTGGCTATGTTTTCTGTAGTATAAAAATTTACTAAAGAAATTATGCAATTTATCTAGCCTCAGGTGATTTTTTGCCTATAAAACACATTTCGATGAGATTTCAGCAGATTCTTGCAAATATGCTACTTTGAATCTGAACTAGAAAGCAAATTTTTAACATAAAGTGTGAAATGACCGATTAAATAATTTGCTCACCAAAAAAATTTTTTTGAAAGTTCTAGCTTTTTTAGATTTACTCGATTTTTCATTAAAAAAAATGAAAATGATATAGTAAGAAAATAAAAACATGATCGATTATGGAGCTCGTATTTTGTCTTTGATATTATATTTTATTTTCTTATTTATAGGAATTGAGGTTTAATTTAATATCTCTAATTTTTCAATGAGATTATTGGGTAAAGATTATCTGATGATCTGCATTAGCCCTAGTAAAGCGCGTATAGGAACTAACTAATATCCCTCCATATCCTTAATAAAAATTTGTATATTGTACAAAAGCCCAATATAAAATTCAAATAGTTGCAATTCAATGATTCCCAAAAAACAATTATTTTCTTTTGCGTGGTATTTCTTGCCAATAATATTTTATTACAATAAATATTTCTTTTTTACTTTCGGTATTTATTTTTTTTTTAGTTTTACTTTATGAACTTATATCCTTAATATTGTCATATAAACTTCCTTTGTTAGTACTGCTGCCGACTTTAATTAAATTAACATTTAATTAACCTTTGTTACACGAATATAAATTTTATTAAACATTTTTTCTTCACAAATGCAGCAGATGAAGTTCATAAATAAGTGTACAAAGTAAAAGTATTTTTTTTAAGAAAAAACCACAACATTTTTGAGAATATTTATAACAGAGTTTAATACTCGTAGTGAAATGATTATAGAGGAAAAATTTGTGGAATTAAATGCATGTTACAGGAAAACTCAATTTTCTTTTTTGTGCTATTTCTCTTACTAATTTTTAGTTAAATTTTATTATATAAATTTATAAAAAAAAATTTTGTTTGTTGTGGGTTAAGCCATTCTTTATTCATATATGTATGTGATAGTGATACAAATCGAGTTAATGTCTTATTTCTAGACCACAAATAAAATATTTTATATTAAACCGCTAATATCTCAAAATGCGATTTTTTAACTTAATATATAATTTTTAAGAGGGGGTTTTCTGCGGGCTAATATTTAATTTTTTTGCCACTCAACCTGTGTTTTACAGAATGATAATAATTTTTTCCAGAGAAAATCTTACATTACTCCCTGTCCACACATGCAATTTTTGTTGCAGCAATTTCTGAATTTGTGGGAGAGTGTTGAAATAGAAATGTATACCACATATATTCCTCTCTCGCTCTTTCTCAGCGAAAAATTAAGAATTGCTGCAACAAAAATTGCAAGTCTGGACGGGGACTTAGTTATAGAAACAGTACACTCGTTTTTCATTATTTTCCATCTAGCTTCATAACAATATTGTATTATTATTATTATTTGAATCATCGCTTTTTTCGAAACTAGCAACCGGCAATATTCTACTTGGCAACCTTGGCAACCAAAAAATAAAATTATTTGTTTACAAATAAAACGACGTACAGAAAGAATAAAAACATCATTTTCATTGTTAATTAAATTGTTACTAAAATTATAATAATTTAAAAAAAGATACAATAATTATTCTGTAAAAATCAATGAATAAACTTTACAAACAACTTAACTAATTAAATAAGGAAACAAATTTAAGTTAAAAAAAGAAACCAACATGGTAAGTAACACATTTAAAGATATCCAAGCAAAATTGAAAAAAAAAATTAGATCCTTTTAACAAATAAGCGATTTAGTGAACAAGATTGATAAAAACAATTGAAAGTTTAAAAGGATGAGATAAAAAGAACGAATGATTAAGTCACACAAAGCAAATGAAAACACTGAAAGAGAAATAAAATAACTTGTACATCAGTTCATCGGAAAAAGAGTCTCAACGAATTTTTTAACGTGTTGCAGTGGGGTGGTCGCTAAAATTAGAAGTTGGATCTTTTCAATATAAAATATTCCAATAGCTTTCGCCTTAGCGACTTTCCTCTAAGCCGCTTGTTTAAAGAAATGAACTGCAAAATATCGAAAGAAGCCCATAACTAGCGTTGTCACTTTCTGTATAAAACTGCTTTAAAATTTTTTATTTTTGGAAGCCTTAAAATTTCTAATGCATTTTTAGAGTAATTGTGACGTGATAAGCTTGAAAAAAAAATAATTTCGGTCATTATTCAGATAAAGATACATATATGTTTTTTGATTTATTCTTCTCTTTAAAGCGCCATCCAGTGTAGTTTGATTAAAACAATTTATATCTTGTTTAATAGACTACTAAATTATACGTCGAATAGTAGCTTTGTTGGCTTTGTCGGATAAAAAATTACTAAGTTTATAGTTTTTCACCAATTGTTTTTATTTCTGAAGCTGTTTTGTACTACAAATAATTATAAAAATCTATAGCTTTATAATTTTATTGAATAGTTCATTCGATTGCAAAAATTTTACGCAAGGTTGTAACGAAAACACTAGCACTTAAAAAATGCACTAGTAAAAAACAACTTAAATAAATGAATTTGCTAGCTAGTCTTTTCGCTTTTTCATTATAGTATCTTCGGTTTTCATCGGATTTCGGTCATTTTGATATTTTGGCTGCATAAATTTCGAAGCATATATTGGGGCACTCCTTTTTTAAAATTTTCAAATTTAGAAACCACCCCCCTTATTCTGTTACTCTCTAAAGCTAAATCTCTATCGATAAAAGTCGATTTATCGATTTTTGGTACAAACTCAATTATGCAACGTGTATTACTAAATTGGGCCATGTCTTAAAAACTTAGTGCGCCGAAATTTTAGTGTTATGTATTCGGCAAAAATTTTAAATTCTGTATGCGTGCAGCATTTTAGCGATCGAGATTTAGTTTTAGCTTTAGCGACTTACAGAATAAGGAGACAGTACCCATGCTCTGTAACTAATATGAGAGCTTTTCAATGCGAGTAATTTGTTATTATCCTGTAGAACACAGGGTGAGTATCAAAAACTTAAATTTTCTTTGTTTATTTTAATGCATCCAGTAAAAGTGTGCGCAATCCCAAAATTTTGTACATTATTGAATTTTGTAAGCAAATTGATTGTAAAGCAAATATAGAGAACTTCGAAACAACAATGCATAAACTCATTGTACAAAAATTTAATAGACACTTGTGTCAACTATACTATAAAATCCTGTAGAATTCACAATAAACATCATTTCACATACACTTTAAAAATACACACATACATATTATGCCTTCTTTGGCTTTTCGATATAATAAAATGCAAATTACATACATACATTCATACACACATGTTCCCCCTTATTCCGTAACTATTTGTAGACGTCACGTCAAGACAATACCAAAAAAAATCACAGAAAAAATTATCATCGAATTGCAATTAACCATTTCAATTGTTAATATGTAATTTAAATTCAATCATATATTTTGTTAATATAACAAATTGAGTTGTTGGTTGATACGACAAACACAGAAATTTTTTTCAACAAACTGAACTAACCAAATTTTTTGTTATGTGTTGTGAAAAAAATTAACAATTATCATGGTTGATATAACAAATGAATGCACACACGTAAATGAAACAAAGTAAATCAAGAAATTTGTTTCAACAAACTGAACTAACTAAATTTTTTGTTATGTATTGTGAAAAAAATTAACAATCACCATTGTTGATATAACAAATGAATGAACACCTGTAGATGAAACAAAGCAAATCACGTTTTGTGTATATTCATTATTTGCATATTTAATAACGAAGTGCTCTGTAGCTGAGAGGTAAGAACGTTAGTTTATTAGTCCAGAGCTCGCCGGTCCGATTCCGCCCAAAGACATTTGGTGTTTTTCGCAGACAAGCAAAAGGACGCTTCGAGAATTCTGATTGTGCAAAAAAATATTGTTAATACAACAGTTAAAATTTGTTCGGAAAATCAACAACTCACATTGTTGATATTACAATAATCTTAATTGAAATTAATTTGAAATCAACAAAAAAAATTTTTTAATTTTTTTTTATTTTCCTTTAACTTACAATTTCGTAATTGTATTTAAAAAATCGTTGTAGGTTCAAAATTAATTAATTAATTAATTGATATAACAAAACATTAATTGTATTTACAAATTTTTTTCTGTGTTTCTACTCGTCATCGACAACACTTTACTATTACTGACAGCAACTTACTAATCTCTAAGGCATAGAAAATGGGAAGAGGCTGTTAATAGTAGTAAATTTTTGTCGACAGCGAGTACACAAGTGCCAATTTTTTTATAGTGTCTTGACGTGACGTCGACAGATAGTTACGGAATAAGGGTGATTATATTTTTTAGAATGAGCAGAGAAACATATTAAGGGGTTATTGTAATTATGAAGAAAAAGGAACAAAAATAAAAAATTCCTAACTTTATTTGTTTCTTCTTTCCCCCATTTACATGTTGTGACTAGGGCTGTTATCCATCCTCTTTTTCCCAAACACTGTCCTTTTTTTGTGGTGTCTGTCCGGGGAAAAAGTTTGCGTTTGGGAAAGTCCTACTTTTTACTGACTTAAAAAGGGAGGTTATATTCGCGTAGAGTATCTGTTTCAAATTTACATATTTTTTCGCTTTTATATTGCTTGAAAAATTGCATTTATTAAAAACCAAGCTAAAAAGAGAAATAGTTGATATTAGATGCCCAGCTTATGTCGTAAATAATACTGCCCATGAGGACTGTGATATGCTATTCTATGACGTATATATGTATTTCAAATATCGATGGTGTTTCTTAAAAATGGCCAAAGTAATATAGCTTTAAGCCAGAGTTCGTAATTTATTTAATATGATTGCTTCGAACTTATTCGCTTGTGAATCCAAATTGATTATTAATGATGAAACAGAACTAGGTCTGCAACTTCAGGCAAAAACGTTGCCAAATAAACGGGCCCAAAACTAAATCGACGGCAGTAGCTTCAAAATGCTCTCATATTATTGTTTAGGTTCTTTTGTTCTTATATTTCGTATGAAAAATGTATGAAATTTTAATAAAACACTCACTGTTGCCTACTTTTTTCCCAAAAATATCGCTAAAAGCGAGCTAAAAAAATAGCTAAATATAAAATATTTCCAAAAATTTAGCGATAAATCGCTAAAAACTTTAATTTAAAATTTATAATTTCAAAATTCCTCAAAAAATAGGTAGAAAATAGTCAAGATAACCAAAATAGGAAATAATTTTGCGATTTATCGCAAAACTTTTTAAAATTCAACCGGGAAAAATGATATTTACCTCCCAAAACGAACAAAATATCTAGAATTTTTATTGTGTGGCTAAAAAATTTCATGTTTAGGGCTTGTCCCACGATGTCGACAAGTCGATGTTGTTCTCTTATTTATATTGAAAACAAAAACAAATTTAAATATTTTATTATTGTTTACCTTTATGAAATCTATTTGACATATTGTCATAATTTTATTTCAAATGAAATTTATTTGCTGGTGTTTAAGCATTGTCTATATGCAGCACTTCATTGATGCTTTACCAACTCTTCAGTAGACTTCAAACACAATTTTGAACAGTTACAAACCATTTATCTTATGTACAGACTTTCAAAAGTCATTTGAGAATAAAATTCTGAAAATCAGAATCCAAATTATGACATAAAGATAACCTGCTTAGATTATGTACAACAACAATAGCTTGCTTTATCGTGGGTGGAGCTTACGTACAAGCAAAAGCAAAAAATATTAATAATAAAAAATAAGAGTTGGAAAATTTTGAATAAACAATCAGAAGGTGAAATTGTTCGGCTCACCATATTTATAAAAGGAATAGGATAACTCATATTCTATTTCCTCATAAAATTTGGTTAAATAGCTGATGTTTCATTAATACTAGTATCCACGATCAAACGTAGCAAAAGCGAACAAAGGACGCTGATGATGACAGCGTAGGGGCGTCGAAATCAGTAGGACTAATCTGTTCTGCTAGTCTGATTAGATATTATAATATTCCATTCTTAAAAATAATTTGAATTTACATTAATTCAATTATTGTGAACTTAAGCCGAATAATAATAACTTCCGACTCATGATTTCCATAACCTTTGCTTACAATTTCAATATTAAAAATAAGTCGCAAATTTTTTAACCGACTTCAAAAAAGAAGCAGGTTATCAATTCGTGTGTATGTTCTTTTTTTACTTTTTTATGTTTGTACACGCATAACTCTGTCATTTGTGAACAGATTTTTAACATTCTTTTTTTGTTGGAAAGGGTTTGCCTGCAGTTTTCGAAAATCTGAGGGGGGAAATTTGCTCCCCCCATGCATAACTCTGTCATTTGTGAAAAAATTTTCAAAATTCTTATTTTATTTGAAAGGGTTTGACAAAAATTGGTCCCAAAATTTTTTGTCGAAAATCGGTGGGGGAAATTTGCTCCCCCCCCCCCCTATGCATTCTGTCACTTGTGAACCGATTTTCAAAATTCTTGCTTTGTTTGAAAGGCTTTGACAAAGATTGGTCCCTAAATTTGTTTGTCGAAAACCTGAGGGGGAAATTCCCTCCCTCCCCCCCCCAATCCATAACTCTGCCGTATGTGAACCAAATTTCAAAATTCTTTTTCATTTGCAACGGTTTGCTAGCAGTTTGGCCCAATAATTCTTCTTAAAAATGGGAGGGGAAAATTTGTTCCCCCCAAATCCATAACTATTTCATTAGTAAACCGATTTTCAAAATTCTGGTGTTGTTTGCAAGGGTTCGCTAGTAGTTTGGCCCCAAAATTCTTTTCGAAAATTGGAAGGGGAAACTTACCTCCCCCCGCCCCCCCCCATGCATAACTTTGTCATTTGTGAACCGATTTTCAAAATTGTTTTTTTTTTTTTTGAAAGGGTTTGACTACAGTTTTGTTGCATAGTTTCTTTGGGAAATTTGCTGCAAACCGCCCTTGCAGGTTGGTACCTTAATTTTTCCCCCTTCCCACGAAATATTGATTATCGCATAGCTCCTCCATTTATAGTCCGACTTCCAAAATTCTTTTTTTGTTTGGAATGGCTGCTTAGAGTTTGGTCGCATAATTTTTCTACGAAAATCGGTGGGACAAGTCTTCCACGCCTCCACCCAAAATATTTATTAGAGCACAATTCCTCCATTTGCATACCGATTTTCAAAATTGTTTATATGAAAGCCCATCAAGTATATTGCTCTTTGTACTGAAGTCGGTTTTTTTTCTCAGAATTATTTTATACAATATTGATTTTCCCTGGAAACATCAGCCAGCCTTACGAATAGAATATTTTGGTCAAGAATGCTCACTCACTCTCGCAGGAAAACGAAAAAAACCATATTTAAATAATACTTGCAATGATATTTGTGTATTAAATTTTCAAAATTGTTAAACAAGGGATATTCTAAGAAATTTTTATTACTTGACTAATTTTAATTTTATTTCTTAATGTGCTGTTTTTATAGAACCCAAACAACCATCGAATTGAGTGAACAATTTGTACGAAAAGCACTCAGTTTTTCGAGTGGTTTCCATAACCATTTTCTACACAAGTCGATTGTTTGGGCTGCAGAAACAGCACAGAACTAAAATTTAAGTTTAATTTAATTTTATTGAAAAATTCAAACAAAAAATTCATATTAAACAGCTGTGGTATTAGTACGTAAATTCCAATGTAGCTGCAAGGTATTATTCGAAAATATCAATAATCAACGATCGTATAGCAATTTTTACGATAGGAGTATCCGTTTAGAAATACCTGATTTTTTATTTCGCAAATATCTTGATTCTGCCCCACTGTGCACCGTTTAAAAATATCTATAGAGTATATACTTATCAGGAGTACACTATGCTTAAAGTTGAATAACTCTTACTTAATAATCCTGCGTTTAGACATGCAAGTAATTACCTGCAAATAACGTTTACGTATTATGAACGAAAATGTTGAAGAAGAAGCCAAAAGTCTTGCAAGTTGCTTGAATTTTTACACACTCAAGTGTAAGTTCCTTTGGAAGTGGAATAATTCTGAGTTGGCAATAAATTAACATGCGAACAATTCGGGGGAAAAATTGGAATTAATTATTATTATATTTTTTTTTTAATAAGTAAAAAAAGTTTGTGTGTATTGAGTTGTTCGAACTTGCACTTGAATGTGTAAAGGCTAAGTAAAGGCCCCATTCACAATATGACAGCGTTCACGACAGGATGTTACGACAGCAAAGTCCCAATATCAAGTTGGGCTTGATAGTGCGACCGACAGTAACAATAACTGACACAATTTCTCATAGAAATGAGCTGCCATGACAGTACCATCACGTCAGTTACTCTCATGGTGTGAACCGGGCTTAACCCCCGTTGCCACATTGAAGTCATTACTTGCAAGTTTTTTTATAATATAAAAATTGTCTTCCTGAAGTTTGAGTCTTTTTTACTAATTTTGGCCTTGCACACATTTATAGTCAGGATGTCTTCATTTAAAGCAAGAATAATGCTGCCTAATAAAACCCTATTCATGGCTTTTTTGAGCACGCAATACAAAATTTTTTACTAGCACCTAAACTCAAAAACTATTTTGAAAATTAATGATTTTCGACCACTGCCAAATAAATAAAGGGTACATGTTCAATATGAACAAAAATGTTCGTTAAATTCATCTTAAAATCATGAGTCAAAGTTAGTAAAGTTAAAGAAAAGTTTTGAGTTTAGACCTTTGTTACGACTTAACAGCTCAAGATATTTCAAAGCTTATTTCGGTGAGTTTACTAAGAATTTTATCAGCAATTTAATAGTGTACTACGAGCTAAAATCAGAGGCTTAATAAACAAATTACAACAAAAAAACCAAAAAAAAATTGAGGCATAAAATTTAAAATTTTAATTTCGAAGTGAAATATCTCTTAAACTATATAAGATACAAAACTAATTGTTACACGTTTTTTCTTTATTCTGTTTAACAAAATTCATCACGTCTAAAATTTTACAAATCGGTTAATATATATTTACGAAAGGTAAAAGCCGCAGATTGTTTTTCACACCCGAGGTAGCCAAATTTCAGCCCTTCTAGCTCCGCCCCTGGTGCAGCTAAAAACTAAAAGAGGCGTGATTCAGAAAGCCTGACTCATCCTCTGCAACCAAATGAATTTTTATGCAAATCTATTTAGTAGTTTAGAAGTTCCATAATTATTACCACTTTTTTTATAATTTACACCACTCTGTGTAGTTTGTATACGCTGTTTGACGTGTAGCAACCATTCCAATAAACCGATCACGTTCAAACTTCATAATATAATTTCTAAGATAAGATAAGTTATCTACATATTTAATTTGAGCTAAATCTAAAACAATTCATGAGTTCTATCGACATTTAGTTGAAATTTTGGCTGATGCTTGTATGAAAACTAGGTGTAAACATGGACCGATCTCATCAAATTTTAGATAGGTATATTTGTAGTGCATAGCTAACTTACGAACCGAATTTCGTCTACTTATCTTAAGTATTGCGCCTTTAATCCAATGGAAATGGTCCAAAAACTGAACATTAAATATTAAATATTTTTTTTTAAGAGCTAACATTGAAAAACGGTAAACGCCATTGAAATCAGCGTACTCGAATTATGTTTACCTCCGGGTAAATTAAAAACATAGTTATTATGTTACTACAATCCAGAACATTTTTATAAAACGTTTTTCTTGGCAGCACTGTTTATATTTTTGACATTAACTTACAGCACCATTTGCGGCATCACTGTCTTCAAAAATTTATTGCAAGTTCAGCTGCAAGTGAATAAAAATATGGCTGTGTCACTAGAAAAGTGTGAGTGTATTGAGTTTTTCCAACTTGTACTTGCATTTGGCAACGGGGTTAAGCAAAATTATTTTTACATGGCAGGTACGTAATTGCGATAGTGCAGAGCAGACTGAAATCAGGTGAACCCATAAGGACACCTATTCATTTATATTTATAACAACATAACATTTTTATACATATGGGTAAAAAAGCATGTCAAATCGACCAACAGTTAGACCTGATCCCGTATGATTATGATGAAATTTGGTCATAAGTTTTCTTTTATCCTATATCAAACTTATACCAAAAGAAAAAAATTAATATTTCAAAAGTTATGTCATATTCAAAATTTTATCATTTCGAGAGGTATTGTAGAAAAAAAATCAGCCAAAAATATTTATAAAGGTTTTTTATTTAGTCAACTTTGAAGATATCGAGTAGTAACCGGCAAAAAAGCTTAAGCGACATGCTTTTTGAAAACCGTTTTTTGACGAAAATCGATTATTTACGATAATTCGGACAATCTGTCACAGTTTCAAAGTCATGTCAAGTACCGTTACGGAAATACAGCAAAAGAAGTTTTAGCTTAAGTGCATTTTCTTTATAAATTTTTAATCTGTTTACATATTTTTGTAACTGCAGTGTCGCTTAAGCTAAAATTTTCTTTTTCAAGTACAGCAAAACTAGTGTAAGAAACTGCAAGGATATCAATGAAACAGCTAAGAACAGCTTGTAAGGATGATAATTAGTAGTTTTAAAATAATTTGATTAAATTAGCTGATATTTCATGACATCAAGAATATCTTAAAATATCTTAACCCCCACGAACATGCGTTGTCTTATAGGACATTTATTAAAATTATTAACATTACATATAACACTTCACAACAATCCTATATAGCCAATATTAAGGCTCTAATTCGATTTAAACCATGGATAATTAAAAAATAGTTCACCTGTAAAATTTACTTTTTGGCGCTTAAGCTTTTTTGGCGGATACTCGACACTCGATATGTAATTTTTTTAAATAAAAAAAATTGTGAGTCCGATCGCAGGGGAGATGTGTAAACATCTAGTAATGAAACATTTCACCTTCTACCGAAACATTCTTCTCATCATTCACCCGTTTCAACTTCGGCGAACCGGGCTTCATCCGCTTCTTTTTCACCCTCGTACCTTCCTCCACACCCGACAAATCGCTCAAACCGATAAGCTTCGCATCAGACACCTCTGACTCACTCCCAGCAGGCATATCGCCCTTCCGCTTCCCCGCAGACATAAATAATACTATTATTTATCCACCAGAAAATAATAATATACCCGTACAAAATAGTTGGAATTAACGCAGTTAAACAACAAAATAATCAACAGTCAAAGACAAACGCAGTCAATAAAGCGTCAGCCAAATATCGCACCAAGTTCAGCAACAAATTCGGTAAAACCGAAAAACCGGTTTTTTCAAAAAACCCGGGTTCAAAAACAGAGACGAACCGAGTCTGAATCTTGAAAAACTGGACCCAAAATCGCCTAAATTCCAGAAGTTCCCGGCAAAAAACAAAAACGGCAACGCCGAAATACTCACTCAATTCAAAAACACGGCAACTCAGCACCAACCAACAAACGTACGACCTTACTGCAGGAGTTTGGCCTTGAGACTCCCTTTGCCAGTGTTTAGTGTATTTCTATGCAGCTGTTAAGTTTCTCTGTACTTATTGTTGTCCGTATGATTACACTAATACACTCGTACACAGCTCACATCGCGTTATTACAATCTTACTCAACTAAGATTAATCTTACTCAAAATTTGTGATTGTATTGTGAAAAATATTTTTACCCCCTAGCGTATAGATGTTTACACATCAAAAATTGTGTACTATACATTTTTGTAGCCCCAAATATTTTCTTTAAAATGATATGCAAATCATCCTTGTATATAAAATAGTTTTCACGATATTTAAAAACTAATCTCAACACATTCGGCAAATTTGATATAAACATTTATAATTTTTCCCTTTAGTATAAGTTCGTTATAGGATGAAAGAAAACTTCTGACCAAATACCATCAATAGCGAAAGGGGTCCGTTCTAACTGTTGGTCGATTTGACACGAAATTTGTTGGACAGTTAGAAAACTCAAATGCTTTTCTTCTGTAATTTGCCTTGGCAATAGTGTAACTCTTGCCGTACTATTTTTAAACTTTATTTTATGTTATCGATATCTGCAATTTATTTTATTTTCGATATTTGTTAACTCTCGATATTACTATCGATAATATCCCGTCACTACCTTACAAACATCTACATCTGTTTATTTGATTTCAATATCGTCCCGATATTATTTGAAATCCCTTTACAAGGTCGAAAACAAATAAATCGATTATTATTTTGCTTAATACACTCTAGTATTAAATTTGGCGCCAAAAATAATTTAAACAATCAGTTTATGAAATTTTTACTGTTTTTTTTTTTTAATCTTCCCATGTTTTCAATGACTGGATGCTGGAAAATCCCTTTTCTATTATATTTTTACTATTCGTTAACAGCAAAAACAAGAAGAGTTAAAATACATGTGCGATTTTTTTTATATTTTGAATAATTTGCAGTCATAAAATATGCAATAAGCCAACATCTGTTACGAGAAATTATTTTTAAAGCCGCGTCATGATATTGTTTAAACCCATTTTTTCTTGTCGACATAAAACAACAATAAGGGCGCGACATGGCTATTTCGAAGTAAGATCGTAATATTACATAAAATATTAAAGATTGGCTATTAAATTATTTCTTTAAAAGTTAGTGCATAAAATCAGATTAATACTTTTAAATTTTTAAATTAATTTTACATTTGCAATACATCATGGAACTATTTAGCGACGATGTATGTAAATTTACAGTGTATGTATGAACCCTTTTAAAGCAACTTATCTGCCTTATATGTAATTCATTTATTCATTACTCACAGATTTATATACAAATATGTTATTGTAAAAGAGATTGTTTTATGTTTATTTTGGTGTAATACCGATATACATTAAGCAGGCTCACCGAAAAAAAATTTTTGTTACCCCCTCTCATATTAAAGATCAGTCTTTTTATGAGGTTTTCCAAAACATTTGCGGCGTCTAGCGATGACCGCCCGTGAGCTGGACCATATCTAAAAGAGGTATATTTTTGTAGTTTTTTGCATGTTTTAGTATTTTCTCCCAAAACAACATATAAAAAATTACATCGTTTGAGAGATCTTTTCAAACTGCATCCAATGATGTCTTAAACTTTATCATTAATACCATCAGCAATGCGTTATTCCAAAAAAACCACGAATTTTTAACCGTTTTTATTACAGGTGCTACTTATATTAAAATAAATTTTACTTTTTTTAGTATTATATAACCTGAGGCATTGTTTATTTATTTGTGTTTCTAGTTATTGCAAAAGTTCGCAAGTTTCGAAGCTCAGAAACAAATAACCAGTGCCTCAAATCAAATAATTCCTAAAAAAAATAGTAAAATTTATTTTAATAAAACTAAAAAAAATCGCTTAAAAAATCATGTTTTTTATGGAATACTGGGTAGCTTGTTGTATGAATGGTAAAGTTTAATGCACCTTGAAAAGATCTTTCAAACGAAGTAGTTTTTTTATATGTTGTCTTGGGAGAAAATACGAAAATGTCAAAAAAAAAACTACAAAAATAGACCTTTTTAGACACGGTCCAGCTCACGGGCGGTCATAGCTAGACCCCTCAAATGTCTTAGGAATCCTCATTAAAAAGACCGGTCTTTAATTTGAGAGGGGTAACAAAAACACATTTTTCATCTTCATACAAGTCGAGTCGGTTTAACGTACATATATACATATGTACGTAGAAGTGATGTTACGAATATAAATTTTTAGTATTCGAATATTTTAGTATTTAGAATACGATACGAATATTCAATCTGAAATTTCCAGTCGATATTTCCAATTAAATTAAAAAGTTTCCCCTTTGCGTCAATAACAATAAATTAAAAAAAAAAATATCACGCTATTATAGGTATTCAACTGATTTTGAAATAATCAACTTCGCCCCTGAATACTACTACTGAATATTTTAAAATGCTTATAAACTTAAAGCCAATTTGCAGTTTTAGAAAATGAAATATTGTTTATCACGGCAGCCTTCATTGCTCTAAGATTCAAAATGAAATTTTTTAAAATACTTTAAATCGTATCATACAGCATATTTTGGATTATGCTTGAAGACAATCAAACAGACGCACCTTTAAAAACTCGAAAGGTACCAGGTTAAATAAAACCGGAGATACCGTAAGTAATAAACGTGCATCTTTGAGAGAAGTGATGACTTGGATACAACTGAAAGTGGCTGTGAAGTCGAATATGGCATTTCTCTGCTTAGTTTCCAAGCTCATGCTCATCCATTAAATCGAAAAACTATCGCGGAATACTTAGCGAAAAACGGGTGGCAAATGACTTCGACTCAGTAACATGGTGGAAATTACGAGCTTCTTTTACTTATAGCCAGGATATAATCAGTGACACCACCAACGACTGTTCCGAGCGAGCGAATGTTTAGTGGTGTGGGGCTTATTTAGACACCGCATCGCAATAGGTTTGAAGAAGAAATGGCTTCAAAACTTTGATGATTAATTTAACACGACATTTGATGATTAATTTAACATGATATGAACAAAAAACTACTTTTTTTAATGCTAGTTGTACTTACTGTACTAAAAGAAGATTTTTATTTTAAGTTAAAGAAAAGGTTTTTTTTATAAAAATTATTAAAAAATAATATTTCACTAAATATTCGGTTTAATTTTGCGAATACGAATACGAATGTCATGAAATAGGCGAATATATGGCGATACGAATACGAATATTCGTAACATCACTAGTACACTCAAAATATTATGTGGGTAAATTCAAATGAAAAATCCTTTCAAACAATAGTATGTAATTTCATTCAAAACCGAACCGCTATATTTCTTTTCATTCAAATGAGTTTTTAAATGTACTGTAAAGAAAACAAACTTCTTTTATTTTAGCTCACAAAAAAACGATCATCAAAACATTCAAAATTAAAGTTTTCTCAGTTAATTTTGAGTAACAAATTTCTACCTACTAAAACAGTAAAAGTTACTGTTTTCACAATTAATTTAGCATCTGAAAAACTACCTGGCACCTACTACTTTTCATATTTTTCAGCACATGGGTGATTAAAACTGAAAAACGCGCGATTGTTAAATAACTTGCGAGTTTAAAATCGCAAATCTCACTTTTGCATGTGATGAGGATCGCGCGTTCTGTTTATTTTTCGAAATAATCTTCGAAAAAGGCTCTTATATATGCTCTTTGCTTTTTGAAACCATAGTATCCAACACAGAATTTTTCAACTATTTTTAGTTTTGGCCTTAATTTTTTCTTGATATTTTACGTTTTATGCATCTGGAAACAATATTGGTTGACAAATGTGATAAGTAGGTGTCTGGAAGAATGCCGCGCATTATAAAATCGTCATTTTTAAAGTAAACAAAAGTAACACAATAGTCGAAAGCCGCATATTGTTCAATTTAATATTTTGTATTAAAATTAATAACAACATTTTATTTTTTTAAGTGATATTAAATAAAAACAGATTATATATTACTGGGATGTTTTTATGTTTGCTATTTGATACTAAACTTTTGTAATATAGTCAAGTGCACTTAGGGTTCACTTTAGTTTTTGCTTGCGAGTTGAGTTAGCAAAATTTTTTGTGATTGAGATTTCCAACACACCAATCTAGTGACTTCGAGTCGAAATCGTATTTTTTTGAGAAACGCGGTTTTCAGCACGTGGGCGTATAAAACAATTTCTTTAATTTTTTTTTTCATATTAATTGTGGTTACTTTTTGTATTACACTCACGTGAACGTATATTTTTGTCGTGAGATCAAAATAACTAATAGACAAATATTACATAAGTATGTTTCTACATATCGCTCGTTTGCTGCAACGTCGTCATAACTCAAAAAACAGAAAACGAGCTTAAGGTTTTCAATTTACACACAACTTACTGGAGAAATAAATTTTCATTATTCTCGCAAGAGTTGAACATACAAGATATTTATATGAAATTTTTACACAATATGGAGAGCGATATGGTGAATAATTCCGCATTATTAGCTCAAAAATAACCAATGTTGACTTATAGCGACGTTGCAGCAAATGAGCGATATATCGCGCCATAACCGCAAAAAAAGGCTCAAGCGCCAAAAAATTAATTTTAAGTATTTTTTAATTATCCTTGGTTTAAATCGAATTAGAGCCTTAATATTGGCTACATAGGATTGTAGTGGACTGTTATGTATAATGTTAATAGTTTTAATAAAATTTCTGAAAGATATTTTAAGATATTTTTGATGTCATGCAAAATTGGTTAATTTAATCAACGCAAGCTGTTCTTTAACTGTTTCGTTGATATCCTTGCCGTTTTGGGCACTAGTTTTGCTCTACATGAATAAGAGAATTTTAGCTTAAGCGACACTTTGCAGTTACAAAAAATGTAAGTAAATTAAAAATTTAAAAGGAAGATTCACTTAAGCTAATAAAATTTCTTTTGCTGAATTTCCGTAACGGTACTTGATATGACTTTGAAACTTTGAAAGATAGTCCAAATTATCGTAAATAATTGATCTTCGTCAAAAAACTATTTTCGAAAAGCATGTCGCTTAATTGCGCTATATAGGAAACTTACGCAATTAAGGCCTTAATTGAGCTCAATTTACCATGCAAGGCTTCAGTTAATAAATTGAGCAATTAGTACTTAATTGTTTCATAAATTGAGTAAAGTTCGAAATGCAACCCTTTGTGACAAGTATGTTTACTGCGAAATATGTTCAGTGAGAAGCAAAAATTGTATACAGTGGCAAGCCCATGATGTAATAAGTATACACATTTCAGTATAACATCAGATGCTTATTTTTTGCTCTGGTAATGTTGTGCATAAGCTACGTCAAACACGTGTATTTTTTTTACAACCATTATCTAGTTTTTGTTTTATTGTTGTATTCATTGCCCTTATGCGACCACCAGCATACTTATTACACCATTGGCAACTCAAATGCTAATTAAGTAACCTTAATTTACTATGTGTGAATATTAAATTTGATTGCTCAATTAAAATTAAATTGTCTCAATTAAAAATCCATGTCTTAACAGGGTATTATTCTTCGGCGACCTGATTTTTCTGTCACACGTTATTTTTGTGGTCACAAAAAGCGGTTAGTGTCATTTGTGTTAAAATTAACAGGCTTGTATATTTGTAACTATCAATATTTTCGATTAGATATTTGATCAGACGACATATTGGAGGCCTTAGAACAGTTCTGCATCAACGAGTCATTTTCGAAAACTATGTCCTTTACGTTATTTTCGCGGTTATGGCACAATGTAGTTTGATAAAACGAGTCATTAGCAATCAAAAACTCGATTTAGAATTTTTAAACTTTTCGGTCCAGCCAAAAATGTTTACTCAGCGAATTAAGTGTTCAACATACCTAAAAGGGTGAATATATAAGCCCGGCCGAAGGCGGTCTACGCAAACAATCTTTACTGTGCAATACTACTTTCAAGGACTTTATTTCCATATTTTGATGGGCATTATTTCCTTTTCAAAATGAAAATAATGTCCACGCCATATCAAATAAATCGCTAGGTAAAGATTTTCTGCCTGGCTGCTATTTTCAGCGGACTTAAGGACTGTTAGAGGGATATCTTTACTCAATGAAACCACTGTTCGACATATCATGAGAAGAATTTCCTTAAGGCTATTCTAAAGACGGTTAGGCAGAACAGTGGAACTACTAACTTTTAATTTATTTTAAACTTTATGGAAAACTTCTGAAATAAACAACATTGTGTTAATGTTATATTTTTTTTGAGTGTATCTACGTATATAAGGGTATGTAACATATAAAAACTGGATTGTCCAAAAAAAAATTAAGTGAAAAGTAGCCTTAAGCTAAACAACTGCTCGACAAGTAGTTCTCCAACAATCAAAAAAAAATGTTTCAATATAAACAAATTGCAATATTAAAATAACAAAATTATACAAAGAGTTAAAAAATATGTTGGCACTTCTTGTGTTTAATATTTCGACAAAAGACCTTGACAAAAGCAGAGAACATCATATCCAAGTATGGCAATGTAACAAAAAATGAAAGTTATATACATACTTGCATATTTATGTACATTAAAATCCTTTAACTATATTGTACAGAGTTACATTATGCTATTTTATATAGAGAATCCGTTCAAAACAAAGTAAAATAACAAATGCATTTTAATATTTAAGCTGTCAAAAATTTTTTAGCCTTGAAATATTTAAATTAAAATGAAATGTCAGCCAGAAACGTGTTTAAACTTGCAACATGCTTCACTGAAAATGTTTAAATAAAAATCTTACTTATCATCAAGTGCTTAAATTCAATGTTATTAAGAGCTGGAGAGTATGCTTGCACTAACTGCTTCGATGCTAAAGTATATGCCTTCTAATTATGCAGAGGTTGTTGTTGTGTTAACAAATTATTACAAATTAATTTTAAATTATGATTATTTCTTAGAGATCTTGATGCGTTTAAAATGTAAATACTTTCATATGTTATTTAAAACTTCAAAATGTTTGGTCATTTACATGCATACCCAGCAAAAACTTTGCTTACTGGTAAGCAAAAAAGTATATGAGGATTTAAGTCGTAACTATTTACAATTTAACTCGATAACTACTTATTTTTGTTTGAGAAGTCCAAAAAAATAAGTGATACCCATGATACAATAATACAAGGTAAAACTGTTAGCGCAGCTGTAGTTGTGGGTTTATATTTCGCGAATATCAAATTCGTTTTATCAGAGAAAAAAGTCTATGAAAAATTTTTCTGTTTTTGACATTCAGAAAACATTTTACACTAACAAAATGCCTGTTATTTTTATTGTTGTAGGGACAGTTCTACCTGTTTTTATTGTATCATGTGTATATACGAAAATGATTATTTTCACGGCTACGCGACTACACGACTACAGGTTGTTGTCCATGCTTACTTTTGTCGCGTAGTCAAATTAAACTAATTTCTATTTTTGTTGGCTACAAAACAAAAACAGTGTTGACAATATAAGAAAAAAATATGTAAAGCAAATGAGTGCTTAGAAATACTTTTTATTACAAAATAAAAATGAAAATTACAAAATTTAAATGTTACAATATACATGTATTAAGTTTTTAAATAATTAAATTTATATTGTTATACACATGTCAAAATAAATAATTGTATATCTATAATATTGAGTTAAATTCATGTACATGTCTGGAATCATGTATATTTTTCGGCTTAAGTCTCGTTTATGTACCTTTCCACGATCATACTCGAAGTTAATTTCTATTTTTGTGGGCTACAATGAACAAATTATTGCTGCTATAATGAGGAATATGAAATAATTAGGAGCTTAATAAAAATATTCTGAAACAAGTCAAGAATACCAACATTGTTAAAAATAAAAATAAAATTATGCGGTAATAGCACTTTTTGATGTAAAAATTTTAGTATGATTTCTTTTGGCACCCACTCTTGTTTCCGGAGTTACGGGGCTGAAAACCTTAATTTTTATTGATCATAATTCCTACAATATAGAGCAGATATAAAGGATATAGGTGTCATTACAAAGAGTTTTGAAATATCTTTGCACTGGTCTATAACATTTTTAAATCAATTAACCTATTGCGAGCAAAATGGAATTTAAAATAATTTTTTTTATATTACCTTTCTCGTAAAAGCACCGTTATCTTAAAAGGCATTTACATTGTCACAGCAATTAACTATTATTTATATTTTTTCAATTTTATATATTTCAATTATTTATATTTTTTCAATTTTATTTTATTTTTCTTTTTACCCAGTTGGGATACGAACCTGTGATTGTTCAGATATGAAGACAAGTGCTTTACCCACTTAGCTATTTTTTACTTATAAGTTTAAGCGACAAAAATTAGTTTTCATTGACTTAGAAAGTGTTTGTCTATTTATTTTATTAGTACATATCAACAAATTGTAACTGCTTTCAAATAATGATAAAAATACGTACTAATTTTATTAAAAACTAAGTAGTAGTTATAATTTGAATAGAGTTCTGCTTATCAGCTCTTTTGAGTGAGCGGTCTTTTACGCTCAGCTCTCTTTACTGAACTATTTCACTTAGCTCAGTAGCTCAGTTAGCTCAGTAGATCATTTGTTTACAAGGCAAATTCCTAAAGAAACATTTCATCAAGGCGAATTCATACCAAGTAAAATTGACAGCACAGCCACAAACATATGGCTTGTGCGCCACTGGTGACTTTTTTTGTGTATTTATAATATTTAATTAGTTAGAAGACAAAATTTGCTTGTTTGTTTTGACAGCATTATAAATAATACTGAGAATGACAAGAAGTGATTCAAAAGTTTAAGAAATTGTGAAAGAAAGTAAATAAATATTATATAAATAAAAAAATGGACTTTAGAATAGGGAACAAGAAAAAGTTTCCATTGTGCTAAAAAATGCAATGTGTACTAAAAATAGATATTTTCTTCAAAAGGTGTGTGAATTAGGTTTTTGCATGGGATATGTTATAGCCTAAGAACATTTTCTGTCCGTGGTTTTTATATTGTATACGTTTAAAGGAAAATTCGGGAATGGCACCACCTTTTTTAGTTCGCCGTGAACTATGAAACAGCAGACACAAGAAATAAAGAAATATTAAACATTCACCTTGAATTCGCCTTATGTCTTTAACTGAGCTAAAAACGTTTAGGGAGTTTTCACACCATGCCTTTGTAGCCTGGCTTTTTTTGACGAATATCTTTTAAATCCCCTACGAAAAGTCACACACATTTACATTACAGACTTTTTTCCATGCCTTTTTGACGATTATACACATGCTTAATGCTGAGAGTACGAAAATGACAAAAAGAAATAAGAAAAAACGCATCAAATTTCACTTTGTGCTTTTTTTCTTACCCCACTAGCTTCTCACCTCCTCTCTCTCTCTCTCTCTCAAACTAAAAAATGCCTGCCTTTAAGGCCAGGTGTAAAGAACCCTGTAAATTGAGTGTTAGTAAAGTGAGCGTTTCACTTCGCTCAATTGAATGAATGATTCAATGATTGTCAGATGTGGCGATTTCTCGCCAAACGTGGCGATTTTAAAATTTGTTTGGCGTCTAAATTTTCGATTTGGCGACATGGCGATTTATAAAGTAGTTGGCGATTTTGTTGGCTATTTTTGATAAGCCATGAATTTTTTGAGAAACTTAGCCAGCATGAAAAATAAAATTATTGTTATTCTGTTAGTTTTATGTATGAATTTTTATACATTCTTATGTATGTATGCGAATAAAATGTATTGAAAGAATATTTTCAACACATTACAACTCATCTGTGAAATAGAATTTAATATGAACTAAAATATATGAATGCAAGTAACACTTTGATGCACTTCTTCAGTACCTTCTCAAGAAATGCTGAACCATTTTAATCACCCTACTCTTGATCATGAAGTGAATATTGTTCTTGATATGTAATAAAACTGTAATTATATAAAAAAAATTTGAAGCTTACTCTAAAATTAAAAATGTAATCAAAACTCTAAGATATTTCAGAAAGCCCAAGAAAACTCAAATTTTATATATAATCTACGAATTGTATATAAACCGCGGAAGAATTGCGAAAGCGAAAACTTTCCTCTTAACAGACTGAAATTCGTTTTATAGGGTACAAAGGATGGATATTTGTAAAATTTGGATATAAAAAGTGTACTTCATAAAGTCTTAGATGACTGAAGTTCAGTATGTAGGATAGAAATTTCACACTAAATACGTAAAAATTAAGAAATTGGACATCTCCAATACTCCTATAAGGATGTGCAAATTATCGCTAATTTCCCCCTTTAAATAGCTTCTCATCTGATATCGGAATTTCCACCACCAACCCTAGAGAAGGGGTGTATATCTATTTCCACATTATTTTATTACTACAGCAGTGCGTTGGAGCTGCCACGTGCAATCTTTTATTGCTTTAATTAAACTATAAGCTAGTTTATTGTAAACATTGTAGATTTTTCGTGTTTCCTAATCATTTTTGCATTAAAAATTAAACAAAATATACAGTTCGGCGACTGTTATTCTATTTTTGGCGAATTTTAGCAATTCGGACTATATTTATTTTTTTATTTATAAAAAATATTTTTAAAATTAAAAAAAAATGTATATAAGTCGGAAGTTATTATTATTTGGCTTAAGTTCACAATAATTGAATTAATGTAAATTCAAATTATTTTTAAGAGTGGAATATTAGATATTCTAATATAGATATTCTAATATTCCACTCTTAAAAATAATTTAAATTTACATTAATTCAATTATTGTGAACTTAATTAAGGCAAATAATAACTTCCGACTTATTAAAAAAAAATTTTAGATTACAAAGAACAACTAATTTTGAAATTGAATTTGGCGAAAAAGGTCAAAATAAATCTGACCCTGATTGATTGAGTTAGTTCGTGCAGGAGCCGCAATAGTCCAAATTTGAAGCATAGTAATAAGATAAATAAATACCGCTCATTACTTTGTAACCCATTAATAAAGTACTACCGATTACAAAAATGACAACAGTTTTTTCTGGGTACATATGTATCGTCATATGAAATCAAAAAAGGCGTAAGTCAAAAAAATTCAAAATCGACTTTTTGATTGATTATGATGCACCGTATTCATGTTCCCCAAAAATTTTGCACTCCAACATCTAAAAACGACGGCTTTATTAACAAAATTGTAAAAGCCGTAAGTGCAAGTACAAAAATGTTTAAGCCAAACGGTGGTCGTTCCACACAGTTTTTTACTGACTTTGAAACAAGCTTAAAATGTTTTGCTCATTTTAACAATTTTTCGTGACGAAAGGGACTTTTCCTTGTTTTAACCAATATTACAGTTTCAATAATTTTCAACCAGCCTTGAACCCTTATTTTAGTTTTAGCAATTTTTGCGAAGTTTTTGTCACTTTCCCGACATTCGTAACTTATTCGTGTTTTCGACCTTTTCCAGTTTTGGCAGTTAGGACTTGGTTAATTCCTAATTTTTTCCGATTTTAGCAAGTTTTGCTCATTGTGTATTTTTTTATTAAACTAAATAATTGAAACTTTTTTAGAATCTTAATAAGAAAAAATGAGCAGGAGAATAAAATTAAATCTTTTCTTGTGATTTTAAAAATTTTAGATCACACCAAAAAATACTAAATCGTGTGATTTACAGAACAGAAACGAATCACATGCACGATTTCAAAACGGTAAGTGATTTAAAATCATGTGATTTTTCTTAGTTATTCAGAACAGGCTTGTATGTTTATTAAGGAAGAAAATAACAAAATATGTATATAAAAAAACCAATTTTATTAATTTGACTTACGCCCTTCTGGATCTTAGAAAACGTAATCCTTATGGGTGTAAGATTCATAGCTCTGCAAATAGTACAAAAATTGGATATCTTTCTTTAAATACCAATTGTTGAATAAACTTCCTTAAAATTTCTAATCTATACAATCGTATATAAAATCATAAAAAAATATGTTTATATGTATAATATATTTGCATTAATTATACTCTAATTAAATACTTACCATATTACTAGATATTGCTCAAAATTATTTTTCTTACAATTTATAATTATAAGTTAAATTTAAATAAATAAATAATAAAATAATACATAATCAGCTTAGCCTAAAAAAATGTTGCAAAAGTTCGGTTTATTTTCCTTTTAGGCAGTTTTTTGCCTCTTCTGTAAAATTTTCTAAATGTTACTTACGCCATTTTTTATTTCATATAACAGTATGTAAGCTCAAAATATAATTGTTAGTAAATCTAACCAATTTAGATTGTTAGCCAACTGTTAATGTAAATTGTTGTTGTTGTATATTAAATTTGGGATGGTAAAGTTGTACGTTTGTAACCAAGCGAAGAATTGTGAAAACCTAAGCTGAAGACCAAAACATTACATTTTACTGAATTGTAAAATATAAATAATAATTATTATATTGAAACATGGCTTTTATGTTGCAAAATAACAATTATTATTGGTAGTTAAAATAACAAACTAAATTTTTAACAATTTTATGGTTAAAATTACCAATTTAATATAAAAACGAAAATTGTTATTTCACTTAACACAGAAAAAACTATAATTCGTATTCTATTACTAAATTCATAAATTCAAATATTTATTTTACGGAAATGGGACCTATCACAAAATTCGTTAAATTAAACGCTAAAATTCGTAAATATTTAATAAGAAAAAAATCGCATTTTTTTCTATAAAAATTTTGTATTGGAATACTTAAAATACAAAGAAAAAAATAATAAAATTTAAAAACAAATGCAAACACATGTGTGTTAAAATAGAAACCTATGATAATTTTTTCTGTGAAATTACTGTATTTAAATCAAGCAAGTCACTACATATTTATGTTAACTTTGTACTGTCGTTTTTTTTAACAATATGACTTGGCTGAGATGGTAAAGACGTTGGCTTATAAACATGGAAGCCTAAAGCCTGGTACGTAGTTCTGCCCGAATTTCAGGCCGCCATAAAAATTATGTGTAAAAAACTGAAATTCAGGTTTGAACGTTTGCAGGCAACTTTCCGTTTAGTAGTACGCAGCTGAAAATAAAAATCAACACAATTTTTGTTAAATACAGAGACGACATATCAATTACTGGAGACATTTTTCCGTCGGCTGAAACTAAAATGAATGCTCAGCCAATTGTTTGCCCAAGGAATTTTTTACATATTGTGTTGATGTCGTCTTTCAAATAATTTTTCATGGTTTGTACATTGTATTTGATAAAAATAAGTGAATTGGCGTGAATAAAAACAAATTTGTCTACACCACTATTATTCCTTGTAGATATAAATAAAAACAAAATCAAACCTGAAATGCTTAAATTCAATACCAAAAAATTACAAACAAAAAATATTTTAAACAAACACACTTACATATATATTATTTTGTATGTATGTATTATATAATGTTGAGTACCAAAATTTTGATAATTTAGATTTCCTTAAAATTATTGCTATATTCAAGAAACTTATTACAAAAATTTTTTTTTATTACAGCCACCCAAAAAGAAAGGCAAAAAAGGCAAACCAAAGCCAAGTAAGTTCTGAAACGTTTTATATAATTCAATTTATTATAATTTTTTTTTGAGCGAACTTCCCTATGGCTCGTTGTGCACATAATCAATGCTTTGAATAATAAAAATTAACGCTTGAGAGGTAAAACAAATATTTGTCAATCATCCTTATTATGTATCGACGCTTTTGCGTGAAAAGCGCCAAGCTCAATTTTTTATGAGGGCCAATCTGTTTTTGTTTACCTTGTTACGACAAGTTAAAAGGGCCAAACTGCTTGGGCCTATCTTTAACGAGCTGCCTTACAAGCGCCAATCAGCATAATAAACTATTTTAAAAATTACACATGTTTACAAATTTCGAAAAAAATTTTCGTTCGCTAGAAATTAAAGTTGCTCCTTTAGTTATTTGGAACGCTGAACGCGAATATGCATTAAATTTTTTTTTCCATCAGCTCTAGTTTTCGCAATATAGCGTTATGAAAAAAATAAAGGCACTTTCACCACATATAGTACCATAACTTGAGAAGGAGTTTTTCTATGCAGTAAAGAACAAAAACCGAAACTCGACAATGAAATAATCTTGAGGCCGTGCAAACATTGTTTTTAAATTTGCTCAGTACTTTCAGAGATATCATAAAAGTTTAACCAAAAAAAAATAAAAATTTTATAAAAAATTTTTAATTTTAAGGGCCATATTCGTAATAAATTATCAAATATTAATAAAAGGTTTATGAAACAGATTTCCATACAAAATTTATTTCATAAACTATTGATAAAACTTTGATTAGTATTATAAATAAGTGGGAAATAATACAACAACGAGCTTATTTTTGATATAGTAGCCTGTAGCTATATGTATTCCAAAAGAATTGGGAAATTATTTAAATTGGTGCACAACTTTTGATTTTATTCACAATTGAGTAAGATAACTGAATTGATAAAAATTAAATTTTCATACAACAGCAATTTCTGACTTTGTGTTTGTGTTTGCTACTGTTGTATGGATATTAAAATTGTATCAATTCAGTTATGTCACTAAATTGTGAATAAAATTAAAAGTTGTTCACCAACTTCAATGAAAATGGGCTCAATTCTTTTGGAATATATTTAGCTACATGCTACTGGACAAAAAACTAGCCCGTTGTTGTATCTTTATTTTGTTATAAAGTTTTAAAAACAAAAATGTAAAAAAATGTATAAAAATTTTTTTTTGCTCAAACTTTTACGATACCGCCAAAACTACTGTGCAGATTGAGAAATAATGTTTGGGCGGCTTAAAGATTATTTTGTTATCGAATTTTGAATTTTTACTTAACCGAATAGAGCATGGCGTTCCCAAGTTATGCTATGGTATGTATATATGTCCTGCAAGTGCCTTCATTTTTGACATAACGGTATATCTCGAAAACTAGAGCTGATAAAAAAATTCTAATTATATATATAAAATCTGCAAAACATATATATTCGGTAATGGCTAAAATTTTTCCGGAACGCAATGTACTGTAAACATGTATTATATCGAAATGATCGTAAGCGAAATGATCGTAAGTTTTAAAGCGTCAAAATACTAAAATTGTTGATAACTTTTGAAATGCGGGCTTTAACATTTGATCGTAAGCGACAGTTTATGAATATAAATAATCTTTAAATACAATAAAAGGCCTTTCTACTGAAAAATTTAGTTTTTGTCGCTTACGATCATTTGGCGCTAAGGTGTCGATATATTTTGGTATTTTTTAAGGTGGTTCTCTTTTGATAGCACTGGACCAAAGTATGTATGTAATCACAATAAACTTTTAAAACCATATTTTACAAAAACAAAGATTTAAAAAATTACTGTTCCATGTTTCTTTACGTTTTTACTTAACGAAAACTTACTTAAATAAAATTGTGATTAGATTATTTGTAAAAATGATTAGAACAAGAGGCGGGAAAATAAATATGATGAACATTATCTGACGCAGAAAGCTCGCCGTAGGATTAGTGCTACCAACTAATCAAAAACAGAAAAAAGTTTATGTATCGTATGCAGTGTGGCCATATCTAAAATTATTTTGTAGCTAAATAGGGACAAAAATAATGCTAAAAACTGCTATAACAAAATTTAAAATGATAAAAAATAATACTAAAATGTTAAAAGTTCTCTTTCAACTAGGATTTCTTCATGATGCTTTTATTTTTCATTATTTACCCTTATTTTCTGACAAATATTTGATTTTATTCGAGTAAAAGAAGATTAATTCAAAATCAATAAAATATTATAAATTGTTTATTATCAGGTATGTGATGGAAATCGATTTTGAGAACGAAGCACTTTTAAAGGTCATTTTTAAAATACTTTCCATCCAATTTTTATAGTTTTTGTAATAAAATTATATATAACAAAAAAAATATTTTTATAATATTTGTGGTAAAGTTCTTTTTAATAAAGAAATATTGTTACAATACACATTTTAAAATGGCATAGCATTCTGCTATATACAGGCCTGCTCTGTGTTCCATGCGAAAGGATAATGTTCGGAGTTATCAAAGCATTGTTGTTATTTAATATTTACAAAAACGATAATATGACAATTCCGAAAATGTTCATTGCGAATGGAATACAGAACAGGCCTGTATATAATAGAATGCTATGCCATTTTAAAATGTGTATTGTAACAATAGTTCTTTATTAAAAAGAACTTTACCACAAATATAACAGAATGCTATTGGGTAATTTTTAGCACAAAAATTCAAGTTTACATATTTTGCATTTCTTACTTTAGTGAAATTCGAAGTATTCTTAAGATATGAGCACGAATCGGTATGATACTATTTTGTAACCGTCTAAATTTCTGTAACTCGATCACTTTTGAAAAAAATTATTCATTATATTCATAGAGCGCATCATACTCCTTTGCAAGGATTAGGTTTCCTCTTCGCAAATACATATCTAACACAAGACCGTAGCAACTGTTTGCAATTGCAATGCTTTTGTCACTATTCGTGGGCGCTTCTTTTACTCACTTTGAGACACTAAATAAAAATTTACACTAAATAAAAATTTACACTTCTGTCGCTACATCCAGATTCCAAGGAAACTTTATTGTCCCGTGTATCCAATTTGTATGTTTTTGTTTTAATTCTCATTAATATTTTTTTAATAAATTCCCGTTCTGTTCGAACAAAATTTTTGTCTGGACAAAACTTATTTTTTATTTAGTTTGACGTCTGTCTCTAGAAGAGCATGTCAAGCTACATATAAAATAAATTTTGTCCGGACATATATTTTTTGCAGACAAAATGGGTGAATTCAGATTAATAGAGCTGATATTTAAAATATAAATAGGAAATACCCTTCTGCAATGTTTATGTGAAGTTTTATTCCGATCGAATTATCCGCTTAGAAATGCCTGATTTATGTTCAAAATATTTTGATTCTGCTCCACTGTGCGATGTACTATTAGGTTTGGAAAAAATGTATGCCCATAAATTATTTAGAACCTAGGTGCGCAACATCTTATCTTCGGACAGATGAAAGGACAAGCTGGGATTGGTTTATCGACTCCCATAATAATAACGAACCGGAGTATATCGTTACCTTAATATAGAAACGCCCTAACTCATTATTTTTTAAATCGAGTCTGCATATTTTGATATGCCTCTAATCTATCCAAATATACAAAAAACTCGATTTGAAAAAAATAGCGAGAAATAAATATTATAAAATCTATAAACGAAACCATTAAGCTTGTTTACCCTTTTTAGAGCATATTTTTTTTAGTTCTTGGTGTATTATTAAAGCGCATAAGCACTTTTTATGATATATTATCTGTCACTATGTTGCATTTTTATCTGAAAATTTTTGCCTTAAGACTTATAATCTAGTGCTGTAACGACTTTTTTAAACTTGCCTAATATCTTTTAATTTCTTATAACATACATTAAAGTTTCTATTTAAATATTTTAAAAATAATTTTCAATTTAACCCACATTACAAGCAACTTAACTGACCACATATGACCAATAATAATTATGGGCAATTAATTTTGGTTATGATTTTTGTGAGTAATTTACAAATGAGTTTAAGCCAAATGGTACTCTGTTAAATACTCCTATTGACCTGATTGTAGCCCGTACCCTAGCACACACACATCCTCACACATATAAAGTTAAACATATGTAGAAATACCCCTGAAGGAAGCCAGGGGCCAAGTGTCCCCAAGTCACCAGTTTTGTCGACAAGTTTGGTGACTTTTTGGAGACATTGTCAACGAATCGTCTACACTTTTTATTTTGCCTTCAATGGGAAGAGAAGTTTTTGACATCTACAAAATTATTTCTTATAGTCTAATTTTGTTGTGTTGGAAATAAATGCGGCTGCACGCAAAACTAAAAATTTTCATAAAAAAAGTTTCGTATGTGTTGACTAGAATCATTAAAATGCACTAGTGAATCTCTGGTGCCAATGTCTCAATGTGGTCCCATAAGAACCACTTAGTCTATAGTAAGTCAATGGTTCCGAGGTCACTAGTGGAATTTCAATGACAACAACATGATAAATGTCTATAGCACAGAATATTGCCTGAGGTACAGTTGGTCAGTAGTACTGGTGACAATGTCAGTAGTGAGTCAGTACTGATTTACTATAGACATTTCCTACAGGGACGCTATAAAAAAACGTATGTGGTAAATGAGGAAACATTTCTAAAAATTTCAATTAACCACATTAAAGAACCAAACGCTTAGAACATTAACTGGTCTAAAATAACAGACACTGGGCATTATAGAATGTTACATTACGAAAACAATATTGCCAAAAGACTCCATACTGACACCAGAACAGAACTTAAAAATTCATTAAGTTTAAAGCTATAGAGCATAAAAACATTTTAATTACCCTCCAAAAATTATGGTAAGGAATAGAAATTTTACTAAATGTGCCCAAGTGTGGTTTCATAAATAGTCCTTTTCCTGTGGCAAAATTCTTCCTCCAGTTTTTCAAATACAAAACAGATAAACATGCATATGGAAAAAATTATTGCGTGTGTATTGTATTTTTATTACATGGCCGTTACATTTAAAAAAGGAAACGGAAGACGCAAAAAAACCAACAAAAAATGGAACTTTTATGACTGAATAGAAAAATGTCAATGTTGAATGTTGTAGTTGAATATTTAATAATACGAGTACATATTAACAAAAAAATTACACACTCATCTATACAAAGTAAAGTCATTTCTATAAATGTAAAACTCTTTTTATTGTTAAAAAAAGAACGTAAAAGGAACAAAATGGTCAATGCACACTTCTATCTGAACATCAACTAACAATAATATTACCAACATTTTTTTTATATTTAATGTTTCTCCACACAGTTTTTATGAATATGACGAGAGAAAAAGAAAACTTTCCGTTTGTAAACTTTTTTTGCTTTATTGTTGTTAACGCCACAATGAGACAATTATGCTGCTTGTTTCCAATCGTAAAAAATTAACTGAACCATTGCAGCTGAGACTTTTTTTCTTTATACTGGTTTTTTCTGTTTTAGATTTTTGCAACTAACCAAATGTATAAAAGCCTTCTTCCTATAGATTTAATAGTCGCATTAGCGAAATAAGCACATCAAATATATATTAAACTGTTTGAAATTTTAAGGCACAACTATATATAACATAGTGATTACATGAAGTAATTTATTTCTATACCTTTTCAGTGCTTATTGATGGCGTGGATACATCTGTCATGGATCGTGCTCAACTGGAAGCTTTTGCGCTACGGCTTAAAGCCGAAACGGATCGAGAAAGAGAAGAGCGCAACTTTTTTCAAATGGAAAGAGATAAAATACGAATATTTTGGGAAATATCACGAGGTCAATTGGAAGAGACCACAACCGCACTGAGACAAAAAGATCATGAAGTGGAAATGACACAAGAAGTTGCCGATATTGAAGCCAAAGAGATTATGCAACAAATGAAATATTTGCAATTTGAAAATCAGAATAAAATTAGTGAAATAAGAGCAGAAGCAATGACTCAATTAAAGATGGCCCAAGAAGATCACGTGCAGCAGGAGCTGGAGCTTTTAAGTGACAAGAGAGAACTCAAAAGATTGTTAAGGGAAAACGAAGAAACACACGAACTGCAAATACAGCAACTAAAAATGAAGAATACAGAAGAAATACAGTGAGTTAATATTTATTTTCTTAACTTGATTTTTTTTTAATAAGTTTTCTTGACAGTAACTTGCGCTCTAGTTTTGAGAAAGAAACTAAAGATCATAATATATTGCATGAAGAGAAAATGTTAGCTTTAAAATCGGAAATTGAACTTGTTTATCGTATGCAAATGTTTGAGGTGGAAGAACGTAAAAATACTCAAATACAAAAGTTAATAGAAAATCATGATTTGGCGTTCAATGACATGAAAAACTATTACAATGATATTACCCTCAACAATCTAAGTCTCATTAGTTCCCTTAAAGAACGAATGGAAGCACTACGCAAACAAGCTGAGCGAAGTGATCGCATAGCAGCCGATATGAGTGGGGAAAATCGCAAGCTTAAAGAGCCATTAGACCAAGCTCAACAGGAATTGGCGACATTGAGAAGAAAACTAGAGTTCTATGATCGTGATAAAGCCCAATTAACACGCCTAAAAAATCGCAACAATTATGTTGAAAAACAGCTTAAGGCCCTGACTTGGGAAACCGAAGCTCTTCTATTGCGTAATAATACTTTGGTAAAGGAAAGGGAGGAACTTAAAGCTAAATTCGAGGATGTAGTCATAGAACTTCAGCAGAAAACCGGTCTTAAAAATGTGTTGTTAGAGCGTAAAATTGCCATAATGGAGAGAGAGGGTGAAAAACAGGACATGATGCTACAAGAAACAATAGACTCTTGTGCAGCTGCTATAAAAGCCGCGGGCAAAGAAGTCGAATCTCCAGTGAAACTAGAAAAAAGAGTTGGAAATGTTTTAGAAGAAAAAAATAATACCATAAGAGACTTACGTTACGAATTGGCTAGAGTAACTAAGGCTCATGATGATCTATTGGCCACGTATGAATCGAAATTGGCACAGTTTGGCATACCCAAAGAAGAGCTGGGCTTCGAACCTTTGCGCACTACATCCAAGTGGAGTTATTTATGTGGTCCGGCTGGTTTAGTAACAAAAAATCTCTAATTTTATTTTAAAACGATAATTAAAATAAATTATGTATATATTTCCTTAAATTTTTCTAATAAACTTTTTTCTTTTTTTACATAGCGTCTTCACGTGCTATTGATTTGTCTTGACAAAAGTCAAAGTCGATACGAAAAAATAGCACTAACATTTTTCTAGTGTTTTTATGTATGAAGTCTGACAAATGTTAGAGCAAAATTATGTCTCGTGAAGACGGGGGTGTTAAGTAACTTTGTGTTGTATGTACAGAGACAAAGCTTTTGTCGTTTTGATTTTTAGTATATATACTGACGCTCATCTGATTATGTTGAACATTTTAACAATACTTTTTAGCAGTTCTCTATTGCTCAAACTGCTAATAAAAATGCGTCTAGTAATATAATACATGATATGCATTACGCGCAATCTGTGCAAAAATATTTACGGGAACATTGTAACTTTATCTAAATACTTAGGTTGAACAGGCTGCCGGTTTTTAAGAACCGGCCCACTTGGGTCCTTTGGTCCCTTTGTGATATCCAAATACTTGCTGCACAACAACTGTTGTCTAAAATAAGTGTCTTTTTTGGTTCATCAGAAAGGGTTTTTGATTAATTTTAGTAGTTTGCACTATAATTTCACCACGAGTGGTAAGTTTTTAATAATTTTTTTAAATTTCTAAGCCGTTAATACAATTTACAATCTTTATCTAATGCTGAAAAGGTAACAACTATTGAGGCATAAAATTTTTTTTTCAAGTAATCCAAGTTTAAAGTTTTCGTTTCAAATTAACGGGCCGAGTCATAGACCTTACGTGAAAGAAGTCCCCACACATTTTCAATACTATTATGGGTGGGAGAATAGGGAGTAGGGATGGCCAAAAAAATATCGATATCGTCGATATTTTTAATTGTAATCTTCATCAAATAGAATATTACTTACAAATCCTTTTGTTTTATTTTATTTCTAAGTATAGTTTTGTTTATGTACATACGTTCCATGAAATGTTGGTGAAACAGTAAAGATGTTGGAAATTAACTGCCTTATTTATATAAAATACATTATGTTTATTAAATGTTTATTTGACAACTATTGTATACACAGTCGTAGTGTGTTGCTATTTATTTGCTTGTTGATAGCTTCAGTGGCATGTTGTGCTTATGTTGTTGTCTTGTAGTTGGTTATTCTGTTTGTTCGTTCAGTAATATTCTACAAACGTCGTATAACATGCTGCTGGTTTATACTGGATTTTAGCAGTTGTTCTTTCTATACTGAGTTAGCTGAGTGGTCTAAGGCGTTGGTATACAAACATGATGAGCTAAGTTCAATACTAGGATTGAACAGAAATAAATTTTAAATTAAAACAAGTAAAATTATTAAATTTGTATAAGTAATAAAAATACAAATTCTCACCTCTGTTCTGTTTCAAGATTAAATAAATAAAAGTTAGCCTGATTCGAGCTTGATTCAAGTACGCGGTGGGATTGATTAAAAGTACGCAGCTAGGATTTGATACAAATACGCGGCGGGATTGATTCAAGTATACAGCGCGCTTGAATCTACATGTAATACGATGTTTGTCAGCTAGTTGTCGGCTATGCCCGAGCAATGAAAATAAACAACAACAAGCGCAGAACAGTGATTTGTGTGGCTATCATCAAGCAAACAAACACCAACACAGTACGAGTACGTTTATAAACATATTCGTAAAGTTTATAAACATATTCGTACTTAAAATATGAATTTTTACATGAATAAAGGCTAATCAGGCTAAAATTAAGTTTAATCAATCTTTCTGTACTTAATTTCAGAAAAACCGGGATTAACGTACTTTTGTCACCGCTTGGGACTAATTTAAGTACGGGTGGATTGATTTTTCTCTTCAGTGTAGAAAGTTGTCAAATAAGCTCTTAAAGCCCTTATGACACTACATTTTTCTTGCATTGTTTTGCTATAGGATTGAAAGAAAGAAATAGCAAATGATAGAAAGAAACAACTATACAAATTGTAAACAAAACGTAATGGCTTCTTTAAGTGCTGCCTACTTTTTATTTATAATAAAACCCCAACAGAAGAAAAAGTTGAAAAAAAGAGGCGCTTAGTCGCTGAACTCGTGAATAAACCGCTAACTTGGCAACTCTTTAATATTTCAAGCTTGAAATGTCAATTTGAAGTTGAACATTTTTGCATTTTTTTTTTGACAGGCCTCCATTTTTTATCGATAACATTAGTAAAAGCTTTGAGAATTTGGTATTTATCTCTTTGCACCTGCTTAAATTTCCCATTATATTCTATTTGCGCTGTTCTCCAAAACTTGAAAAATGAAGAAAAAATGTAGTGTCAAAAGGGCTTAATAAACATAAAATATTTTTTTATAAATAAGGCCATAAGTCTTCAGCTTTTTTATTTATAAGAAAGGTACTTTTTGTGTTTTATTTTAAAACATTTGGGGACTATGTATGAATACAAGTATGTTCTGAAAATCACATGGCTTTAAATCATATGTGATTTTAAAATCAATAATGGTCATCCAGATATATTTTCAGTCTTGTTCTTTAATTTTTCTATTGGATAGAACATCAAATATCATTTCTGAAAGAAAATTATCGTATATGATTTTAAAAACGTCTGCAGGACCATTACTGATTTTAAAATCACATGTGATTTATATCCATGTAATTTTCAGAACATGCCGGATAATCATGGTTGAAAAAAATATCACAACCCTTAATCGGCTAAATCAGCTAAATTAAAGAAAAGCAAACTGACGACTGATTGGAAGCGAGTTTTTGATTCTTTAAACAGCTCCCCCGAAAATTTTTGAAAACGACTTAGGCGGTTAACGCTTGTGACCACAGATATATCGATGCTGATCGATATTTAATAATATATCGATATCGATATAATTTTTACTTGCGTATTAGGGATGGAGGTCATTGCACTACAGGAATATGCTGTTAATCAATCCACTATTTCACAAGTCTTGCAGTATGAATTGACGCATTTTCACGCTGGAAACTTCAGGTAAATGATCCAAAGATGGTGTTGACTTATGGAAAAGCTTTTTTTAGGACTCCTTTATAATTAACGGCATTCATTTTTAACTCCCGACCAAAAAAGAGGGGTGTTATAAGTTTATAGTTTGTATCTGTGGATCTGTGTCTGTGTATCTGTGCGTCTGTCTGATCGAGTGTTCTTAGCTATGTTTGAAGAAAATCGGTCCAGCCGTTAATAAGTTACCTATTTTTCAGCGGTATTCGCTTGAATCTGTTGTCTGTGGCACCGTAGCTTCCAAACGGCTGGATCGTTTTTAATTTAGTTTCGTTTGTTTGAAAGAGAACTTCTAACCTATACTTGAAAAAATCGGTCCAGCCGTTTTGAAGTTATCATCCATTTTCTTCGGTGGTTTCTTAAACTTTTAATTTAGTGAAAGTGAAGCTCAACTATACCGTAATACGATATAGCGCCCTATACCCAGCTATAATCTCGATTTAACTGAAGTTCTTCCTTACATAGATCATGGAGATAATAGTTATAGCTATCAGAATCCTCAAGATCATATTTTTCTGCTGACCAGACCACGTGGTTTTATTTTTCCTGTCAGGTCATGTAAATCTCAACAAACATCAGGCGATTTCCCTTACGCAAACGGCTAGGTGGTGTCTTTGTTTTGCAATATTTTCAGATGCTTTGCATTACGTATTTCGCGTTTTAAAGTCTCAATTTAGCTTTATTGCCAACTTTTTCCTTCATTTTTGTTGCTAAGTCCTTCGAATTGTAAGCATATCTAACCATTGCTCGTCTTTCAGTTACTGATGCGGCTCTATATAAGAGGCACATATGTTCTTTTTTGCGATTTGATCATGAGTAACATCGTCTCCAGCATAACATTTTATTTTGACCCTTTGAGCTGCAGATAACAATTTTCCCCGGCCCATTTAAATTGCAAATTGTATTAACGGCTTAGAAACTTCAAAGACTTATTTAATCCTGGCCATTCTTATTTGTTCCATGCCATATGCGAATTTGGAACCGGAGAATGTCGGCAAAAAAAGTAAACCCTAATGTACATACTTACTACTTTTATATCCTTTAAATTTGATTTTAATTTTTCCTTATTTTACTACATAAAAGTCTATTCTTAACGCATTCCGTGTTCATTCATGTGCGTTGTGCTTTTGTAAAATGGAGTCGTGGCTTTTGCTTCGTCTTGTCTGCATATTTATGCAGTTTCTTGGACAATGTCCAACAAAAAAATACAGATTTCTTGGTAAATTTACTGGAATTATTTAAAACAAAAGAAAAATAAAACTAACAACCCACTTCTGTTTTTGGCAAATGACTAAGGCTGAACTTGAAACTTTATTTTTTCATTGCGTCAAACGAATTTTTATGACTTAATAAACTTAAAAGTTTAAAGGCTTACGTAGATTTTAAATGCTATTAAAACAGGAATAAGATATTTTATGAGTGGTATATTTTATCTTAAACTCAAATTGTATTACCAAAAACTTTCTAGAATGAAGCTTTAAGTAAGAGATCACTTTGAACTGCAAGGATAAATAATATCGTCACCTCATTACTGGTTTAGAATGGAGAAAAACGACAAAGAAGATTTACATGAAGTTTTCTCAATATATATCCGATAGACTTTTTTTATATTTTCACTACTGTTTCCGGCATATTTTTGGAAGAAATTTTAAATTAAATTAAAATACAAATTTTAAATATTTGTGAACTTTCATGAATGCAGTTAGAAGTTAATATCTTTTTACTGAAAGTAAAAATCTTGTTTTATATTGCACTAGCAACTTTTTTGAATTTATTTTTAAAAAGTAGCTTTTTGTGCTGAATGTGTATAATAACTGCTGTGTATTGACCCAGCAAAAATATCCGTCTACCGGAAGCAGGTTTGTAAGGGAGAGATTTCGGTACTCTCCCTTGCCAACCTGCTTCCGTATTACATTATTTTTGTATGGGATGTCCCACTTGGTAGGTCTGGAGGCATGAGCTTCTTTTTGCACATCTTAGATGCATTAACCTCATGTCTTTCTTATATGTATATAATTAAAAAAAATTTTGCTCTTCATATCACAATTTTACCTACACTTGGATAAATTTTTTATTTGATATTATTTTATGTTGTTTTTATATTTATTTATGTACGAGTATTAAAAGTGGAAACTATATTACACTACAATTTACTTTTATTAAATACTTGTTACTCGCGTATTGAATCAGGAATCGATCCCACGATCTCCGCATGGTAGGCTAGAACACCAACCACTAAGCTACCGAGGCATATTTATTATCATACACAATTCAATGGAAGAATAAAAAATCAAATTACGAAGTAAATATAACACTCGCATCAGTGTTGCCAGGTAACTTTTTTTCTTCCCCCCAAAAATATTTTAAAACCCCCTAAATTTAACCCATTTTGAGAATAAAACCCATAAATGTAAAAGTTTATGTAATAGTTTAATTTAAAGTAAATTAACCTGATTCAGTTTCAATTTACATACAATAATATCCCCCAAAAATATTTTTCTAGTTTCTTGAATATTTTTATTTAATAAAATACATAATAAAAAAATAACACTAATAAAATACTGTTACGTATATACTAGGGTGATCGACTCGGTTTTTCAACCGGTTTTTAAAACGGTTTTTTCCAACTATACGGCCTGCGGTTTTTTCAAAATGTTGATTTTTTGAATGTCGAATAGTCCGGTATTTTTTATAAATTAAAAAACCGGCCCAATCTAATACTTTTCGATTCGTATATATTATTAGCTTTTACTATATTAAAACTTGACGAACTTTTACTATTGATTTTCCTAATTATTTTTCCTCAAGAGCATTTACTGAAGCATGCAATTAAGGTGAATTAATTTTATAAGGTGGTAGCAGGGGCGAATTGGCCTTGTGATGTAGAATGTATGACAAACTTCATATTTTATATGGAGTTCGACATCCATTATAGACAAAAAATGGTTGTTGCGGGAAATGTCAAGAAATAAAAAAGAAAAAATATCTAAATCTGCACTAGGGTTGTTCCTCCTATATATATGTGGACCAAATATTTTAGGATTTTGATTGTAAAGGTCTTTTTAGTAAAAACAAAGTGTGCTGATCACGTAATCGAAAGGCGTGCCGCATATAAGGGGCAATATAATGCGCAATTAAGAAATTATGCGAAATTATAGCGATGGAAATTATAGTGTTGTACTAAACAAAAAGTTAGAAAAAAGAAGTCAGATGCGCATAAAAACATTAATGTGAAAATAAGGCCAAGTTCATATCCAAAAATTTCAGCCGTTAAAGTACTGAGTTCAAAATGAGGACCAAGTTCTTGATAGGTACAATACCATCAAATTTTTAGGAAACCTGCTATTTGGCAATTTTTTCACATTTCTAATATCGAAAATGTTGCCTAGTTAGCTTAGAAATTAAATGGTATCATACATATCAAGGACTTGATTCTTATTTTGATCTCAGTACTTTTAACGGCCGAAATTTTTCAAAGCTCTGTTTTTATGCGGATAGTATTTACAACTGTTAACTCTTCTCTTAAAGCAAATTAAAATTAAAATTTTTGTATTATAATTTTCTCACAAAAAAAGCCGGTCGACCGGTTTTTCTGAATTTCAAAACCCGTAAATAGTCGTACTATTCGAAAACCGGTTTCTGGAAAATGTCGATTAATCGATCACCCTAGTAAATATATATGTACATACATATCTTCATATAAAAAGCAAAAGGGCATATCATATTTTTTTTAAATTTTTCAGTAGATAAAAACTGAATAAAAAGCAAACTTTTATGATTATAAAAATGATTTTTTCTGGGTAGTATTATTAATGAAGTCTAAAATAATGAAAAACGAGTTTTTGAAATCACAATATTTTGCTTGTTATTATGTTTTTTATCTCTCCTGGAAATTTTTTAGAAATGATAATAGGCCCTTTTGCATTTTAAATAACGATATGTAAGTATGTATATTAACTGAATTTTATATCAAAGTAGCGGTAGAAAAAAACTTCTTTTTATAAACATTTGAACGAATCAAGTTTCTTCAAATATATCAAGAGCTGCCAAATCATCATCGCCAACTTTATATGTAAGTACATGTTATCAGAATTAAAAAGTTTAGGTATAAAATTGAAAAACAACATACATATTTTCAAAAGACTTCTTTTTAAATCTTGCACTTGAATTAACAAAAAAAATGTATGTAAATCCAAATTGATTATTAGGCTAAGGTTCGTAACGTTATATTCAGAAGGAATTGGGCATGATTAATATTCCAAGGAACAAGTAGTTTGATTGTACTTTATCTACTACGAAAACTAAATAGATCAGTTGTAAAATACAGAACTATTAGTTATAGGGAAATCTTCTAGCTATCATATATAATAATGATACTGAATTATCTACTGCGAAAGAGATGTTGACCAGTTGTAAAATATAATAAAAATTACGTCTTGTATAGGCATAGTAAAATCCCCTAGAAACCCTCTAAATATGAATTTATGCCCCCTAAATTTCCCCCTAAATTTGCCCCTAAATGAAATAAAAACACCTAAATCTAGAGGGGAAACCCCTAAACTGGTAACTATGACTCGCATCCATATTTGTATCCACGTAAGCGAGAGAGGATGGATGCACTATAAAAAAGTTTGAGTTGAAAGAAAAAATTTCGGGTTTAAGAAACATGAAAAAAACATAAATAGCCGACCACCTTTCTCGTGTGTGCGTTAAATTTCTTCATTCGCTTACGTTATTGCAACCTTGTAAGGCAGAGGGGATGCACTATGTGCTTTTGCGCATCTCCGAAGCCCTTCTATTTTATATTAGTGCATCCTTGTCCCAAATTTATTTTAGCTGGGGAGTAACTTGTAGTTGAAATGAAATTTCCTACTGTTTATTGAAAATAAGCGTATAAATGTTATTAGAAAAGATATTTACATGGAATAAAAAGTCAATCAGGTATGTGATACAAATCGACTCGATTTTAAATGAAATCGAAAGTTGAAAACGAATGAAATAGTTTTAGGTGTGATGAAAATCGTATCGATTTCATTTTCCACTTTTGTTTCTGTTCCATGTATTTCTTTATATAAAAACTTTTTTGACATAAATTTAATATTTTTTTTTAGTATTTATACTTATTTTTAACAAAATTTGGAATTCCTATACGCAACCGCATAATCTTTAACAAGGTTACATGTCCTAATATGTCCTATAAAAATTTACGATGAGTATGCAATAAGTAATCTGCCAATCTTTTAGCTTGCCTGCATTAGTTCCTGTTTTACACTCTTTCTTTGCAAAAAAATAATATGTTATTTAATTAGTTTTCAGCAGATTTTGAAATATGTAACTTCAAATGGTAGATATTTATAGATGGGACTCTACCCAGTATTTACCCGATATATGGGTATATTCCTTTTTTGGGTATTTATTTCAAAAAAGTTTGCGATTTTTCGTGAACATGCGGCTTTGGCGGTTTCTAATAAATGTTAGGTATTTTTTCCGATATTGCAACTTCACGCGAATTTCAGCAACGTTCGGGATAGAAGCGTCTTTTTGCAATTTTTGAACCTCTTTATAGTTCACACAATTAGACTTAGTTATCATGCCGCTGTTAGCAAATTTTTGTGAATTTTCGCAATTTTTTCCGAATGTTTGGCATTTCTTACGGCTTTAGCGATTTTTGATTAAAATTATGGCTCTTTTAAAATTTTGCAATTTTTGGCGATACGCCTAAGTTTTCCAAAGTTGTTGGTTTTTTTTCAATATTTTGGGCTTTTAATCAATCGTAACATTGTAATCATTCATATATAAGCAAGTTTTTTTGCGAATATTCATAATTTCACGGTTTTTCCAAAATGAGCTTCAAAGTTGCGTAACCCAAAAACTTGTTGATATAAAAATGCCGATAAACAGTTAAAACTTAGAAAATTAGTAACGCGAAAACTCGCAAAAATATTGCGAAAGTCCAAAATCAACAGTTAGTGACTAAAAACCGATAATAATGTAAAAATTATAAAAGTTCGGAAAAAATTGCTTCTACGCCGAAAATTCGCGAAAAATACATTTATGGCAGGCAAATAGACCTAAAATTTATTAAAAACCGCTAGTCGTAAATTCGCAGAACTTTGTCAGCATCGAAAAATAGAAATATCTAATATTGATTAAAAATCGCTAAAACTATAAAAAATGTGAAAGCTTGCAAAAATCACTAGTTCCACAAAGATGGCGAAAATCCCTAAAAGATTGCAAAATAGAAAAGAAGTCCTAAAATTGATTGAAAATCGTAAAAAGAATAAAAACTAGGAAAAAATAAAATTTTCCGCGAAAATAATTCGCGAACAAATCGGGAACAAGCTCTAAAATGTATTAGAAATTTCTAAAAATAGAAAAAACCTACGAAACTTTTGAAATCGTCAAACATATTCTACTCGATTTGAAAACAGTAAAACAATAGAAATTTCGTTTTCTATCACATCAATTTTTTTTATATATTTTCATAGAACAAAATAGAAAATGAAATCGAATTCGATTTTAAGTAAAATCGATATGAAAACAATACTTCAACAGCCATCACAACTTTCTTCGTTTTTGTGTCGATTTTCTTTCGAAATCGATTTCCATCACATACCTGAATATTGATGAAACTTCGTATTTTACGTGATTTCTGTTTTTTATTTTGTTTACTTTTTTACAAAAACTGTATTAAAATTGTTTATATGGAGCACAATGAACGCTTCTATCTCAGAAACCAAAAACAAATTCGTGAACCAGGTTTCGGATTCTGAAAGAGTGTATTCAAAATATATATACCACATATATAACTCAATATCTTTTTAAATGGTCAGCGGGACAAACCAATAATGAGGTGACGATATGCATGTAGATGCAAAGTTGACACAAATTGAGAAAATTAGTTTATTGCAGAATTTCGACAATAATTCTACATTGTATGCTTCTACAAGTGATGTTACGAATATAAATTTTTAGTATTCGCAACAGCGAATACGAGTATCTACGCTAATATTCGCCGAATACGAATACGATATATTCAATCTGAAATTTTGCGCCAATCGATATTTCAAATTTATTTCAAAAAAATCTTCATCAATAACAATAAGTTGGAAAAAAACTATCACACTATTATAGGCATTCAAGTGAATTTGAAATTATCAATTTCACACCTGAATGCCAGCCACTACTGAATATTTTAAAATTTGTATAGACTTAAATACATGCTTTCAGATTTTGTTTTTCTCACTTTGTTATCATAGTGTTATTTAGGGAGAAAATATTTTCACAAATATTTATAAGGGCCTATTCACATATTATACATATTCACATATTACGAACTCCGTACAACGCTTAAGCAATTATTTTCTTAAAACAACAAAAAACCAAGTGATTTGTTTCTTTAAAAACTGTGAAACACTGTCAAATTGGATTAATATTACACTAGATATTTTTATTTTAAACCAATGAAATGAAGGTAAGTTTTAAACAAAATTTATAATATATATATATATATATATATATATATATATATATATATATATATATATATATATATATATATATATATATATATATATATATATATATATATATATATATATATATATATATATATATATATATATATATATATATATATATATATATATATATATATATATATATATATATATATATATATATATATATATATATATATATATATATATATATATATATATATATATATATATATATATATATATATATATATATATATATATATATATATATATATATATATATATATATATATATATATATATATATATATATATATATATATATATATATATATATATATATATATATATATATATATATATATATATATATATATATATATATATATATATATATATATATATATATATATATATATATATATATATATATATATATATATATATATATATATATATATATATATATATATATATATATATATATATATATATATATATATATATATATATATATATATATATATATATATATATATATATATATATATATATATATATATATATATATATATATATATATATATATATATATATATATATATATGCATGTAGATGCATATATATATATATATATATATATATATATATATATATATATATATATATATATAGGGTGTTTTTTTAGAGGTATAGAACTTCGAATTGAAATAAAACACAAGAAAATCGTTTTAATGTCCATCAATTTGGCTTTATTATGCCATTAATGTTTAAATATGATTTCGGGCATGTGGCCGCCGCGGCTGGCTCGAATAAAGCCAATTCTACAGGTCCAATTTTCAACCACTTTTTCGAGCATATGGGGCCGTATGTTGGCAATAACGCCACGAATGTTGGCTTCCAAGTCCCCTAACGTTTCTGGTTTGTTGGCGTAGACGAGCGACTTCACATATCCCCAAAGAAAATAATCCAAAGAAAATAACTCCAAATGCGGCAATTTTGCTTGTTGACGTAGCCATTCAACCAAAAATGAGCCTCATCACTGAACAAAATTTTGCGATGAAAATCAGCATCGAGATCAATCTTATTTTCGGCCCATACCCCAAAATCACGACGCATTGCATGGTCTCGCGGCTTTAATTCTTGCACAAGCTGGATCTTGTAAGGTCGCAAGCCAAGATCTTTGCACAAAATCTTCCATAAAGTTGATGGACAAAGCTCCAATTGCTGTGCACGGTGGCGAATCGATTCATTCGGGTCCTCTTCAACACTTTGCTCTACAGCGGCAATTGTTTCTTCGGTGCGCACTGTTCGACGTCTCTGCGGATGCGTATTATCACATAGAGTAAACGTAGTGCGAAAACGATCCATGGTTAACCGAATTAATTGCTCTGATGGACGATTATGTCGACCATAAAATGGACGGAGCTTGCGGTAAACTTCGCGAACTGAACCATTATTTTCGAAATAAATTTGCACGACTTGCAAGCGTTGTTCTTTTGTCAACCTGTTCATGATGAAATGGCAAACCAAACTAAATATTAATCACTTGACAGCTGACAAAATGGCCGCCAGTTAAAAAAGTGATGCCAACTTAAAGTTCTATACCTCAATAAAAAACACCCAATATATATATATATATATATATATATATATATATATATATATATATATATATATATATATATATATATATATATATATATATATATATATATATATATATATATATATATATATATATATATATATATATATATATATATATATATATATATATATATATATATATATATATATATATATATATATATATATATATATATATACATATATATGCATTTTTCAAACCAACAAAAAGTAATTTATTGAAAAAGAAATTATATAAAACTTTATCCTGCCTGTTCTGTAAATCGAGTCGATTTAAAAACGCTCGATTTAGAAAAATTAAATCCACTAATAGCGAATTTTTTTCAAATGTTTTTGTAGTTTTCTATTTTTTAGAGCTTAAACTATCGTATCTAAAATTAATTTAGTATGTAAGATTAAAAACACATCAATGGGGGCATTATTTATTTTTGGAAAACGATAAATTTACTTGGATTTGGTTTACAGAACATGGCCGTATGCCTAGTTAGTTTTAAATATAATTAGCTATCATAGAGAGAATTTCAATGTCCTATTACCATGATCCAATAATACAGGTCTGTGCAAGAGATCAGCTGATGATCAGCTCTTCCTTTGTTTTCATGCCGAAGTTGTCAAACTTCATATATAAAAAATATAAACATAGAGTTATTTTGACAATCTCATGAGGAAGGCGTTTTTTCGCACTGCTGCACAGACATGTATTATTGGATCATGCCTATTACGAAAAATTAGTCTTTGACATTTATTTTCTTGAAACAATGAAAAACCAACGGCATCTGTGAATTTGGCGCCCTCTTGTAGCGCCAAAAAAGACAAATTCAACAGTACCCAGCAAAAAAATTGGAAGTAGTTCCAAAGGTTTACAATTTTCATTGAATAGGTACGAATCACTACAGGTACTGACTTTAATATTCTAAGGCTGTTGCTTATGTCAAAAACAGGGGTGCCCAAAAGTTTCTTATGGAAGAGCAAACACCAAACATTTAAAGAAAAACTAACTTGTATTCAATATTTTTTGTTGTAAAAGCCAATACATACAAAGAAAAAAATTTCATATATTTATTTGTTGTTTCTTTGCACTTGCGTGTATACAGTGAAGACAAAGTTGTTTGTGTATTTCGTATTGCTAGTGCTGAGTGCTGTATGTGTGTATTAAAACACACAGCCTATAGCTAAGTGCTTTTACAAAAACAAAAGAGTACCAAGCGCAAAGGGCTTGGGCAACGGTTAAGTCTTAATCAATTTTCAGAAAATGAAATATTGGAACTACGGTTTATTGATCATAAAGAATACATATTTTTTTTAATATTTAGTAAAAGAGCACTAACAAACAATAAGCCTGAAAATGACCGTGGATTTATAAATATGCATTTTCGTTAGAAGTTAATCAAATCATAAGCTCCAATTATATTTTTCTTACCATAATATCACTATAAAATATTTAATATTTTAATATAAATGTGTATACTGATGTAGTGATAAGTTAATTGCTTTGTAAGTCAGGAAATTATATTATAGCAGGGTAATGAGTTAAAATGCTAATAAACATACCATCACTACTTCTGTTTTGTTGTTTTAAAAAACTACATACTTTAATATGAGGTTGTCATTAAAGGCAAATACTTACCACCTTGGCTTACAAGTAACATTTTAAGTTACTGTTGTGTTTTAAGTATTTTACTTAGTGGTCTAGTGGACAATTATTTTGATACGATCTAAAAACCTTTTTTACGAGTATGCACACAATTTAAAATAATCAACTTTGATTCGCCAGTGGTTGAACTACTTGAGGCTTATTCTGAATTGCGATGCGAAAGTCAATGCGATGCGCAAATGAAATGCGATGCGATAGAAATTTGGTATTCGCATTTGAATTTTATTTCAAATCGGGGCAACACTGGTCAAAAAATAACAAATAAATGTCAAATTTAAAATTAACAATTTTTTTGTTAGTTTGGATTATAAACACTATCTACTTTAATTTATAAAATGGTTGCGTAATTCAGATTTTAAATGCGAATAAAAAGCGAACATCGTAACACAGAATAGCAATTGTTCGCATTTATAATTTTCGAATCGCATTGACTTTCGCATCGCAATTCAGAATAAGCCTCCTGATCATCTATATGATAAGCACAGGCATCACTACTGTAACAATAAGGGAATAAGTCTCGTTTATTTACTAATGATTTACTAAATGATTTAACAATTATAAGGTAATGCAAACGGTATGCAGTTTGTGTTGAAAAGTAGTTTGTTTGGTCATAAATATAATTTAAAGTTATTAAGCTTTTATTGAAAAGGAAAACCCTATTAAATTTGGCATATAAAATTGTTCCCCTTTTTGCAGCATATCCGTGCAAAAAGATGTGAATTATTAAGGAAACACATCTAGAATACAAAAAGTTTTAAACATTAAAAACAAAATATAATGGTGTAATAGCTCTAGATAACTAAAAATAAAGGAAAATTTCTTTTTTCGGTACGCTTCCTTTGTTCCGGAGTTACAATTTTTCAAATCCATTAACCCATATCGAGCCAATTGAAATGTTTATATTTTTTCCTAACTTTACTTTTGTATGTATGAATTTTATCGAGGTCCTTTCACCTCCCATTTGATATAAATTTTAATGTTCCTGCTTTTCCAATACGTACACTATTGATTTACCGCCACTGTCGAATTTTTATTATTAGCTCTGTTCAATAACTGAAAATTGTTAATAATTGTTAATAGTTTTCACTGAAAAGTGTTCACGTACCGAACACTTCTAGTAATAACTATTAACAATTGTTAACAATTTTCAGTTATTGAACAGAGCTATTGTTTGGCTCTCTGCTTGCGCAAAATAATTTTTCATTTAATTTTGCTTTTTTATTTATTTTTCTGCTTCCTCCTAATAAAGGGTCCGCCATCTAACGTTTTTTTTTCAACTAGTGCTTATTTCGTGAATGGTAACACTTAGCTCATGTCTGATTTGACAGATAAATTAGTTTTATCCTTCCGCTGAATGGCCAACTGACCATCCAATGCGTTTTCGCTTCGCTAAGTGGGCCTGCGATCGACTTACAGAAGATGCCGATTTTGCCAAAAAAAAATCATCTTTTCAGATGAAGCTCATTTTGATCTTGGCGGGTATGTAAACAAGCAAAATTGTCGCATTTGGGGCACAGAAAACCCGCACGCATACATTGAAAAGCCGACGCACCCAAAACGAGTCACTGTTTGGTGCGGATTTTGGTCCAGAGGCATAATTGGGGCATTTTTCTTCGAAAATGAGCAAGGAGTGGCCGTTACAGTCAATGGCGATCGTTATCGGGCCATGTTGAACGAATTTTTGTTCACAAAAATTGAAGAGGAGGATATTAGCAACATTTGGTTTCAACAGGACGGCGCTACGTGCTACACAGCCGAAGCTACACTCGATGTTTTGCGTCCTGTTTTTGAAGATCGCATTATCAGCCGCAGAGCTGATGTCGTTTGGCCACCTCGGAGCTGCGATTTGACACCGTTGGACTATTACTTGTGGGGTGCCGTCAAAGATAAGTGTTACGCCGACAAGCCAGAGACAATTGACGCTTTAAAGGATAATATTCGTGAAGCCATTGGTGAAATACAGCTGCAGACAATCGATAATGTGCTTAAAAATTGGACCGATCGCGTAGGCTACTGCATGGCCAGCCGAGGCCCCATTTGAATGAAATTATTTTTCATTATTAACCGCAAGGATTGTACTTTCAAATAAAAAAAAGAAATTTGAGAAAATATTGAGTAGTTTTTTTTATAGCATTTAAAAAAAAGTTATCTGGCGGGCCCTTTAGTAACAACGTATAAGTCAAAACAAGCCAAATTGTTGTGCCTTTGAACTAAAGTTGATGTTCAATATCTCAGAAACCATTAACAATTTCTTGAAACTGGTTTTGGGATTTGTAAAGAGGACATCCAAAACATATATAAATCCACTACTAGCTAATTTTTTTCAAAAATGGTCGGTGGGCCAGGCCAAACCAATAATAAGCTGACAATGTGTAAATCATCTCTATAAAGCCACAGAACTGCTCTTCTGTTAGATGAAAGTTTGGCTGCCTTCCTAAACGAATATTGCTTTGCCGTTCAACAATGTCACGTATTCCCAAACGCAACTGTGCAAACTTTGACAAAGTATTGCATTCCTAAAGTCATTTGTTTTGAAGCTAATATGCAAATAAACGCAACTACCGCACTATTTAAATTGGCATTGTTTTTTATTGACAATGCATTTGATTTGCAGTGTTGCAAAGTATAATTGCCTGATTTAAACACTGATTTGACGTTGCATACAGACGTTTAGGAAGGCAGTCTTTATTTTATTGTCTACAAAGTATACACTATGTATGTACGTACATATGTATGTATGTATGTACGTACATATGTATGTATGTATGCATATATGTATGTATGTATGTATGTTCTTTATGCCTAAAAGTCGATTTTAGACTTTTTTTAACGTGACGATTTTTTTCGAAAGTCATGACGATTTTGACGATTTTTTTCATATTTTTTGACGATTTTTCGGAAAAAAGCCTAACAACCCTGGGGCCGAATTAACGCATTCGTTATCGTTTAGGCTTTCGTATCGAATAAAATTTCGTCACGTATCGAATGGATGGATTACCGCATTCGATAGCTAACGTATGGAAATGTTTAAAAAGTGTACCAAGTTTATATTATACCGGTTGTTGCATCGACTAGATTTGTAATACATTAAAGAAAAGTTTTGTTTCTAGCAGCTAGTACAACAACCAAGTCGATTGGCCAACTATAATAAGGTTTATAGGTAATGTTCCATGGTTTTTTGCAAAACAAAAATAAAATAAAAAAATATTGCGTTCGATCGCTCTAGTGCTAACGAGTAGAATTTAAACAGCAGCTACTCGATTATCGTATGCCGTAATCCCAAAAAGAATATGCGGTAATTCGGCCCCTGGCCGTAGTTATTAGAAAACAGTACAAATTTACGAAGAGAAACCCGCTTTCTTTTTTAATATTCCATCAAAGTTAACAGTTTTTTAGAGCTTAAGTAAATAATAAGCATTTTTCAAACCAATAAAAAATACTTATAGAAACCCCTATTACCTATCATTAAGCCACTTAATTCTCATGATGAAGCCTCTGATATCTTCCAGTTTAAGCTTTGCGATGTCACTAATGCTCTCTGTCCGGAAATCTAAGGCTCAATTTAGATGATGAATTTTTATGCATGAATTTTTTCAATTTATCTTTGAAAACATCTTCTAAAAACCTCTTGCATTTATACGATGAATTTTATTTTCATACTTTTTTTTATAAATTTCTCTCAAAATTTGCTTTATTTACTCATTCATAACAACAAAAACCATAACACAATCACATAAGAGAGAGAAAATGAGAGAAAACACAAATCGAGCTAAAGAAGAATGTAAAAAAATGCATGGAAAACAGAAATCGTGCCGTTTTTTATGCCCCGTTTTCTTTTCTACCCCGCTCGTCAACCAAAAAAAAAAAAATTCATGAATTTTATGCTTGGTCTAAATTGAGCCTAAGTCTATGGCGTTGCAGCCTCGGGGAATGGCAGATAATATGCTCATTCATTGAGCATTGCTCAATAGCTCTTGGCTCCTCTTTATCCTCGCACAGAATACAGAAATCTGGAGTGCCATTTTCCCAAATGATGATCCAAGCTGTGACCAATCAACGCACCTATCAAGACTAATAGAACCTTCCTACTCATTCCCAGCATTCCCGCTACCCAGCAAAAAATAGCATGACAAACCATGTGTCTAATCATGGGTTCAAGTGATGACGAACTGGTTCGATTTAGGTGAAACATGTATGAATTTTACATTAGCGTGTCATTGGAGATCATGTGTTTACGTGAAAATTTAATTAAATTGATCTCCATTAAAATGAATGAATTGAACCCATGCAAGATCCCTGATTCGATGACGTTTTTTCATGTAAATATAAAAAAATGAAAATAAAAAAATATTGCCGCAGCTGAGATACGAAGCATGCTCTTCTGACTGTTAGAAGCAAGTGCTCAAGAAATCATGAAACACTATTTCATTTTGAACGCGTTCATCATTTGTTTTTTTGCTGGGTAGTACTCGTTCCAAAAGCAATTCAACGTATTTCTGATCATCTGATTTCGAGTTGAGTGATGCCAGCAAACGCGAGGGAAAGCTCGAACCAACTTTTGTTTTAGCAAATCCCAAATCACGCCCAAATAAGTGATAACCTGAAAATAGTACCATTCTACATAATAAAACAATTTTTTTACTGTTTTGCCAGTTAATAGTTTGAATAAATATTTCAATTATTTATTTTAAATGGTTTTTCATTTTAAGTCGTATAATTGTGAATTTTTGTTATAATAATTAATGAATTTTTCATATACGAGTAAGAGCTTAAACGACTAAAGAATTTGGACACTTCTTGTTTTTTTTATTTTTTGTTTTTTCTTAATACGAAGTGTTAATTTAACGCACGAATTGGTTGCTACAACAAAACATTTATTCAAGTTTTTTTTTGGAATAAGAGTAAGGATTAAACGTTTACCTTTTTTATTATTATTTAATACTAATTTAATTATTTTTTATTGGTTAAATAATTTAATACATTTATGGTTTCTCCTTAAGAATTATAAGAAATAAACAATTAATTAATTAAAGAACAAACTTTAAGTAAAGTCGATAAAAAAGAACTTAAATATTTTTGTTAAAAATTTCAAATATTTTTGAATTATAAAAAATCGCTGAGTGTTTAAAAATAAAATAATTAAAGTAACACTGGTCTACATCAAAGTTTTCTTTTACATAAAAATTCATTTATGGGTCTATTATGGATTGCAAGCAACCGAACCTGTTGGGTTGCCAGTTGCTAAAAATGGTATTATGGATGGAAACTGGCAACTGAGATCTGATAATTTCAGTTGATATTTAGTGTTTTTCTGACAACCACAAATTTGCAGTTGTCTTTGCTGGCAACGCAAGTGAAGTTCGGTTGCTATCAATAATCGACCCATTAAAGTACTTCATACACTAAATCTACGCGTGAGCGCATATAGATTATTCTGGACTGAGCTTTTACCACACATTTACAGCGCCATAAGTTTGATATAGAAATGAAAGAAGTATAAGCAAGGCTGATTTCATCATACCTTTCGCGAATAACTTGTGAAAATTTTGTTGCCATGAAATTTTCATTTCCGTTCGAGGGAAAATTGCTGTAGTGAAGTTCCCGTGAACATTTTTCCCGCTATCAGTTCTCAGTGAATGTAAATAAGAAAGAAGCTTAATAAAATAAATTAAAAATCAAAGAAATTTTTGTTAAAAAGAAAAAATGCAGTGCTAAGAATTGGAATTATCTTTGCATTCCATGAGGAATCTAAACAAAATCAAATAGTTCTCTCAAGATTGCTAGATGTATCCAATGCCTTGGAGTGCCCGAGCCACTGCAGGCAACCTAATTCAATCAAATTGGTGCCTATTATGAGCAGCATTCGATTTTCGATTGTGATCGAACGAATTTTCATTTGGTCTTATGGCGCACATTCGATAAAAATAGCGCTATTGGGAAATACACTTAAATGGATTGTTCACAATAGTAAAAATGTACGTATTTGTAAAAAAACTAAAAAATATTGGCAAATACAATTTTCAATAAGTTTTACAAACTGCCATACCGCATCGAAAGCAAAATTGTGTTCGATTGAAAATTCGTTGTACAACGAAATTTTCGACAGTGCTGGCAGCTCATAATACGAATTCGATATTCGACAGCGAAGATCGAACATCGAATGCAACTCATAATAAGGGCCATAGTCTTTTGGTGTTAAATTAAATTGTCTCAAGAGTGATTAAAACTGGGTTTTTATATATTTTGAGCGCGATGAGTGATTCTTTACAGACGCGGAAAAAGCATTTGCTATTAAATCACCTCAAAACTTAGTTCATGTATGATAGAAATGTGTTGCAAGGAGTTAGCATTAATATCAATGTGTTAATATTATTTACTGATTTTGTCCTAAAAATAATTATTTATAAAGTTTTAATAATTAATTGGAAAGTAGTAATTACATGATGTACATATTTATCCAGTTCGCCTGTGAAAATAAAATGAACAAAAACAGGGGAAAAGGGAAAAAATCTATGTGGAAAAAAACATTCATGATAGGGGATTTTTTCGAATTTTTATTCACGATTGCAAAAGAAGGGAAAGGGAAAACATTTCGATGGAAAAAGTATTCACGATAGGGGTGCATGTATTTAAAAAATGCTCTCGCTTGGTTGCAAAAATATCGTCTGAAATCCAACATCAAAATACCCAAAATTTCTTAAAAATGCTACGATATTTTGCATTTGCACTTTCGCACGACCATTTGCATCAAACACTGAACTCCGCTTATACTTGCAAGATTAGCAAATATGTATGACAGAGACCGTTTTGCACGTTCATATAATCCGATACTAAATTGGATTACAAATGAAATTACAATCCAATTTCAATTGTGAATGGGCTCATGAAAACGTAATGAAGTTGATTTGTTTATTTTCGTTCAAACTTGAAAATATCTTTTACAAAGTTGTGTATTTAGTGATTAGGGACTAGCAGACAAATTCCTAGTGAATACTAAATTGTTAGCATTTTATTAGCAATAATTCCAATTATTTATTTAATAAAAGTTAACTTCGATCTTGTAGACCAGTAATTATTTCTTTTTCATCCTTTTTTTTATCAATATAACTTTTTTGTTCAATTTTGTTGTAGTTTCTTGTTTTTTGTTAGTGGTTTTTGTAAATTATTTCTTTATTTTATTCTTTTTCAAGATATCACATGAGGGTTTCAACGGTTAAAGATTTATTTTTCTAAAGCAGAAAATAACAGTTTGGTAATTTATTTTTTGTTTGTTTTATTAGTTCATTTTAGTTTGTTGTAAAAAATTTTGCTTTATTTCATGTTATTTCAAAGGTACGTACTTTCTGTTTCAGTTTCTTCTTTTATGTATGTTTTCTTAAAAATTTCTTTTAACTAAATTGTTTTGGTTTGAGTTTTCTATTTTAAATTTCCGTTTGTTGCATTTATCATTTTATCTTTAACTAAATTTAATTAATATTTCATTTTTATTTACTTGCTGATTTGCCCAGGTTTGGATCACAATTTTGTTTTATATTTCACTCACAGATTTAAAAAAAATAATTTCAAAATAAATTTTTTTTGGCTCTTAACCTACTTTTTTTATTTCACTGATGAAGTGAAGTGAAACATTTTAATACATACTACATATAATTATCAATACGTTAGACGAAACAAAAGTTTTTAAACAATACATATTTTATTACATGCTACTAAAGGCCATTTTATTTTAATTGAGAGATTTGTGGATGTGCAAATTGGGAACTCAGTTACATATTTATTTTAATAGTGACCGATTTTGATAAAGTTTATACTATTTTAAATGTGCTAAAAATTTCTTAGAATCGTTTGAACTGACAATTTTGTCGGACAACGTTGCCAGAAAAAGCATTGTCAGTCGACCTGCTGAAAAAAACGGTCAGACATCTTACAATCGTGTGAACATATCGCGTTGCCATTGGCAGATTATTGTCAGATAATTGTCAGACATTTTTTAATTGTCAGATGTGCGATGTTTCTGCATCTGACAACGGCGTCAAATGTCAGAAACTTCTTTATATTGGCAGCACGACACAACTTTTTAGGGAAAAATGAATATAAAAGAAACTATGCAGCTAAAATACTTGAAATTGCTTCTTTATGTTTGATACTAACAGCCCATTATACTATGATTTCTACGACGTCGTTTTTTCTTAATTCCTTTTTGAAGTTGCTAACAAAAACCTTTTTAATTATTTATACGGTGATTTTTAGTTTTATGTCGTTTTTATACATATATTAGGCTGAGGCCACACGGGCGTTTTTAAAACGCGGCGTTTCTGCTTTTTATATTAAATTTGAAGTTTTAAAAAATTCAGAACTTTCAAATTTAATATAAAAGGAAACGCCCGTGTGGTCTCAGCCTTACTCTCGAAATTTGGTTTATTTGCTCGTTTATAATAATAAAATCCTAATACAATCAAATAAGATAGAAAATGGGGGAAAACTCGAAACAAACGAAAGAAAAATATAAAAAAACATCAAAAAACACAAATCGTGTCTTTTTGTTTACCCCTCTTGCTTCTCTACACCGTAAGCCCACAACCAAAAACAGACGTCGTAAAATTCATCGTGTGAATTGGCTGTAATTTATATTTTCACTTTTTAAAGTTAACACGGGCATAGTCGATAAATAGTTTATCATTTCTGTTAAATGATTTCAGTCTGGCAACGCAAAACAACAGATTTGACAATTTTTGTATCTGACAATCGTGTGAACTGCCAATTCTTTTACTGACAATATTGTCAGATACATTTATTGTCAGACAATTGTCTGGCAATTAATTGTAAGAGTTTCTAACAATTTTAATACAGCCGTGTGAACTTACCAAATATGTTGTACTGACAATTTTTTATTGTCAGTACATTGTCAGCGCATTGCCAGATCTGACAATATTGTAAGATTTGACAACCGTCTGTACAGGGCTTTACTGTTTATTCAATATGCATCGTAACTTTTGTGAGGTAGAAATCTATAGAAAACAGTTTTACGCAGAGAGCGTCAAATAGTAGCATATGCCAAAAACAAAAAGCAAAGAAAACTAAAAAAGAAAGGTAAATAATTAAAATAAATGAAATAAAATACGAATAGAAAATAAATTATGGTACATTTACTTACTTAGAAAATTATGGGATAAGGTAAATAGTTTTTTCCAACGCTACGTTTTCATTAAGTAAGACATAAAGTAGAATGATACGGAAAGAAGTAAAGTAACACGATACGAATCGAATAATTCTACCATTATATTCTGTAAGAGTAAACACCAGTCAGAGCTGATATATAAATTTTTTTAAATCTAATAAAAAAAAAATAAAAAAATTTTATCTTTTCAAATTTTTCATACACATAAGTTGCTCTACTTTAGGGAATTGTGGGGCCGTTCCCTATAACACCACTAAATCAAAATTCTTCTTCTATAGCCATACGAAACTTAATTTCCCTTTTTTCATTTATATCCCTGGGACTACTCTGTAATTTAAATCGTAAGAAAAAGTTTTCGAACTGCAAAGAAATTTCGGAGTACATATTTTAATTTTTTAATTACGAAATATCCAGCAAACGTTACTTAAACGTATGCAAGAAAGTATAGTAGGATTTAATTTGTTATAGAGTCTGGCGATGGATGAGATGGAAGTCTATAGATTTCAGCAATATGAAGAGGGTTGAATGGATATGAATAAAACTCATTTACGAAGAATAATATTTTGACATAATTTTATATAAAAATCATTTTAAGAACATGACAATATTTATTCCCATAAAACTTAAAATTATTCCATAGCTGAGTTCCCATATTGCGCAGTATACAAATTTCTTTATTTATAGTTTTACTAATAACAAAATTATTTAAATGAAATATTTTTAAATAGTTTCCAGTTGTTTTGTAGAAACTACTTATAAATTTTATTCTATTTTTATGCAAGTCATCAAAACGAGTTGCATATGTTTTTCTTTAGATTTCATTTTTAGGACATAATTTTGTCTAAAATAAATTATTTATATATATTTTCGGTTCAATTTTGTTTGCTATTACATATTATGTTATTGTGTTGTTATAATTATTTAAATGTGTATATCAGATTTTTCAAATATTGCTTTTTAGAATTTCAATATTTATTTCAATTATCGATGGTCATATTCAGAGCTGTGAAAGATTGCAATCAATTTAATTGCAATCACATGATTTCATTTTAATGATTGCTAGTTTTTTATTGCAATGAAAATGCTAAATTTGATTTCATGATTTCAATTTGAAATCATGAAATCATTTCAATAAAAATTATTGCAATCAATTTTTTTAATTAATTTCTATATTAATTAATTGCAATCAAATCCAGTGATTGCAATCAAAATTAAATCAGACTCAAAATTATAGTTCTCTTCAAATGATACTCATTCTTCTAGAAATAAAGCTTACTCTGATAATTAAAAAACCGCATGAAATGGCTAACAAACCTACTGGACTTACACTATAGTAGTGATTTCAGGGAAATTGATTGAAATCACATGATTTCAAAAAAATTAGATTGCAATCAAATTGACTGCAATTGTCTGCAATTGATTACAATCAATGATTTCAAAAAAAAAAATTGATTTCAAAGTGATTGCAATCACAAAAGATTGCAATTTTGACATGATTTCAGTCTGAAATCTGAAATCATTTTGAAATCAAAGGAATGAAATAAATTTGGTTGAAATCATTTTGATTGCAATCAAAATTTATTGCAATTTTTTACAGCTCTGGTCATACGTTGACAACACGTAACTAGTTTTTATAACTTTTCAGCTGAAGCAATTACATTGTAATTAGGCAGCAAGCATAATAGTCACGAAATAAAGTAGCTAAAAATTTTTTAATAGATACTCTTAACTAATTTCGCTTTTTTTATTTTGAGGTTAGGATCGGGTTTTAGCGTTTTGTGAAAAATAATAAAAATATAACTTCCTTAATATATCGTTTTGGAAACTTATAGTTTTATTTTCAGGCAGTAATTTTATATTTAGATTCAATCTGTATATGTATATAATTTTACCCGGTCGAATAGCTGTTTGCATTTATTATCGTGTTATATTCTGCCTTTTTATGATGAATTTCTTGTTTCGTGTGAGTATATTCCGAATTCGAGCTTTGTATACTAAATATATATAGCTAACTTAATTTAAACTTAATTTATTTTTTTTTATAAAAATTTTAGAAATTTGGTAGAAAAATAATATAGTATTTCTATAAAAACAAAGACTTTTTTCTCATTATATTTAAAAAAAATTTTGCAAGTCCAATACTTTGTGGAAGATTAACGTTGGTTTTTACTGTTCAAATAAAAAAAACTTCACTTTTTGTATGTTTAATTTTTGTATTTTTTAAGCAGACTGCTGTTTGTAATACCAAAATATTATTGTTAGTAAAATATTGATATCGATCACAAATTAATTTCCAACCAAATGATTTTTAAGTTTTTATATTTAGTTCCAGTATTGTTTGTTTGTATTTTAAGGCAATGTAATTTAAAAATCTTTTTTAGCATCCATTTGATTAGTTATGAAAATAAAATTAATTTTTTTTAAATATAACAAATTAATTCAGAATTTATAAATAAAATATATAAAGGGTTTTTACGATGGGTAGTGCAAAGTGTGCAAACGATGCAAAACCAAAATGAACATATTTACATTTGGCAATTTTACTTCATTTGAACTAAAAAAAAAACTTGAGCAAAAATGGTTGTAAATATTTGCTTAGTTGCAAACAACATTAGACGCCATATTGTTTTTTAATAGGAACACTATGTATTTAAGCAAGGCGAATTTATACCAGGTGGTCTCTTTTTAATTTGAATCTCCTTCAGATGTCAACACACATGTTTCAGTACATTTTTTGACATCTCAAGAAGGCGGACTCTCTTGCAACTACCTGGTATACATATATATGTATACCAGGTAGTGACATATGTTTTAGTATTTATGTATGTAATAATTTTAAATTTTATTTAATAACTTTCATTTAATAATTTATTTATACATAATTTAATAACTATTTCTTGGTTTATATGTTCATATATTAACAAAAAATATATATAGCTTTTGAGAGCAAAGGTCAATCCAGCCAGATTTTTTACAGCAAATAAGCAGTTAAGTAGTGCCTTCCACAGCGTATTAATATCAAGTGGCCGCATTAGAGCAACAACAACTGGCAATAATTAATCTGTCATGTTAAATGCATACATTAAAAGTTGTTGTTTAGTTTTTTTACATAGAGTTTGACACTTTGGTGTAGTCAGCTGATGATCAGTTTTACTAATTGGGCCGTCCACCTGGTATCAACTCGCGCCTTGGTGCCTTCAGACTATTATTTTTAGTAAATAAGTTGTTTTAAGCTAATGTGCAACAGAATTAAAAAGTGCGTTCACGATCTACTATAATAGTTACGCACAGCAAATTTGCAAAATGAAAAGTTGCACAATCACCATCGTGAAAACCCTTATAATAAAAAACATTAGGATAAACACAATCATTAAAATAGATTTAATAAAAAAACACGTGATTCAACTAAAAAAAATTCAAAGATGCAAAAAATAAATTCAAAACTTAAGAACTAATAAATTAAAAAGTATATATTAAAAAATTAAAAAAAATTATTTATACCCAGAAAAAAAAGAAATATGTAATTCAGATTCATTATTAATGTTCTTCGAACCAGTTGAGTCTCATTAACTTCTCCAGCGCGATAGTACAGTACTCGCGCCGCTCAACAAGGTGCCAAGTACTAACTCCGTAATGCCGAAGTCTTTTCTGGGTATCGGTATTTTAAGTCGGTTTTCTTTTAAGTCTTTGTATCATAAATTCTACAATTCGGTTTTTAATGGAGTTTCTCTTGTTAAATACGTATAAGGCCCAAATTAGCGGTCTATAGTTAACTAACGCCAGCGGTTTAACTAATGATTTTTCGTGTAAATACGATTGATTAAAGCACGATGATTAAGTAAATAAAGACAGTGAATTTGAGCCTAAGAGTTTCAAGGAAACCATACTTTAGTTACAAACATTTATAAATTGTTTTAGAATGTTAGCTAAATATGCTCTATTAATAATGAGTTTATTCAAACTGAATATCATAGTGTGTATTTTGTAAAATCATAAGAATTGTCCATGCATTTTGTTGTTTTAAAATTTTAAAACTTAAAGTTTTGAAGTTTTAAAACAACAAAATGTGTAGAAAATTTTTATAATTTTACAAAATAAACAAATTCAGTTTGAATTGGATAAATATATTATTTAATGTATTTGATAAATTGTAAGAATGCTTTTATTTATATATTCTTATACATATGTATAAGAAAACGTGTGAATACTTTTTATTCGATTTTTTAATACCTTTCGTTATTTTATTTTATGGCGGCCATATTTTGTTTAGTCAAAACGGTGAGTCGCAAAATTATGTATGAGATTGGTTGTGTGGTCATCTAGTCCACATATTTCCAAAATATTTTCACAACGTTGACTGGAATAGGTCATGGAAGGTCGATTATATTTCAAAAGGTCAAGTATGATGAACCTGAAAATAAATAATACAGATAAAGTAAGGACAACTGAGCCTAGTCAACGTTTAAAGTTTAAAGAAATTGGCGCTACTCTGTTCTGCTGTGTACGTTGAAAAATTAAGTTGATGTTAATTTTTCCCTTGTTCCTTGGAATATTAATCATACCCAATTCTTTCTGAATATAACGTTACGAACCTTAGCCTAATAATCAATTTAGATTTAAAGAAATTCTTTTTAAAAACAAAAATTAAATTAAAAAACAAAACAAAACAAAATGAAATTATAGTATGAGATCGCCCCAAAGAAAAACTGCATTCATTCATCAAGGTTAGATTAGGTTGCGCTGGCTGGCAATTGCTGGCAACTAGCCAACTTGGGTAATTTTGGTTCTTTGTGATGCATCAATTTGGCGAATATTGATAAAAAAAAGTAATCCTGCCAAATTCTCAGATCAATCGGTTGGGGAGACCAATATTTCACTTACCTGCGTGCTATGTGTCGTTTTTAGTTTTTTTTTCAATTTCGTTGCAGTTTTCGAATTATCGTGGGTCAAAGTTCGATTTTTTAGAAAAATTTTATAAAATACCTCATATTGAAATTAATATAGCTAGCTTTACAACCGATAATGCTATTTGAACAAATAAAATATGTATGAAAAGCTTAAGTCGTTTCAAAAGCTAATACTAAAAATATACAGTTTCTTTACAGAAGTATTGCAAAAATAAATAAATTTCCAAATATCTCATAAAC